>OX621255.1:32830400-33244017 GCA_951640165.1 Pseudoips prasinana
ATCAATTGTATTTATCCATATTGTACGCGACTCTAAAAATGTGTACTGGATTTTTTCAAGCAAATAAAATACTTTACGCACGTTTGATTTAGGGGTTGATGCGTGACGAGAGCGTTACGAAAAGTGTGATTTTTTTATTTTACTTCGACGTCACACTCATATACTGCCGTCATAATAAAGAAGGCCGTAACTGACATTTTTGTCAAAAATTAGTTATAAACATATTTGGAATCAGCAAAGAAAATGCTACCTTATGATCTAACAAACAAAGTTGTAACTCGTATTAGACCAGAGATATCATAAGCATTTTAGCCGTAACTACGACACAAATTCTGGTTTATGAATCTGAAAAGCCGTATTTTCAAAATAACGGCCTTTTCTGTTCATATTTCGATATTGCTAGTCAAGAAGCCCCCAATAAGGGCTTTTTAACTAAGCAAAACTTTAAATTTATTACAAAAAAGAGCCCTAACTTGTACTCGCCATTGACATTGATGCCAAAGCATTACCAGTCCAGAAGCTTGAAGACATCTCCCAATGCAGCGGTGAACAGTTTCGGAGATATGACGTCTCCCTGTCGCACGCCTCGCTGCAATTGAATAGGTTTCGAGTTCTGGTCCTGAAGTCGGACTGACATGGTGGCGTTTTCGTACAAACACTTTAACACCTGGACATACCGATAGTCAATTTGGCACCTTTGAAGAGACCTCAGCACGGCCCATGTTTCGATAGAATCAAAGGCTTCCTCATACAAACACAAACGCTAAGCATAATGGCTGGTTATACTCCTCGGTCTTCTGTATAACTTGCCGCAGCGTATGTATGTGGTCTATGGTACTGTAGCCTTTTCGGAAACGGGCTTGTTCGGGAGGCTGGAAGTCATCAAACCTTCGTGCGAGACGATTCGTAATGACTCTCGAAAACAACTTGTATACATGGCTCAGCAGTGAGATGGGTCTGTAATTATTTAATAGGGTTGTATCGCCCTTTTTGAAGAAAAGCACCACCAGACTCCGGTGCCATGCTTTTGGCGTTTGACCTTCGAGTATGACGGAGTTGAATAACTTCTGAAAGGCCCGCAGGATCGGTGTACCACCCGCCTTCAGAAGCTCAGCTGTAACTCCATCATCACCCGGCGTCTTGTTGTTTTTCAGTTGTTTGAGAGCCATTCTAATCTCGTACAGGCTGACGTCCGGGATATCTTGGGTGTAGTGTCGGGTTAGTCTTGCTCTTGGATCTGAGGCATGACTATTGACAGGAAGTCCTGTTGTCGTGTTCAACTTCTCGACCTCCTAGCAACACAGGTTTTGACGTGACAATTCTGCCATCCTCAGTCTTCAGCTTCGTCAGTTGGCTTTGCCCAATAGACACATCTCTTGCGAACACTTCAGGGCCTCTATTCCGCTCGATGGCCTCTTTAATACTAATAGTATTAAATTGGCGTGTGTCGCGAGTCAGAGACTTTGAGATTTGTCTGTTGAGCTGCCTGTATCTGACAGCATCACATGAGGACGTTAGAATCATTTTCCGCCTTTCTTCTATAAGCTGTAGGGCATGGTCGGAGATCTTTTTGGTTCCATTTGTTCGGCGGGTTTTGTAGAAGTTAGACCCGGCCATATAGACAGCTTCCACGAACCTGTCGTGGTATGTATCCACTTCTTCACAGTCTGATAGGCATTCGAATCGATTCTGAAGTTCGAGTTGAAAGGGTTCGAGGTTTTGGAGGTGGAACGATATGGGACGCAGCGTAGACTTCATCAGGCGGGATCTCTGGAGTTTGACATTTAGGTGCAATGAGCCTATGACCAGTCTGTGATCGCTCCCGGTCTTAACCGCATTGATCACAGAGACATCATAGAATACTTGTCCCCTCGCAGACAAGATGAAGTCTATCTCGTTTCTAGTTTTCCCATCGGGGCTCACCCAGCTCCATTTACGATGTGCCGGCTTCCTGAAGAAGGAATTCATCATAAAGAGACCCTCCTTCTCCATGAAGTCAGCCAACATCTGGCCTCGGGGATTCCTATCCCCGGTTCCAAATTGCACCACTTTCAGCTCATCACCGATTCGTTTGCCCAGCTTCGCGTTGAAGTCCCCCATGACCACAGTGAAATAAGAGATCGAGGTATGTATGGCTCTGGAAATGTCCTCATACATGACCTTGACTGCATCATCGGGTATGTCGAATTGGGTGCGTATACCTGTATAACCTTCAGCGAATACCGCCTGGTGATTCTGAGTATAAGGTACGCAACCCTCGTTGACACACTCTCGATTTTCACTACGTTGTTCACGAGGGACTTGTGGACTATGAACCCGACACCACCTTGGGATAGTTGGTCTCCATCCCGGTAATAGAGCAAGTTTCCGGATTTTTTTATATCAGTTAATTTGGTTAATGATTTTTAGATATGTAAGACATGTTTCTCAGTGTCTGTAAAAGTTCCTATAACTAAACTGTATAAGATGATTATTAATTGTTTTGTTTGTTATTCTATTGTCAGAAGATATATATATATATATATATTATAAGTATAAATAATGTTTTGTTGACTTTGCTTAGATAGATAATGAGAAATATCTGATTAATAAAAATGTTCCTTTAAAAATTATTTGATAAATACTATTTAATTAGTACAAGCCAGAATTGATTGTTTAAAAACACTTCAGGGTAACTGGAATTAGTTGTATGTAACTACTTGAATAATATTTTAAGTTTGACTGAATACTTCACCTTATGAGACTGATTGAATTAATAAAGTACCAATTTTATTAAGTAATATTCTTGGTTTTATTTGAATAAGTCTTCTTGCTGCACATTTGAGGCTTTATATGCAAGGATTTCGCTTTTTGCGCTGCTTTAAGTAGATTGAGTTCTTAAAATAAAAAGCCTTAATTACATTATTTGCAATTACGCCCTTTGATATAAGTATTTCACAATTTATTGTTATATTTTTGCTAAAACAAAAGGGAAAAAATTGAATTAAATTAATACGCGTGAATAAATTTAAATAAATTATGGTTCATAATAACGCCTGTATTTATTGACATTTTATAAAACAATAACCACTTACTAAAACCATTCAGTAAATCGCGGGCCTTCATTTTAGATAAAACTTTAATTATCTCGGAATCAGCATTGAGGTAGTTACGGCTTTCTCTCTAATGACGGCAGTATACTAGATCAGTTCTTATCCTATCCGAGCGCAATCCTTTAGGATTTTGGTCTTGGTTTAGGTTTATGATTGCGTATAGATATAATTTTGAGTACACATAGTACACATTATTTTTTATTGATTTTTTATTTTTCTACTGTACATCAATCAAACAATCAACGTATATAGTTTAGTTTTTAGCAAAGTATAGTATGTTTATTTAGTGAGTTTACTAAGTAATTGTACACTAAAGTATATTAAGAACAGTTACATATTCAAATTCAATGGGCGGTATTAGCTCTGCTGCAAATTTCTGAGAAAAAAAAAGTTGCGGTCTGATGCTGTTTTTGAACCATGAAGATCAATATTTTGACCGTCTCCGTTTGACCCCGTAGGTCATGAATGGCATGTTTAATGGGTAATTACCTTCCTGGGTTTGACTTCCGGTGCGGCCTAAAAGTGTAATGGGTATATTTCTGCCAAGAGCACAAAAATAAAAAAATCTGTATCAATTCGGAGTCGGAAACTTGTCGAAGTTACGTAATTAATTTTAATTTAACTTAATCGATCATCGATAGATCGATCGATTATACTAGGTATATTCAAAACTATTAACGTAGTAGGCATTAAATAGTGCTGTAGATGACCTGCTATTTTTATAATGAAGACTTTGTATTGTGTGTATCCTCTGTTGGAAGTCTATAAATAAATAAATAAAATAAGTGCCTACTACAGCGTACAGTCTGGTATTTAGCATGCACTATGTCCGGTGAATTTGCTTATATCATTGAACTTAAGGTTGAGGTAATAGAGAATGCACTTGATATTGATACAGGAGATTAATTAGATTCAGATAAAAATGGCTTGCACGCCTGAAACTCGGCTAAACTGGCTAAAGAATGGGTATAAACTTTGACTTACATTATTTAATTTCAAATAATATCATACAAGTTTAAAAAAAAAATACAACGAAAAAAAAAGGAAAATTTATCTCCTACATCGCGAGGGTCTTCACAAACATGCAATGTGACTCGGAATAAACACTTATGTGCCGCACAATGTGTCTTGTGCGGGAATCAAATCCGGAAGATAAGGGCATCACATGTGTAGTTAATAAAAGTGCAACAATACGGAAAAAGCGCACCAGTAATTTTATTAGAGACTATGTTACCGGCCAAACCCGATTTCAGGACAAACTAGTTTGGCCTAGGATAAACTCGTTCTTCCTATATGCGATAGGATTTACTAGTATAGCCTAGTCCAAACTAATTTGTCCTAAGCCCGATTGGGTAGACCAGTTTAGTCTAGGCCAAACTAGTTAATCCTGATATAAATACGAACACTCTAGGATAAACTAGTACGGCCTAGTATAAATATTATAGTATATCTAGAAAGTCTAAATAAATAGATAAACTGAATAAAATACACCATAATTGGAAATATAATCACATTTTTTAAATGATTGTGATTTGTCGTTAATATTTATGGACAATTTGTAATACAAACAATCATACCTAATTTAAAAATTATAGTATATCTAGACTAGGCCGTACTAGTTTAAGGTAGAGTGTTCGTATTTATATCAGGATCAACTAGTTTGGCCTAGGCTAAACTGGTTTATCCTATCGGGCTTAGGACAAATTAGTTTAGACTAAGCTATACTAGTTAATCCTATCACTTATAAGAAGAACTAGTTTATCCTAGGCCAAACTAGTTTGTCCTGAAATCGGGTTTGGCCGGTAACAACTACACATAAAAAAGGTGACGTGCCACTTCTATCTGTATTGTGTCTACGTACACAAAATATTATCGTGACTAATAAGGCGATATACGAAGGTAATTGCTTAAGTAAGTAAATGTCATGTCGAGGCGGAGATTGCACCCCGCGATAGCGCGCCACGATGTGTGTGTGTGTGTGTATACCCTTCGTAGGTATACGCATACATTAGTAGTAGTGGGGTTGTAGGGAGTCCAACCTAGCCGTTGGGGATGGGACATTATTGCTCATATTAATCAGTAATAAAAACGATTACCTGGAAGAGATAAGGCTCTGTTTTATAATACTGTAAAACGTATTATTATGAAATCAATGTGTATAGCTTTGGCGAAGAATATCTTAACTTGTAAGTTCACTGATCGAATTTTAAATAGAAGATATATTGCTAATATATGTAAAAGAAAATATAGTTAAACTTATGTATTGGAATTTTAATATATTTAATTAAATATATTACAATTACCAATAATCTATTGCGGGCGTTGTCTTTAAAAAAATAGTTTATTAATAAGATTCGTTTTATAGATATTATTATATGAATTTAGTTATAGCAAGTAAACAATATTATTACACAAGTACTTAGTTGATTCAAAGTAATTTCACTTCCTTTAATATCGTATTTCAAATTACATCACAAGAATAATTAACAAGTTTGCGATATGTTTTCCGTATATCGTTTCGGCTTAGAATCCCGGAGCAGGCCGTAATGCATTATTGTTTGAGTCCTCCTGACTCGCGCCGAGCACTTAGAGGCATTACACCTGCGCCTTAACTCTGTCCGACCGCGTCGGAGTTCTGTCAGAGTGTGTGAGAGTCTGTGATCGGAGTACCGTCTAAGGACAAACCTGCATTTGATATTATCTACTGCTTAGTTGACTCGTCTCCGCCAAGTCCATAATTTAGGCCTCCCCTCTTCTGAAGTGTGCTGGTAGAACAGATTCTACCAGCACACTTCAGAGGACACTATATTTATAAATATAAAAGCAGATATTTGTATAAACATTTTGTGTAACATTAATAGTGTACCAGACTTGAAGAGGTAAATTGCCTAGGAAACTAAATTCATGGGTAGATAGCGTTCCTTAAGTTCACTCCAAAATTTAAATTAACTTGGAGTATTGTTTGTGAAATCTGGAGCGCTTTGTGTCTGCTCATTATTTGTTTAAAAGACAATAAATAAATATAAATAACTAAGGAAAAAATAAATATAAATAACTAAGAATAAATAAAATAAAACACGACCAGACATTGTCTTTAATAAATAATAATAATATCCTGGGACATTATTTACACATCTGGCCATCTGATCCCAAACTAAGCAGAGCTTGTACTATGGTAACCGGATAACTGATATACTACTACTTTGATATATTTCTGATATGATATCTTTGATTAATAGAAGAATGGAATTCTCTCTCTCTTTCTCTCGTATGGTCTCTTATTTGTGATATTTTGATAAATGTAAAAGTATGAACGCAGATGACGGCCGTCCATCCATGTAAGCCTACAGGGCAGTTTGACCTCTAAATAAAGGGTGACCAAGGTCATACGAATAAATAAATATAAATAAGCCGACTAAATAAATAAAGAAAAGTAAACACTATACGCAAGCAATACTAGAGTCGTGCAGAATATGAACCGAAGCTGCTTACTAGTCATTTGACCTGATTGCCTAACGATGTCTAATGCATAATAATGAAAACATTACAATAGTAACATTAGCGCAACGCGCAACAAAAACTAATACAATAAGTTTAATATCATCTAAATCATAACGTTAGGTAATCAGCATTGATCTCAATTCTAAATACATGCTGACTTTCATATCTACCACTATCGACGTAAACCGCCACCGAGAGCCTAAGCGTCCAATCAACCATACGAATTCAGTTCCAAATTTGTTTCTTATTACATAATTATAAGAATCAACTTTGAATTGAATTTGAATAGCCTTTTACAATGGCTTCTGCAGCTCGGAGCAGTGAGATATGGTAATAATGATAGTAGTTAGATTCTTGAAGTTGCATTAGCGTTTACGACAGTTGCTCTCACTCCAAAATATTAAATATTGCAGTGTTTCGGCATCAACCAAGATTACAAAGCATATGGTGCTAGACAATTTTAGATATTTTTTTTTATTTTAGAAGTGATTATATAAATTCAACACGAATGGTTGGCCGTGTGACGCAGTCTTTTTGTTACTGTTTTGGGTTTGAGCCCCGATGTGCTGCCTTAGCGTGAGTTTATTTTTTATATGTTGCTGACTTAAAGATATGTCTACCTTCTAACCTTGAACTCCATACGGAACCAAGTAGATAGACATGGTAACAGATTCTATACGCTTTCTCGCTTTATCTGCGATGTACATGTAACAATGTCATTGGTGTTCTAATAGCAACCGTTACCGGCGGATATATTATAGATATACGTGCTCTCTGAGGTAAGAAGGGTAGTCAACCCGACCCCAGAACAAATATTCGTTTCTATGCAGCTTACTTTGTTCGGTGCGGGGAACAATGCTCCGTTACTGCGGCGCAAAGTCCTTATGTATTTATTTCGTTAATTAACTTCGTTTTGTTTTTAAAACAAACTCTTTCGTGTCAACTAAATGGAATATTTGTTGAAGTTATACTTCTTTTGGCGCGATGGAGAAAAATGATGAGACTGAATTTTTACGATGCGCGCGCACACCGACACCAAAAAATTTAACAGCATAAAGTTAGTTATAGGTGGTATGAGAGTGAATTTTTACGATGCGCGCGCATCGTGCGCGCGCATAGTAAAAATAACAGCATGAAGTTAGTTCTAGGTGGTATGAAAATGTATGAGAGTGAATTTTTACGATGCGCGCTCATCGTGCGCGCGCGTCGTAAAAATAACAGCATGACGTTAGTTCTAGGTGGTATGAAAATTGATAACTATGTTCAAGTTGTATATTAAGAAGTATAACTTCTAACGCAAGTTTTTTTTTTGTGTTGGGGTTTTTAGCCGAGTATTTTTCCACAACAGGAACTGTATTGAACACTCAGTCAAATATCTACGCACACACATTCCCACCTCAGAAGCCTTTTCTTACACGTGCCTCACGTTCCCTGGACCGGATAGAGGGTATGTGGGTAAGAGGAAACTACTCAAAGACTTTCCTCGCACTATCCAGTGGGGTTCAGTGATAAATGTAGTATGTTAGTACAATTATAAAATTGTAGGGTGCTATTTCTGAAAAAGAATTTAATAGAACGCTTCCGTACTTTTCAAAAACAAAAGTCATGTTTGTTGTTATAGCGAGTACAGAGATCGGCATCGGCTGTGTCTGATGAATCGAAATATCTATCACGGTTATGGTTCGTGAGATACAGCCCTGTGACATGCCAATAGCATGTGTCTATCGAATTGGAAACACGTAGGTACCGAGCTAGTGCACGACGACCACTGCGCCTACCAGCGCAAAATCTGACTGCAGCCGAAAGTTCTAACGGGTAATGTTTACGTCATTCATTTCATGTAAGACTCGGCTAACCGTTTGAAGCTTATCATGAGATTATTACAGTGAGTACACGTTACAGTTTTCATAATGTTGGCACCTCGGCTCAATTTTAATTACAATACCTACTTGAAAAGCAATTGCTACTTTGACATTTCAGATTTCATAACGGATAAGATCAAAACCCGATGACATTTGTACCTTGTTGACATTTACATTTACTTGTGCATGTTACACTACTAGACAATAATCGCTTTCTTACCTGTTCGAGGTCTGTTTTGTGCAGCTTTACAGATACATGAGCAATTTACACCTTCTATTTAGTTTTGCCCTATTGATACTAGCCGTAAATGGTGGTTTAAAAGAAGTCATTTGAAGCATCATGTCATTTAGTCACTTGAAGAACTTCTAGATAAGCTCGAACATCTGAAGAGTTTGTGAGTAATTTGTATCCGTCTTAAATATGTTTGTAAAGTACCCCGCGACACAGTTGATTATACTTTGACTTATAAAAAAATATTTAAAAAAAGTCACATATTCTACTTAATTGTTTGCCTACAGAAGTACGAGCATGTGTCCGAGCTCCGTTCCATACAGTGTTTTGCAGCGGTGGGGCTGCTATATCCTCTATCTACTGTCTATTGTCCATTTCAATTACTTAAGTACTAGTGGCGGTACGATCCAATAAAATGACCATTATCCGTCATATTCGGTCATATCCCGCGTTTTCCTACCATAACATGGACTGCGTACGCGCAAACCCGTGCAACTCGTCCTACCGGTTACAGAGGAACCACCGCCCTTACGTTCATTCCGTGTTTTTGTACAAAAGAGTTAGCACGATCCACGTCTCTTGTATCGTATACAGTGTAGTTTGCAGTTATTTTTTCCACAAGGTTAATTTGAAGTTTGTAAATAGTCAAAACATAATTATAGTTCTATTAAAAGGAATTCGTTCTTTTAAACTATAATTATGTTTTTTATTTATTACTTTGAGATTATACTTCTGATACAATCTAGTTTTTGATTAATTATGCATACGTCGAAGACATTTTGTTGTATGTTAGTTAATGTATAATCTCAATCTATATCGTATTCTAGTTCTGTCCTTTTTGAGGTAGACATTTAGATAGTTAAATAGCGACCCGACCCAATGCGACCCAAAATGGAATCAATTTCTGAATAGCTTTTAGTATAATAAACACCCTGCATAGTATACTCGTAGAACAAAGTCGCTTCCCGGCGGAGGAGGCGCGGTACGGCGCGGCGTCTACGTCTGTACGCTTAGATCTATTAAACTACGCAGCTAATTTTAATGCGATGTCTATAATTGACGGACACAAAGTATATCCATACTCAGTACAACTACTTATGGGTCACACAAATAGTTGTCCTGCGCGGGAATCGAACCGATCGGATCACGAAGTGGCGAAGAGACTGTCTTAATCGCCGCGCCACACGTGCAATTAAGGTGGATCAAAATTACCAATTTCAGCCTACCATTAAAATTAGTGTCATAAAAGATACGGGAGATTTACAAGTGTTAATTCTCAGGAGTCCTCCATTACCATCGGATTTACCGTTTCAATTTAATCACCTGCAATTTCCGGTAGACACCGGAATCAAGTACACGATAGCGGAATGGTTATTCCGCTATCGTTGGCAGTGACCACTAAAATGTCTCAGGGTCAAATATTCAAGGTTAGTTACACGTCGCACTTTCGAGAGTACCTACTCTCTAAAGAAAACATGTTTGTATTAGAGCATAAAAAGCTGCTGTAACTATTATATATGATATTCCGTAGTGTAGACTAACAGTAATAATAATGTTATTAATGGTCTAAGTATCTATATTGCACCCGTGTCAAGCCAATACGGGTCGAATAGGTAAACATAACATCTGTAATAACTATTTAAGTGACTATGACAGTAGTAACGTATAGTTGTGAATCTTTGGAGAAGTTAAAACGACGTTTTGAATTAATTAATGTGATGACCAACTGAAAAACAGGTCACTAAAACAACGCTACCAGCAGCGATGTGTTATGTTCTGGTGAAATAAATAAAATAAAATAAATAAAATCTTTTTATTTCAGACTTTTGGCCCATAATATTGTTAGTAAATTACATCTTAAAAACTATGTTAGTAATAAAAAGTAATTAATTTAATTTAAATATCTGCCACATTCTGGGACTCCAGGTACACGCACTTGTGCTTGAACCCAATGCCCCAGAATGGGACTGTCTGTCTTCTGACTGAGGACGTTTAGGATGGTGTTGCGGCTCCCACGCGTACGATACATCAGCGAAGCGATCCGGCGCCGCAGCACCGTGTGAAAGCCGTCTGTGTGGGGCGTACGCAAACATCGCAGACGCACTACAGAAGCGTGGGAGCCCCACCAGCACCCTGAACGCGTTGTTGAATTGTACTCGGAGAGCGTTGATGGCCCGCTGCGTGTAATTGACCCACAGACTGCAGGTGTAGAGAGTTTGGCAGAATGCTTTAAAAAGAGCGATCTTTACCCCTAAGCTACACCTCGCGAATCTGCGTGCCAACATGTTACAGCGGACCGCCATCGCTCTCCTCTCCCTTTCGATGTCAGAGTCATCTTTTAAATCCTCGGTAACCACATGGCCGAGGTATTTAAACTCGCTCACTCGTCGAAGAGCGACGCCGTTAAGCAGCACAGGTGTCACAACCCCCAGTTTACGACCCTTGGCTTGAAATACCAGGAGCTCACTTTTTTTGCAATTGTACAGGAGGCCGTGAACCCTCGCATACTCTTCACACACGCTTAACAGCTTCCTGAGAGCGGCTTTTGATGGGCAGAGCAACACCATATCGTCTGCGTAACTAATACTGTTGATACAGTGACCATCAATTGAGCATCCTACACCGGTGTCGCTCAGCTCAACAATCAGCCCGTTCACGTACAAGTTGAAGAGTGAAGGCGAGGTTAACCCCCCCTGCCTCACCCCACACTTCAACCCGTACGCAAATGTATACATTGATAAGCATGTATAGTATCCTATAATTTGAATTGTGCATAGTATTTAAATTTATTGAGTATGTATGGAATACATGTGTTATTAGGTATAATAGGTAATATGTATATTTATGTATCATCATAGAGAGAGAACAAAAAGTTACACATTAATTTATTATTCTAAGAATATAATTTGGAATATACTTAACATTAAATAAATGTTTATTTTAAAAGATTAACAAAGTTGTAATATGTCAATATTCAAATGATCAAATACCAAAGTCGTTAGACAACAGTTGATAACTTATGTCAGAGCTTACTGAAGGGCTTGAAAAACTGACAGTAGAATAACCGTTGCCCATACGATCATCATGTCAGCCAAAGTACGTCCACTGCTGGACAAAATCCTCCCCAAAGAATGGGTGGATATGCCATAATCGGCACGCTTGGCAGAAGGGTGATCGCAGTTTGATGGTCATAGTTGCCCATACTACAAGGTAAAATAATGTTAGTATAGTTTGAGTAAAGTCGATGGTCATCTTGCGTAATTACTTAACGTAAGTAAACTCGTACGCATATAACTAATGTGTTTCAAAGTTAAATTCCAAATAATCGTTGGTTTCCTCAGCACAAAGGAATGTTGACGCACGGCCCATTAGTTCAGATATTTACTACACAGTACACCACTACAAAAACACGTGGACACTGTTTAACCTCCAAATTACCGACATTACGTATTTTCGTGACGTCACCCTTTTCAGGTACATTTCGAGTCTTATCGTTATGAAAATAGGATTTCATTTTAAACTGAATTCACATGGTCAATTGCCCATTTAAGAATTGAGTTATATGGTTACGTCTTCGGTGGACCTACAACAACAATATAATTGTATAGTAGAGTTTTGTGTTGATGTTTGTTCGTAGATGGTGTTTAGTGACGCATGATTCTTGTACTAATTACGATAGCTGCAGCCAGGAGATGCAAAAAAATGCAAATTTATTTAAAGTAATTTAATTCTCTAAAGGTTACAATTATTACCAAAACTAAGTACGTCCTAATTAATCAAAGAATGATCAAAGAGTGTTCGTTCCACGTTCCCATGACATAGGAAACCTCGGTTGACGTCAATGGCTGGCTCAAGTTATGCTGCGCTTGCGCCTCGTGTCGTTGGGGCCGTGTGAAGTGTTTGTAGGGCGATGCTGGTGCGGCAATTTACAAGTATAGGCTATGTGTAACACCTCCCCCCGAAGAACAGCGACTATTTCAGGACTTGTACGAGATTGTCGCTGGTAGGCATTCATGATCAACCCTTACTTGGCTGGGGTTGATGTTGCGTGGTGCTGGGCTTATATTTGTCCCTTCCGGAACGCTGCTGTAGATTTCTTTAGGCACACTGCTTTTTCGTAGCCGGCGGTACAATAGCGTAGCGATGAGTGTACATGTACCCATTAGTGTTAGGTACATAGGTATCGTCGTGTGGTATATTATTGGATCGGTGACGTCATCCAGTCGCACAGGCATTAGGGCTGCTACTTCATTGTTTAAGGTGTGGAGTTTTTGTAAGCTGAGTGAATCGAGGACTAGTTTTGGACGATCCTTGGAGCTTGGCTCGTCGTACAGAGGCATTTCCATTATCCTTATGGCATGACCTTTGATGTGGTTGTTGGAATTGGAGATAGTGAATCCTGGTGACATCAGGCTGCAGTTTAGTGGAATGGCAACTAAGTAGCTACCTTGTAGAGTCCGATATTGTTCCTGTCCGCAGGATATTTTAACTTTAGTTGATGTGGGAAAACTCAGAGTATAGTGCTTGTCATCAAGTGCTTCCAAGGCTTCATGTGTTAGGGTTACAGGTGCTAGTTTACAGGTTGGCAGTAGTTCCTGATGACTTAATAGATGCTGGATACAGTCGGGCTGGTCTTGAAATCTAAAGGTGGGTTTCGCCTCGCAGAGATATAGTGAGTCTATCTTCGGACATTCTGTCTCCATGTACCTAGAGTCTATACTAGAGAGTGCTACATAAGGTAGGGGTGGTATTAAGGTTTTATGGTTTCTATTAGGAACAAGGGCTAACTTATAGAGGTCATAGGTGTAGGGAACGACAATCGGGACCTTAATTACTACAACTATTTGCTTACCTAAATAAAAATAACCTAATTTAATTGCTTCATAAAAATTTCTAAATTTTAAATCAAGAATTTCATTACTAGGATATAAAATTCTTAATTTATTTAACATATCCTTAATTTCACTTATATTTAGTAAAGAATACGGAGTGCTCGATGCACGGATAAAAGTTAAAGTATGTTCTAGATTCTGTAACTCTTCGTACAGATCTTCTATATTATCTCCTAGAATTAACAAATGCTGTGCCAGATGGGCATATTTAATCAAATCTGTAACCCTCTTAGCGTCACTTTCTAAGATTAAATTTAATGCTGTATTCATTTTTTCTTGATTTAATTGCATATTGCTTACTAGCTTTTGCCCGCGACTTCGTTCGCGTGGAATAATGTCTTCCGGCAGATTTTTGGTTTTACCCACAAAGTTCCCGATCTCGCGGGATCTCTTCAAAAATGAAATGTGGAAGATATTCTAGGGAACTCTTCAAAAATCAACATAATGAGCTCTGCGTTTGAATTGAAGATATGTATACTCACTTAGGGCATTAAAGCCGTTATTGCCGATCGAAAAAGGCGAAAATGTTATTTTTCCCTTATTTTCAAAATATTATTTTGATTTGCCATTTCAGAAAAAAATACTGTTTCTCCCTTGACAAATTTTCTATTATTTTAGGCTTTAAACATTATTAAAGTTTCTTACATCAAGACATTTCTGTATACCACGTTTTGAGTTTTGCCATCCTTTGCAATAATATATAGGTCTTGTGGTTTTGACACTCTTGAGCACGCAACGTAGAGTTGTCCATGGGAGAAACAGGCTTTTTCAAGATGTACCCCCGCAACTTTAAGCGTTTGCCCTTGGGCTTTATTTATAGTCATTGCAAACGCAGTTTTCAGCGGAAACTAAACTCTTTTGAATTTGAATGGCAAATCAGTTGGAATGATGGGAATGCGGGGAATAATTACAGTTTCGCCTTTTGCCATTCCAGTCATAATAACGGCGTTAATGACATTCCGTCCTAAATAGGTTACTTGTAACCATGTGCCGTTACATAGCCTTGGTGGATCTAGGTTTCTCATAAGCATCACAGGAACTCCAACTTTCAGCCTCAACTTGTGAGAAGGCACTCCTGATAACTCTAAGGAGTAGAGAAACTCTATTGGGTAAGATGTCACTTGCTCGGTATCCACGACGTTATCTACTGATAGATACTTGATGACATCTCCCTCTACGTCATACATAATTTGGTCATTTATCCGGCCTACTATTTCATTTGTTGGCGCCAATATCGCCCTTTCGCATAACCATTCCCTATTTTCGATATTAGCGCGTAAATCCGGATAGACACTATTTTTGAAATTGTATGTGCTATCCACAATTTGGCATCATTCGCTGCTCATCGTGATCATACTCTCGGAGTCGGTAGGCATACGATCCTCGCCGATCTTCAGAAGAGCAGCAGCATACTGCCCGGCTTGACAATCATTATGGAGTAATACTCGCATATTCGTCGACAGTACAACCATAGCACAGATGCTTTTAAACAGGCATTGATTTCATCTGCCGGTGTGCCCCTTGCTATAACCACCATGCTATGATCACCAACTTGACATAGTATAGTACTAATAGAATTATCTATACTCCGTTAGAGCATTTTCTTTCTACTAAAAGTTGTATTATATTATATTTTCATACCTTTTTACTATTTATTTACATTTTTCCGATGAATTTTCAGTACGGAATTGATGCCGACTCTTGACCAATAGATGGCGCTGTATGTCCGGAATAAATTTTATTTTTTATTTTATTTTTGTAATAAAAACTATCCTATGTCCTTTCTCAAGTTCCAAACTATGTCTGTACCAAATTTCACACAAATCGGTTCAGTAGTTTAGGCGTGAAGCAAAGACAGACAGACAGACAGAGTTACTTTCGCATTTATAATATTAGTTTGGATTATTTGGGAACTCTGTAAGATAAATTGATTATTTAAACTTACGTGATTATTTAAGTCTAATTCTAATTTATGTTCGTTATTGTGCAAGATATTAATATCATGCTCGTATTTCAGGGCATCAGTGTAATCTAGATTATCGGAAATGCTTTTTATAACAGAACCTAAACCGTCGATGAGACCTCTTTTATTACGAACGGATTCGAATATACTAAGTTTATCTGTAATTAACTTAACTTTTTGGTTAAGATGTTCCAGGTGAGGATTAAATAGAGATAAAGTTTTATTAGTTAATGTGGGTACTAATTTAGTCATCTGTGATTTCACTAATTCTATTTGGAGATGTTTTCTAAGTCAATATAACTTAAAAAGGAATGGTAATGGGAGACGATCTTAGCGGCTCCTAATTTAAAGGGAAGTAGTCCTGGTCCATTGTCAAGTGAATCAAATGTTATTTCTTGTCCTTGAGTCGTGTGCAGTAGTGTCATCCATAGTAGTGTCCTGTAACAATGTTGGTTTATTAGGGCTGCGCTTAAGGCGTGATTTGGCTACGGGGCCACGTTTCTTTTTGGTATAAATATGTATGGGAAGGTCAGCTAGAACGGTGTCCTGTGTGTAACGTGGGGCTAGTTTTTGTCGGGATGCCATGGGATTCTTTATGAAGACCTGTTGGTCGGGGGTCTTTCTCGGGTTCCCTATCCTTATTACGATTCTCAGTCAATTGGGTCCGGTCATGTAAAGCAGTTTGGTTGATAAGATCATATACTTTTGTCATTCGTTTCCTATGGTCCGTTGTATATTGCTGAAGTAAGTGTTCGGATAAGTCAATGTCAATCGGGTCACGAGGGTCAAAATGTCCAGTTATTAAATCTATTGGTCTACATTTCGTAAAGCTATGTATAGAACTATTGTATGCTAAGATGGCATACGGCATGAGATTTACTGCCGGTTCGGTAGTTTTATCGAGTTTTAGTATTCTAAGGTGTTCAAGGACAGTAGAATGGAATCTTTCTACAATACCATTGTCATTTGGGGAGTGTGCTAATATTTTATGATGCTGTATCTTATGAATTCGAACAAATTCGTAGAACAACTGGTTGGTAAACTCAGGGCCTCCGTCCGTAACTACAGTAAGAGGGATACCATGATGTGTGCAAAATACTAGTATAGCCTGTACAACACTTAGAGCAGTACTATCTCTTAGGTGGTACGCCTGGGCGTACTTTGAGAAAGCATCTACAATTGTGAGGTACTTCTCGTTCTGAGCGGTAAACAAATCAAGGTGTATTATTTGAAAAGGTTTAGACGGGGGTGGAACTATTGAAAATCTTTGTTTAATGGGGTTTCGGTCGTTTTTGGCTTGGCCACAAATACTACACTCATTAATATATTTTGCAATACATTCTTTCATTTTGGGCCAATAGTATCTAGAAGATAAAGCCATATAACACTCGGTTATACCTCGGTGGTTGGTTTTACCTTCATGATATTTCTTTATAATTTCTTGTTGGCGTAAATACTTTTTAACATTCTCTATTTCAACTTTAGTGAGGATAAGATTCATAGATGAGCTTTTAAAGTTTTCTTGTATAATAGGGATGATCTTGTACATTGCGAGAGGGGGATGAATGATAATACCGGTTTTAACCTTGGGATTAACGAATTCTTTAACTGCGTTAACAACGTCATTTGTCAAGTTAGATTCAGAAAGTTGTATAGTCGTTCGAGTATGGGTCTCGAATGGTTTTGTCACTGTCGGTCGCTTCTTAATGTCACCTACTAATACAAAGCAAATTTGTCTACAAAATTTGTTGAGAGGTTCGTCGGAAATTGGGATCTCTAAGATTGGTATTTCGTTACTGGTATGGACTGTCGCCGTGTCGGAGTTATCTTGATCGATTGGTATGTCATGGGTGTTCGTAGGGGCTGTTAAGGTATCGGAGCCTGTAATTGAATGATTCTTTTCAGATACATTAACTACTATAGAATTAGTGTCCTCGTTATAAAGTTCTATGCGGGACAAGGCATCTGCATTGGTGTTTTGTTTTCCTTGCTTGTAGATGGTAGTGAAGTTATACTCGCTCAATTTGAGCCTCCAGCGTGTTAATCTGGAGCCGGGCTCTTTGAGACTCATAACCCATTGCAAAGGTCGGTGGTCGGTTACAATTTTAAACTTTCTTCCAAACAAGTATGGCCGGAAGTATTTGGTAGCCCAAACAATGGCTAGCAACTCCTTTTCGATTGTTTTGTAATTAATTTCGCTTGAGTTTAATGTCCTAGATGCATATGCTATTGGTTTATCGTTACCTATTTGTCCTTGGGAAAGTACCGCACCAATTGCAAAATTAGAAGCGTCTGTAGTCAACACAAAGTCCTTAGTGAAGTCGGGATATTGAAGAATGGGGTCGTTAGTCAGTAGTATCTTACATTTTTCGAAACAGTCAATGTACTTGGGGTCGTTATAAGTTATCTTAGAACCCTTCTTTAGGCATTGCGTCATTGGTTTTGTTATGCGGGCAAAGTCTGGGATAAACTTTCTATAGTAACCGAGCAAACCTAGGAAACGTTTTATCTCCGTTGCTGTCTTTGGGATGGGAAATCTCTGAATTGCCGAAATTTTATCAGGATTGGGCTTAATACCGTCTTTGCTTATTACGTGTCCTAAATATGCTGTTTCTAACTTTAAAAATTCCGACTTGTCCATCTGAATTTTGAAGTTCGATTCTCTTAGTCTCTTAAAAACTTTCTCTAAATTAACCATGTGTTCCTGTAAGGAAACACTAAAAACTATGATATCATCTAGATATACTAGACATATGTTATTCTGAAGGTCCCTAAGGACATTATCCATCACAGGCTGGAACGTGGATAGACTATTCTTTAGGCCCATGGGCATCCGCATATATTCGAAATGTCCATGCTCTACATTGAAGGCAGTCTTGTGAATATCAGCTGGGTTCATTTCCACCTGATAAAATCCACTGGCAAGGTCTAGGGTTGTGAAATAGTGACAGTTACCGAGCTTATCTAATACGTCATTAATATTAGGAATGGGGTATTTATCGTCTATGGTTTCTTCGTTGACTTTCCGAAAATCGACAACGATACGCCATTTTATTTTACCAGACGCATCGGCTTTCTTAGGAACTACCCAAATAGGAGAGTTCCAGGGTGATTGTGAAGGGCGAATAATACCTTGGTCAAGCATTTTTGAAATGTGTTCCTGAACTTCCTGTCTGTGAACGAAAGGGTATCTATAGGTCTTAGTGTAGACAGGTAATTCGTCTGTGGTATTAATATTATGTTTAATTTTATTGGTGAAAGTTAAGGGTTCACCTTCTAGATAGAAAACGTCAGCATATTTTGCACAAAGGGATTCTAAATTGGCTCGTTCTTCCGGATTCAGATGTTCGGTACGTAATCGAGAAAGTACTTCAGATGTGCGGTTATTTAGTTGTTGATCGGGCGTACTTTGTATATTAAAAATCTCAGCTTTAACTGGTCGATCCATAGAAAATACTACGTCGTGCTTACTAGGGTTGGTGATTTCTATAATACCACGGTTATTCTTTACAGTGGTGACGCAATCACGTATGATGCAGTTGGACATTGTTTGTTCTGTTATCAATGCGTCGCCGTCATGGAAATTAATTGGGACGCGAATTATTTTAGATGAATTAGCCGCTATTATGTCTTCGTATAAATTACAATTACGAGAGTCGTACGTAAAGGGTTGATGGACTTTCGCGTTACTAGGACCTTGGCTTTCAAATCGATGTTAGACTCTAACTTTTCTAACAAATCTAAACCAATTAGTCCATCAAAGTAATTATGGAATTTATATATAAAAAGAGTTATGTCACAATCTTCCTTAAACTCCTGAAAGCATGGCAAGGTTATCGAATAGTTGTTACGAGTGGTTGCATGAATATTGGTGACTTCGAAAGTTTCAAAGTTACAATTAATATTAGAGTAATACATATCTACTGCTTCGGGGCTTATGAATGATTGATTCGCGCCCGTGTCTATTAATAATTTTAAGGGTGGATCTGCTATCTGTATGTAAGGAAGCTGTCTTTGTGTTTGTAAGTTTATCTCTATTTTGGCTTGTCGGATTTCTGAGCTATCTGAAAATCCTGGCTTTCAGTAGTGACCTCCTCCTGAGGCCCCTCCACAAAAACTGGGACATAATTACTACAGACTTGCTGATCATATAGGGGCTCATACGTTGTTTCAAAGTAAGGGGTCTCGTAACATTCATAATCATATTCAGGATAGTCGTAATAGTCATAGAAATCAAATTCATTCATGTTCATTTCCCGAGTCTTAAAATAGTTCGTAGGAGGCGGATTTCCGTGTTTCGTCCAGTCATGTCCGGTCACAGGCCTAGGTAGAGGTTTAGGTACGAAGTGACTTACGCCACTCATAGGCTTAGGGCCGTTATTATGAGGCGTATATCCTGGCCTTGGTTGGTGCATTCGGAAAACGTTACTTTGCGGTCTATAATTAGATGGGGGTGCGCTGAACATCTGTTGCGTTCGCGTGGGGCCTCGATCAAAAGGCATTTGGGGTCTCCAAACTTGCATTGGCCTTGGTTGTTGAAAACCTGAGGGTTTCGAAGGGCCTGGGAAATTATTGTTGGGGGGTAACATATTAAATGGTCGCATGGGTGATAAATTGAAGGTCTTATTTGTATTACTGTAAGTGTCAAATGAAGACGTAGACTGCATTCTCCGCTCCGGCAAGTGGTCGTTACGTTGTTGTAAATACAGTGTGTTAATTTCTTCATGGACAAACTCGAGCGCTTTCTCTATAGTATCCGGTCGCATACACCGAATACGGGAACCTAGAGGCTCCTTGAGGCCGCGAACAAAAGCTTGCAAAGTTAATTTTTTATATAGAGCACGTTTTGCCTCTATTGTGGTTGGTACTGTTTCGTGCAGCGTGACATACGTCATTATAGTACTAAAGAGACTTTGGCACTTTTCGTAAAACTCTTGTGGGGACAAATGTCTCTGGTTTAAGAGGGCGAGGTCATTGTATAAAGCTGTCTCATCTCGCTGGTCCGAAAAATTATTTATTAAAGCATGTTTTATGCCTTCCCAGTTTTCTGGTATGCCGTTAGAATTAATTGTGCGTGCGGCATGGCCGGTAATTTTATTAAGGATGCCGTTGAGCAATGCTAAGTTACTGAGCTAATATGCAGGGTCGGCTTGAACAAACTGTAATACTAGCTGGTCGCATAAATGGACAAACCGCGTAAGCACATTAGGGTTCCCATCAAATTCGGGTAATAGGCGTAAGGCCTTGTAAACTTGGTCTACTAAATCTACACTCATGTTGGTATTTAAATAATTTCCTAAATTTAACGTATCACTAAATTCGGTTTCTTCTAAAATACTATCTAAGTTCCGATTTGCATCGATCTGCAAGATTCGGTTATTACTAGATGACCTAGAGGTTCGCGATTCTCGTGGGTGGAAACTTTAAACAACCACGTGGGAAATTAACACTCTAGGAAATGGAAAAAATTACAAAAGGATTTGATATATAAAAGGAAAATTATAATTAGGAACGGTAAGCCACTCTAGTACGATCTAGGTACTTACCAAATAATCTGCATATCTCTGCGGTATCGATTGCTGGATACTCTGCTGGCCACAGCTGCTGTAGGTTCTTGATAGCCGCTCGTGATTCTTGATTCACTGATTTTACGACTATTCTACCGTGTCTGCGCCAATTACGATAGCTGCAGCCAGGAGATGCAAAAAAATGCAAATTTATTTAAAGTAATTTAATTATCTAAAGGTTACAATTATTACTAAAACTAAGTACGTCCTAATTAATCAAAGAATGATCAAAGAGTGTTCGTTCCACGTTCCCATGACATAGGAAACCTCGGTTGACGTCAATGGCTGGCTCACGTTACGCTGCGCTTGCGCCTCGTGTCGTTGGGGCCGTGTGAAGTGTTTGTAGGGCGATGCTGGTGCGGCAATGTACAAGTATAGGCTATGTGTAACATACTTGTTCGTCATAGGGTCTCACATAATGATAATAATAATAAATAATACTTGGAACAACTATTACACTATCATTTAGTCCCAAACTAGGCAGTGACTTTTTTTTTGTTTTGCTTACGTGGTGGAAATGTCAGGTCGCATGTCATGTAGGGCTCGACCCACTAAATTCACAGTGTCTGTAGCGGGGGCTCTGGGTACTCGTGAGCGATCTCGTCAGTACCCCCGCTGTACACTGCAGCCTCCGCGAGGCTCTCACCAGCGGATGGGAGGGCGTTTGAATGCCTCCCCCCTCTCCAGCACGCACAAGCGTGTTTATAAAATAAAATAAATAAATAAAATAAAAAAGGTTTTTATTCACGTATGTTACACATAGCCTACTCTTGTAAATTGCCGCACCAGCATCGCCCTACAAACACTTCACACGGCCCCAACGACACAAGGCGCAAGCGCAGCATAACGTGAGCCAGCCATTGACGTCAAAAGACCAAGTTTACAAGGCCTTACGCCTATTACCCGAATTTGATGGGAACCCTAATGTGCTTACGCGGTTTGTCCATTTATGCGACCAGCTAGTATTACAGTTTGTTCAAGCCGACCCTGCATATCAGCTCAGTAACTTAGCATTGCTCAACGACATCCTTAATAAAATTACCGGCCATGCCGCACGCACAATTAATTCTAACGGCATCCCAGAAAACTGGGAAGGCATAAAAAATGCTTTAATAAATAATTTTTCGGACCAGCGAGATGAGACAGCTTTATACAATGACCTCGCCCTCTTAAACCAGAGACATTTGTCCCCACAAGAGTTTTACGGAAAGTGCCAAAGTCTCTTTAGTACTATAATGACGTATGTCACGCTTCACGAAACAGTACCAACCACAATAGAGGCAAAACGTGCTCTATATAAAAAATTAACTTTGCAAGCTTTTGTTCGCGGCCTCAAGGAGCCTCTAGGTTCCCGTATTCGGTGTATGCGACCGGATACTATAGAGAAAGCGCTCGAGTTTGTCCATGAAGAAATTAACACACTGTATTTACAACAACGTTACGACCACTTGCCGGAGCGGAGAATGCAGTCTACGTCTTCATTTGACACTTATAGTAATACAAATAAGACCTTCAATTTATCACCCATGCGACCATTTAATATGTTACCCCCCAATAATAATTTCCCAGGCCCTTCGAAACCCTCAGGTTTTCAAAAACCAAGGCCAATGCAAGTTTGGAGACCCCAAATGCCTTTTAATCGTGGCCCCACGCGAACGCAGATGTTCAGCGCACCCCCATATAATTATAGACCGCAAAATAACATTTGATTCACTTGACAATGGACCAGGACTACTTCCCTTTAAATTAGGAGCCGCTAAGATCGTCTCCCATTACCATTCCTTTTTAAGTTATATTGACTTAGAAAACATTCATCTCCAAATAGAATTAGTTAAATCACAGATGACTAAATTAGTACCCACATTAAATAATTAAACTTTATCTCTATTTAATCCTCACCTGGAACATCTTAACCAAAAAGTTAAGTTAATTACAGATAAACTTAGTATATTCCAATCCGTTCGTAATAAAAGAGGTCTCATCGACGGTTTAGGTTCTGTTATAAAAAGCATTTCCGGTAATCTAGATTACACTGATGCCCTGAAATACGAGCATGCTATTAATATCTTGCACAATAACGAACATAAATTAGAATAAGAATTAAATAATCACGTAAGTTTAAATAAGCAATTTATCTTACAGAGTTCCCAAATAATAAGCAATATGCAATTAAATCAAGAAAAAATGAATACAGCATTAAATTTAATCTTAGAAAGTGACGCTAAGAGGGTTACAGATTTGATTAAATATGCCCATCTGGCACAGCATTTGTTAATTCTAGGAGATAATATAGAAGATCTGTAAGAAGAGTTACAGAATCTAGAACATACTTTAACTTTTATCCGTGCATCGAGCACTCCGTATTCTTTACTAAATATAAGTGAAATTAAGGATATGTTAAATAAATTAAGAATTTTATATTCTAGTAATGAAATTCTTGATTTAAAATTTAGAAATTTTTATGAAGCAATTAAATTAGGTTATTTTTATTTAGGTAAGCAAATAGTTGTAGTAATTAAGGTCCCGATTGTCGTTCCCTACACCTATGACCTCTATAAGTTAGCCCTTGTTCCTAATAGAAACCATAAAACCTTAATACCACCCCTACCTTATGTAGCACTCTCTAGTATAGACTCTAGGTACATGGAGACAGAATGTCCGAAGATAGACTCACTATATCTCTGCGAGGCGAAACCCACCTTTAGATTTCAAGACCAGCCCGACTGTATCCAGCATCTATTAAGTCATCAGGAACTACTGCCAACCTGTAAACTAGCACCTGTAACCCTAACACATGAAGCCTTGGAAGCACTTGATGACAAGCACTATACTCTGAGTTTTCCCACATCAACTAAAGTTAAAATATCCTGCGGACAGGAACAATATCGGACTCTACAAGGTAGCTACTTAGTTGCCATTCCACTAAACTGCAGCCTGATGTCACCAGGATTCACTATCTCCAATTCCAACAACCACATCAAAGGTCATGCCATAAGGATAATGGAAATGCCTCTGAACGACGAGCCAAGCTCCAAGGATCGTCCAAAACTAGTCCTCGATTCACTCAGCTTACAAAAACTCCACACCTTAAACAATGAAGTAGCAGCCCTAATGCCTGTGCGACTGGATGACGTCACCGATCCAATAATATACCACACGACGATACCTATGTACCTAACACTAATGGGTACATGTACACTCATCGCTACGCTATTGTACCGCCGGCTACGAAAAACAGTGTGCCTAAAGAAATCTACAGCAGCGTTCCGGAAGGGACAAATATAAGCCCAGCACCACGCAACATCAACCCCAGCCAAGTAAGGGTTGATCATGAATGCCTACCAGCGACAATCTCGTACAAGTCCTGAAATAGTCGCTGTTCTTCGGGGTGAGGTGTTACACGTAGCCTATACTTGTAAATTGCCGCACCAGCATCGCCCTACAAACACTTCACACGGCCCCAACGACACGAGGCGCAAGCGCAGCATAACTTGAGCCAGCCATTGACGTCAACCGAGGTTTCCTACGTCATGGGAACGTGGAACGAACACTCTTTGATCATTCTTTGATTAATTAGGACGTACTTAGTTTTAGTAATAATTGTAACCGTTAGAGAATTAAATTAGTATAAATAAATTTGCATTTTTTTGCATCTCCTGGCTGCAGCTATCGTAATTCGTAGACTTTAAAAAAGCGCTTGTAAACAGTCAGAACATGTTTGTAGTAATATAGTTGTATACATTATTATTTCTAGTACTGACTGCCTCGTTGGTCTAGCGGTAGCGTGTTCACCCGCAGATAACGAGGTCCTGGGTTCAAATCCTAGGTCGGGCCATAAGTGATTTTGGGACTTATCTGTAAAAAGTTAAATTTCTCAACCTCAGCCCGAAGTCTGGGAGTTGGCGGTATTATACCCCCGTGTCTCGGAGAGCACGTAAAGCCGTCGGTCCTGTACCTGACCTCTTTCCGGTCGTGTCGCTAGGCGTCCCATCGGATCATGAGAGTGATGGAATAGAAAGTGCTCCTGTGTTTGCGCACACACTTGAGCACTATAATATGTCCCGCGCAGATGGCTAATCTCTGTTGAGACTGGCCGCCGTGGCCGAAATTCGGCTAGGAGGACATTATTATTTCTAGTAACATAGATATTTAGGTACATCTTGTATAAAAACATTTTTAAAATTTATTTTATTATAGCAATGATATTTAGCTAGCTCGTATCAAGTTATTGTCAAGAGATTATGTTTAATTATCTAGTTTAAGTCTAATATTTTTACTACACATTGTCAATGGTTCTGTCTATATTAAGGTATTATTATTATGACGGACCTTGTGTTAATAACGACGGTCGCGCTTTAATGCTACCACCGGATCCAATGCGCCCCAACTGAGAAGATCCAGCGAAACAAACTCAGTGGGTTCATCTACTACCGGTTTCAACACGACTCAGTTGAGACGGTCCGGCGAAACATACTCAAGCGGGCATGAACACGGGATTTCGTCCAATTAGAGTAATTATTTAGTTGGCAAACACAATATATGTTTAGGCAACCTGAGCTACAGCAGGTTATCTCTTCCCGGAACCGCTTATACAGGACGAGTGGAGTTCTTTCTCCAATCGCCAGCGGTCCAGGGCAACTAGGCAGTGCCTGTACTATGGCAACCAGACAACTGATAAACCTATATTTGCCTGACTGCTAAGCCAAAAGACGTGGGTCCGATCCCCACTCAGGACTAATATTTGTGCGATGAGCACGATCAATAGCTCTATCTGAGTGTACTTTATATATATAAATTTAAATAAATAAAATACACTCAGATACAGCAATTAATCGTGCAGTCGGTCAGGGTCTAAACAAGTCTAAACTAAATAAATATTTGGTATAGTATTTGAGTCATCACAAGTTTTTAATTATCTATGGTTCACGATGCGCCTTCTTCGGTATGCTATTACTTTCTAACACAGATAACGCTCTGAGCTTTCTAACCATCAAAACCCTTGAAAAACGGACTCCTTTGGGTCTCATCATTTTGTTTTCAGTTGCCTCAATATAAATTACGTTACATCAAATGTTGAAGTGGTATTGCTTTACCCAAATATTTATGTATGTATGCTGTTATTTCATTTAACCTTTTTCTCTCCCAGCGCCTATAGTTTAACAACTTACAATCCGAAGGCAAACAAGGTATAATTTTTTTAGTCACTACCAAATCAGTGGTCTTTTTATCACCCTCCAAAAATAAATATTGTGTAGTAAATCTTAAAAGAAATATAATCACGTGTTGTGCGTGTGTGTCGTGTGTGCCGGAATATTAAGATTATCTCATACGGCGACAGCTTCGGTGGTGCGGTCATGTGTCCCGCATGGCAGAGCAGCGAGTGGCTAAGCACATCTTCTACTCGGAACTTGAGGAGGGCAAGTGAAAGCATGGCGGACAACTCCTCAGGTATAAAGATGTGCTTAAGCATGAAGAACTGTGGCGTAGAACCCTCGCAATGGGAACAGCGGGCGGCCAAACGGTCAGAATGGCGGACTTTAGTCCAAGCCAAAGTCGACTGTTTCGAGTCTGGAAGGAAGACTACTCGCGGCGATCAATTACAATTATTACAATGGTGTGCTCACATGCCCGCAATGTGCGAGGATATTTTCAAATAAAATTGGCTACATAAGTCACATGCGAGCACATGGACGTCGGCTACAGTAGGAGAAGAAGCGGTCGCCGTAGCCGAAATCGGCCGGGACCACATCATCATCATCATTAAGATTGACACCTTAAAGTTACTACTTACTTTACAAAGAACGGAGGCAGAGCTAAATTTCTTTCGCTCTATGATAAATAGTCTACCTTATAAAATACATTTCACGTAAATAACATTATAATGTTAATGTTGTGGTCCTGGGTGCAAACAAGCCAAAGGTGATTGGGGAAGGGGAAGTAACGACTGCCTTGTACGTAACCAATTGATATCAGGTCAGGCGTATGATGACTTGATAGTGTAGAAAAAAAGTGCTACAAATGATAATAATATACCGAAAATAATTTAATAAATGCTGTTGATAAAAAATACGCTACCAAAATAAAACTTGACTGCAAAAACCAGCAAACTGACAAAAAACATACATAACAATAACTTGTCGTCAGGGGCCATTTTAAAATCCAGCATTAAATTATGTATATTTTATTAATTGTGTATGTTCTATAGTTTACTATTTGTCTCTGTTATGCTTTATTATGTTTTGTTTTGACTCGTTTCTGCTTCTCTTTGTAATTCTTGCAAGTTTTTAAATAATTTATTGTAGGTACTTTTAATGATGTATTTAATTTTAAAGTCGAATTCTGCGGTTGTCATTAGGTGTTGCAGCACTGTTATTTTTAAGTATATATGTGTCCTTATAACTACATGAGTCTTTGTAACGTTGACGAACCTTAAATAAATAAACAAAATATCAATAAATAATAAAAAAGATATAAATAACTAGTGCCGTGAGAACGTCCACCTTTCGCAGAAGTTTTACACTTGCTAATCGTCCTCCGATGCGGTCGAGGTCGTGTCCTTCGATGTAAATGTACCGTGTGAAGCGAAGCGTCTCTTATATTCTTATAAATATACTACATCTGTTTATAATGTTAAGACATTTAGCTAAAAGTATTGTTGGTGAATATTTGTGTTCATTTATATTTTTAAGATTTTGTATATAATGAACCCTTCTTCTTGGATCATTATTACACAGCGATTTTTATGTATATTATTGTTATCTTTGGAAATAAGACTAGGCGGAGGATGAGGAGGTAACTATTTTAAAGTATGAGTAATTGAAAATGCACGACCTTGGTAACTAAAAGAATAATTTTATAAAAATGTAGAAAACATGTGAATGAATTACAGGAGATAGATATTTACGTAAAAATAATGAAGGTTTTAAATTATTAATTTTTATAAACGACTTATGTCGTCAGAATGTTCCAGTTACATCTTTTGAAGATGGTAATAACCGCGTGGAGAACAGCACGAATTTGACACGCTCCGCGCTAAAAAAATCATAAAAGTGGCAAAAAACGAGATAGAACCTTGGTGAAAGTGCTAAAATACTCGTTAGTTATATGTGCACCCAGTGAAGTGATAACATACATCCAGACGTGCTCCCCTGAAGTAGGGTGGGCCCATTCAGCCAGCAGTGAGTACAAAAAATCTTGTTTTTTGGGTGGCGCTCGGGATTTTGATCGGCGACCCAAACATTTTAAAACAGATTTTGATAGGCCTTAGGGGTGCCTATCCCCCTACCTGCCTGAACTCGAGCAGAAAGCACAAATAGACCTTAACCCCGGCATTAATTGGCTGTATTCTCAATGCTTTCTCTTAATACCTCCTAAACTTAGTGTATCACTTTCTCCATCAGTTGAGCCTCCCAATCATAGAGGCCAATATCTCTTAAAGTACAGACGCCAGCACATTCAGCAACCCCAATCTATCAAATTTATTTTATAGATTTTCAACTTTAGCACAAAACCATAAGGTTCACTTTCAATTGGGGAATTATGTACATTAATGCCATAGTCAAAAACAATGGTCTTGCCAATATCCTGCCAAATATTCTGTTGTTAACTATGCAGAATTGTTCACATCATTTTTTTCGAAGTTATACTTCTTTTGGCGCGATGGAGAAAAATGATGAGAGTGAATTTTTACGATGCGCGCGCACACCGACACCTAAATTTAACAGCATGAAGTTAGTTCTAGATGAGAGTGAATTTTTACGATGCGCGCGCACACTGACACCTAAATTTAACAGCATGAAATTAGTTCTAGGTGGTATGAAAATTGATAACTATGTTCAAGTTGTATATTCTAGTATTTTTATTTAAATAAAATCTTTTTGATTAATTTTAATATTTATCGTTAAGCACTACTGCATTTTAGTTTTTTTTTTCCATACGCCAAAGAAGTATAACTTCTAACGCGTGTACATAAGTACACACATTTTCATTTTTTTTATTTAATTAGCTCTGCGATTTAGTTCATTTTCAGCATTTTTACAGTTCTATCATATTTTTTCGGATAAGTTCGGAGTCATATTTTTTTTACTTTTTGCTTAATTGTATGGTTACCCTAGTGTCAGATTTCCTCAAGCCGCCCTCTGACATGACTTATCGACTGATGTCTAACGACTACAACCGGCAGCTTAACGTACCGTAGCACGGAGACGCTCAGAAATTAAACCATTTTGGCGATCACCCATCTATAGACGGACCGTGTGCGATGGTGCTTAATCTCCCCGATCACTCACGGGCCGGTGAGAGCAACTGGCCGAGAGCGCCTCGGAATTTATTATGTTTCTTAAAGATTATAATAAAACTAAGATTGACTAGCCTATTTATAGGTATACAGGACAATTTCATTTTTAACTTGCTATACCCCTATGACTCATTTTTTAATTGCGATAAGACATTTTACATACACCAGCACATCAAAAAAAGACCAGGTTTACCATCTAGTATGTTTTATAAAAATCAAACATCACATGACCCTGACACTATTTTGTAATATGTTTGCTTCTTTCTTTGAATCGGTCTACGAACCATCTACCTTATCACACAATTGGACACCACCGAGTGATTTTTCTAATTCATGTTCCATAATTAGTGACTTACATTTTGATATACATTCCATAAATAAAGAATTAAAGAGATTGGATCATTCTAAAGGCCCAGGGCCTGACTCTATACCTGCGGTATTCCTGAAGCGTACAGCTGATTCTATAAGCAAAGCTCTACATATAATTTTTAATAAATGCATCGCCGCAGGTTTCTTTCCAGATATATGGAAATGTGTTTACACTGTTCCTGTGTATAAAAAAGGTTCAAGACATGATGTCACCAATTACCGTCCAATCTCCGTCCTTTGTGCATTGTCGAAGCTATTTGAGAAACTGGTACATGGGGCGATTTATCCAGTTATCCATAACTACATTATTCCAGAGCAGCATGGTTTTGTCAGACAAAAATCAACAGTGACGAATCTTGCCATGTTTACTAACTGTTTGTTTGAAAATATGGATAATCGTATCCAAGTAGATGCGGTATACACTGATCTTCAGAATGCATTTGACAAAGTGGATCATGAAATCCTGCTTAACAAAATCGCCTTCAACGGGATACGAGGAAATCTTCTGCGATGGTTTGTTTCATATATCTCAAATAGAAGTCAAATGGTAGTCGTTAATGGGTTTACATCAGAGAGTGTTATAGTGACATCAGGAATACCACAGGGATCAATTTTAGGGCCCCTTCTTTTCATTATTTTTATTAATGACATTAACACATGCTTTAAAAACACGATGTTTCTTTTATATGCTGATGACTTGAAGGTTTATAGGAGTATTACTAGCATTAATGACTGTACAAGCCTACAAGATGACCTTAACACATTAACGGAATATTTTGAGCGCAACAAACTTAGCTTAAGTATTCCAAAATGTAACATCATTACATTTACTAAAAACAAGAATGTCATAAATCATGTGTGTAATGTGTCTAACCAGAGTTACAAACCTAACAGACTTAGGAGTATTGCTTGACTCTAAACTGCTTTTAGACCTCCATATAGACAAAATTATCACCAAGGCATTCCAAATGTATGGATTCATAATGAGGAACACTACAGATTTCACTAGAGTTAACACGTACATTCACCTTCATCGGAGTCTAATTCGCTCTCAACTAGAATACGGTTGTCTCATTTGGGATCCAATTTACGATAAGTATAATAACGCCCTTGAAAAGGTTCAAAAGAAATATCTTAGAGCAACACAATTTAGATGCCATCGCACTCGTCTACCATACGACCAATTGCTACCTCTATATAAATTACTCTCACTAGACAAGAGGAGAATGCTTCTTCAGATGATGATTTTACATGATCTACTGCACAACCAGCTCAATTGTATAGAATTATTTAATAAGATAAAAATTGTAGTTCCAAGGACAAGTCAACAAAGGGGTGCGCGCGCTTACCCGTTTTTTGCTTCCACCACTAGCCGGACAAAGGCAGGTGAACGCGCACCCCTTCAACGAATGTTCAAAATTTACAACGATCAGTTTGTGGGCGTCGACTGTTCTGTAACATCCAAATACTCTTTTAAAAAAGAAATACTACAAGTATTAAAGTCGGTTGGCGCCACAAACAAGACAAAAATTTAATATAAGTTTGAAAAGTTTTAGATATAGTTAGTTTACTTCTTTTTAATTTAAACTGTTTCAGTTATTTTCTTTTTAGTTTAATTAGCTTCAGTCATTGTTAGTTTTTTTTTTAAATAATGGAAGTAATAAAAAAATATTTTATTACTTCCATTATTTTTAGAATACTCACAACACAAAAACATGTCAATACGTGGAAAATGTGGTTGATATTGCAATTGTTACTCTAATTTTAAGCTTACTTTGTAAATATGTAAATTGCAATGTTGTTTATTTTCCCTAATAAAGTAAAATAAATAAAATAAAATCAAGTTACCCCAATCTGTCAAATTTCCCCAACTGAAAGTGAACCTATGCTGTTGTGATAAAGTTGAAAATCTATAAGAAATTTGACTGATTGGGGCAGCTGGATGTGCTGGCGTCTGTACTATATTTAATAAAACTGTTTACTTTACGAGTAAATCTTGGTGTACAGTAAAGAGTATTGGTATTCTATTGTAATGTAAGATTAAGGAGACGTAAAACACTAAGGTGTAAGAGTTTCTGATTGTTCGAAAGGATGGTGAAAATATGAGGTTCTATATAATATATAATTATAGTGTATTGCGATCCTGCGAGCCATGTAGGTACTATTATATACCTTTGCTTCGTCTACTTCCACCATAATTATGTATGATGGATGGCATAATAGCTCCAGCTATCACCGTATGCCTGGCTGGGGCAATTATTACATTCTAGGCATGCGCATGTCAGATATATGTATGTATGATACTCGCAGCTGATGTTCATTTCAGATAAAAGTCAAAAATACGTTCAGTAAAATATCGTGTTGATAAAGGATCACTTACTTTATTTTGTTCTTATCAGTTTTTTAATGGTATGACTGAATACATGACTCCACTATATCTCTTAAGTCTAGCGACAGCGTGCTAAAGTACAGAATCGGATTGACCTAAAAGTTTATTGGAATTCTTCAGGGAAATAAACATTATGAGCAACAGCCAGTCGGTATACCCCGTGCTTCGGCAAATAATTGAGCAAACTGGATACTGCATCTGGCCGGTCCCATGGGATCATGAGAGGTACGCAATACAAAATGCACTTGTGTGCCGCTGATATGTGCCGCGTCAATAGTAAGTCTCCGTTGTGATTGGCTACTATCGCCAAATTTCAACCAGAGGGGTTATTATTATAGGGGAATATGTAAGTGACTTTTATTGAGACACTAGCTGTGCCCCACGGTTTCACCCTCGTTAAACTTTATAAATTATCACAGCTCTTCCCCGAAGATGCGTGATAATATGCAGCCTATATGTTGACCCGACCTCTTAGTAATATTCATGCAAAATTTGAAGTAAATCCATGCAGTACTTGCTGAGTTTAGCCCGGACATACATACAGACAAACAGACAAAAATTCTAAATACTATATTTTTGGCTTCGACATCGATTGTAGATCACGCCTTTATTTTTTTGTATGTATAGATAAGACAATCATTCTCGAGCTATGCCATAAGACCTCCTGGGCCGCTTGAACTCTGGCACTAGCGTAACCTCTGCGCTTACGATACGTAGTAAGTAGTAGTATTAGCTGGTCTTCTGGTCATGTCCATAGGCCAAATAGGGCAGAGATACAATGAGTTGCAATCGGATCTAGGAATTCGTAGTGCATTTTCAGGCTTATTCGGTGTCTAGATGGTCTGGTCTGTGGCACGTCGTAAATAAGAGCATAACAAGCCGATCTCCGTTCGCCCGACGAGCTCATTATAATGACGGGCGGTGTTTTGCACAACGCATTCCGGACAATTATCGTGGACGAAGACCACAAGAATTTTACATTTTAATTGAAAAAAATAAGTAGGTACATCACCAGTGGAGCAGTCTGCATACAAATAGGCGTGTGAGCGGCGTAGCACCGCTCATGCCGCTCAGTTCGCTTATTTTTATTTGTCAATGGGTCGCCTTGAGCCAACCTTTCGAGCGCACTAGTAACTTACTTACTCATTCTATGGATAGTGGTTACCTTTGCGTAAGAGTTGTTCAATCCACCCTTAAGCCTCTGACATGTCTTAAAGTCTGGAACTACCTCTTACCTACCCACTACGACAACTCTTGTAAGCCAGGATCAACAGCGGCACACAATGAAATGACACTGAGCGAGCTGAATTGCTTCGACCGGCTTGGATCCGCAACAAATTTAATATGGCTTAAAGACTGTGGTCTAATGAATACAACCGGCTCCGACTGGTTAACGTGCCCTCCTTACTTACTTATAGTATGGGCAGTGGTTACCCTACTGTCAGAGTTGTTCAAGCCGCCAAGTGGGTAACCCATGTCAGAGAGTTAGCGACTGTTGAGGAAATTGACTTTACATGACTAAATCCGGGACCGACCGCTTAACGTGCACTCCGAAGCACGGAGACGCTCAGAAATGAAACCGCTTTGGTGGTCACATCCATGGACTGACCGTGAGCCTAGTTACTTAACTTTCCCGAACACTTACAGACCGGTGAGAGCAACTACCTGGCTATGAGCGCCTCAGCCTTACCGTAGGTTACTATTGTCAAGTAATAATAATAATATAATGTCCTCCTAGCCGAATTCCGCCACGGCGGCCAGTCTCAACAGAGATTAGCCATCTGCGCGGGAAATATTATAGTGCTCAAGTTTGTGCGCCAACAGAGGAGCACTTTCTGTTCCATCACTCTCATGATCCGATGGGACGCCTTAGCGACACGACCGGAAAGAGGTCAGGCACAGGACCGACTGCTTTACGTGCTCTCCGAGGCACGGGGGTATAATACCGCCAACTCCCAGACTTCGGGCTGATGCTGAGAAATTTTTCTTTTTACAGAAAATTCTCAAAATCACTTTTGGCCCGACCTAGGATTTGAACCCAGGACCTCATTATCTGCGGGTGAACACGCAGTCGCTAGACCAACGAGGCAGTCAATATAATATTGTCAAGTAGGCTAATAGTGAGACCTCGTAGTTCGGGTTTTCGCACCGGCACGGAAACGATATCATTAATGATGATTGACCGGAATATAATGAAAAAAGGTATGTATTTTTCTTTTCAACAGTACACAGTTTTACAGCAAGCACCGCATGGTTTATGGCTTGGTTATACTCGGCGCAGAATAACTTGATAGCTGATAACTGTATAATAAATGCCACAAGCAGCAATTTAATGAGTTTGCCGTCGAAACGCTAAGAAGAGAAGAACAGTGTGCTGCCAATGATGTCTTACGGAACAGAGATGTGCGCTATGTGGCCACTATGCCTTATGTAGGTATTACTCGAGTCTTTGAGTCCTAGTTCGATAGACTCGGCTCAATTTTACAAGACCGCCCAGGACCACAACAGTAACATTATTGACTAGCCTGTGGTATAGCGGTTAGTGACGCTGACTTCAAAGCAAGAGGCAGTGAGTTAGATCCCCATCCAGAACGAATCTTTGTACGATGAGCACCATTCTTTATCCATAATATGGAATTACTTAAGTATGTTTACTATTTTCTTTGGTAGCTACGACGTTTTACTTATATCAATTAAAACTCTAATTGAATTAATTACAATTGTCTAACCATTTAGTTCAGGCCAAAGAGAAATTTCATTGCGTATCTTGGTTCATTGATTTTTAGGGTTCCGTAGCCAAATGACAAAAAACGGAACCCTTATAGATTCGTCATGTCTGTCTGTCTGTCTGTCCGTCCGTATGGTACAGCCACTTGTCTCCGAAACTATAAGAGCTGTACTGTTGAAACTTGGTAAGCTAATGTATTCGGTGAACCGCATTAAGATTTTTAGACAAAAATAGAAAAAGAACAATAATTTTGGGGGGTCGCGCAATACATCGAAATGAAAATCAAAAAAAAAATTCATCGTACCCATACCTACATGTGTCTATGGATAGGTCTTCAAAAATCATATTGAGGTTTCTAATATAATTTTTTTTCTAAACTGAATAGTTTGCGCGAGAGACAATTCTTGGCCGGTTTTCATTAGATGGCGTTGACATATTTCTAAATCACGCAATAGAGCGCCTATCCGCCGTTAGTAGTAGTTCCTGTAGTTATTAACTGTTCCACAGGTTTCTTTAGTTCGCACTCCTCGGGATTGCAGACTAATAAAACGGATGTTTTTGGTTTTATAAATTTACTCAAAAATCATTATGTATCGAATAAAAAAGAATCAGCAAAATCGGTCACAAACAAGGAAAAACCGGGTAACGTGCCTACATACATATAAAAAAATCCGTTGAATTGATAACCTTCACTTAGACCACTTCTTTTGTGGTCAGCTACAATGAAGAAGGTGGTCATCAATTCAACGGCTTTGGTGAGTAAAAGAAGAACCACATAGCTCTTCTACATATTCCTCGGCCAAACCTGGATTATGTTTCGCAAGAACTTGCCTGTCACAATATTCGAAGCAAGGTTCGTCGACGACGGACACGTCACGGAGGATATAATTATCATTCACTTATCGTGTTGTACTTGAACCAAATCTGAGTGGATTACGTGTCATTAACGGCTGGCCTCTAAAACACTATCGATATAAAGAAATATGAGTATACATTTCTGTATATCGATAGTATTTTAATAACATGTGGGCTGGAAATTATGCCTATTATACATTATTATGACTATTTCTGAAGGTTCCCTCTCCGATCCAAAAAGGATCCAGGGGGTTAAACAATTAGGAGCGTTTCATTCATGAGCGCCCGTGCTTTTGGTGCAGGGTACGTTAAGCGATAGGTCTGAACTTTTAAAAAGCAAAACTAAAAGTACCTACGTGTAATGTATGAAATAATTTGAGCAAAGAGGGGTAGGGCATAGCGTTCATTCGCTCAAAGAGCAGCCCGACTGGGGAAGTACCTCCACCTTACAGAAGACATTCTTTAATAATAACATTAATAACTTAAATGTTGTGTTTCTGCGTGTGAGTAAGATCGCCAGAGCTCATTGGGGGGGGGGGGGGGGGTCAGCAACACTTGTTTGCTCTCCGTGCCACCCGTGACACCTCCGGTGTTGCGGGCGTACATGGGCGGCGGTGATCACTTACCATCAGGTGACACACTTGATCGTTTGTCGCCCTATGCCATAAAAAAAAACTACGTATTTGGCTCACATTTTAAAGAGGTGCCCATAAACAAGTAGGTATGTTCGTCTGCAATTTTGTCTCTTCCAGGCATCTTTTGGAACGAAGGTCCTTATCGCGCGTTGTGAAAGGGGGCTAGACGGAAAAAATTCTGACGAAAAGTTGTCATGACACTTTTTGCAGCTGTGCGGCGTGCGCATGTTTCTCTGTCTGTCTCTCTCTTATAGAAAGCAAGCCAGATATTTTCATTTCTATTTCGCATTGAACAGTGTGGTGTCGCGACGATTATTTTTGTTGAGTGTATACAGGTTTTTTGTACATAATAAATAATAAGAAATAACTTCGTTCCATTCGGGTGTCCCTTGACACCTCTCAAGTTTTTTGTATTGTTACAAATATCATTATCGAAACCTTCATATTTGATTAATTACATGCATAGGTACTCATTGTTATTACACTTGGTAACGTTGGTACTTTGTTTTTTGAAACCTTTTAATGATTCCTTTTTATACATCCTTTCCTCATTAACCTAGCAAGAGTTTAAAACTAGACTGCCACGATTAGACTAGTCTACTACCCACTACTATTTATTTTGTGAATAAAATTATTCATAAACTTCACATAATTTTTTTATGTTGCTAAAAATTAATGACTAGTAATTCTAGGCGTTAGATGCTTTTAAGTATAACAATTTACACGTGCTGCACCAAGATTTGCTAGTGAGGATGTGGCGCTCGACCCGCAGACAAGCCATGGTGTCTGCGTCGGTTAAGCGCCGCGGATTTGACGTTTACCTTGACGAGTTTAATTCCGTGCTGTTTCGTGGAAATAAACTACTATCATCAGGCTGTTATCGTCGACTACTGGACATAGGCCTCACCCAAAGGTTTCTATACCGTTGCCATTTGGAGGGACTTGTCGTTAACCGCACTTGGCATGCGAGTTGGCGATCGCGGTTAGGCGATACATAATACACAGGTACGCTGCTTCTCGACTACCTGCTGTATGCCTGCAGTCGCTTTGTCCCCCACGGGGTGTAATGGGTTAGCTCTCAGATGTTAATCAGACATTATTATATAAAAAAACGGTAATAATACAAACATTTACTTCGTGACTGATTTTTTAAATTCGTTTTTAAGGATCATTCATTTCGTAGAATACGAACCTTCAAATGCGCGGAGAATGAAACAGCAGTAGGAATTTATCGTAGATTCCACTATCATCAGTCTCTGGTTGACATTTCGTGAAACATGTAATAACATAATTAAATAATGAATCATCATTATTTGTTATTAATGTGATTGTGCGTTTCCACCTTTGAAACCTCGAAGCGAATTCTCTTGTAATAAAAACACCTGTAGACCAAAATAATACAGTTTTCTCCAAATATTGTATTGATATGCAAAATAATTAAAAGTAAATTAACAAATGAGCACATAATATAAGACATATCCTCCTCACACCTGCGTATACATTTCAATGGATTAAAACAACTTTTCAATTAAATTGTAAATTATCTAGAGTTTGAGCGCTTTGGGGATACCTACGTACCTATATGTCGATTTTACATGGGTTTGTACATAGGAAAATCGTTTTCAAAAACGACTTATTGTAAGAAGCAGTATAATTCTACTGTAGGTATACAATATGATTTTTTGCGTAGAAGTTGTAACATAAAGTGTGTAGGAAACTCGAAGAGTGCTATCTACCTATGAAAAAAAACTAATAAATAGTAAACTGAACAAATGAAAGATAATGAGTTAAAAAAACATTTTTAGCTCTCTATAGGAAATGTATAGCTATTCTTCTATGTGAAGTGATCTTGTTTAGTATGTTGATTAACAACAAGTTGTCCAGTTGTTAGGGTCTTAAGTTACGTCTATTAGTCAGTGTTATATCTTGTATATGTTACGTCCACTAGTTCGTGTTATACCTTGTCTATGTTATGTCCACCAGATAGTATTATGATGATGATGATGTCCTCCCGACCGATTTCGGCCACGGCGGCCAGTCTTAATGGAGACTAAACCAATTGCGCAGGACATATTATAGTGCACAAGTGTGTGCGCAAACACAGGGGCACTTTCTATTCCATCACTCTCATGATCCGATGGGACGCCTAGCGACACGACCGGAAAGAGTTCAGGTAGAGGACCGACGGCTTTACGTGCTCTCCGAGGCACGGGGGTGTAATACCGCCAACTTCCAGACTTCGGGCTGATACTGAGAAATTTCTTTTTACGGAAAAATCCCAAAATCAGTTTTGCGGCTGAACACGCTACCGCTAGACCAACGAGGCAGTAAATATACCTTGAGATAGTATTATACCTTGTCTATGTTACGTTCACTAGTTAATGTTATATCTCCTATATGTTACGTCCGCCAGTCAGTGTTATATCTTGTTATTCCGTTTTTTTTGTAAACCGGTTTTTGAACTAATACTTTTAACGTTTTTATAATTCATTTTGAATCGTTAAGGGAATGGAAATTTGTTCAAATTGTATTACAAACTTAGTATTCATAAAGAAAAGTTAAATACAATTGTAAAGTTTTTAAAACAGTAAGTAATAATCTATTAGTCTCCAAACAAAAGTACTACCCAACAGACAGTTAGCGATGCCGTAGCCGCCGATGGCTGGTACAAATAAATGGAGTAATGGGGGACCAATAAATGTGTGGAAAAAGAAACTGATTATGAACCAAGCTCAAAGTTATTTTGAGTAAGAATTGACTTTCTGCTCGGTGTCACAAACAGCTATATCTTTAGGCACATGATTATAATATTTCCGTACAGACTGTTTATCTTAATTGTGCTCGAACAACATTTTTGCTGATTCGAGTCAAACGCTTCGGTACCCGCATCAACTAACTGCGTATCATTAGTATGGAATCATTATATACGAGTTTAACAGCTATCTCGAGCGTTGGCCCAAATATTATATGTAGGTAGCCAATTATTATAATAAATACAACGAAGCAGTTAAAAACCGACTGTATAATTAATTAACTAGTATTAGTAGGCCAGAAATTAGAAATATGCTGTGTTATTCATAATAATATTATATTATGTTAATACCAAAAAAATATTTGTGTATGAGAAGGCCGCATAGCAATGGCAAATTCTTGTATGACTGTGTACAATTTTTTAAAGTCGTTTATAATTACTTCCTAGTCCTGGATTTTGATTTACTTCAACATAGTTCTAGTTAGTGGTCGCTTTTTTATTCAAACAAGTAGGATGAAGCACATGTTCCATCACAGACATCTTACTCGTACCCAAAACTACCACACTAACAGAATAATATCTAAGTGTATTCTATAAGGTGTGGTATCTCTATCAACCTACTTAAAATTTCCCCCGTTTGAATGGCACCCAGGTATAACGTGTAGGGCCACTAGAACTTAAGTAATCCGGTAGCACTCTACCTACAAATGCTATATTCCCACGTTCATGTTGTGGATATGCTATATGCCACGGTTTTGCCGAAAGTACTACAGGATGGGGCACTTCAATAAAAGGCTTATTAAGTCGGCAACGTGTGAGTATTGTGAGGATTCACTTGTTTCCAGAGTCCATATGTTACGTTGACCACACAAAATTGCTTACTTTAATTTGTATATAAAGAACTAGACTTAGCCTAAACTAAGGAGCCAAGAGAGACGACTGGAATCATTATCACTGCCTTCTTTAGTATAATATTGCCAACAACTAGAATACGCGATCTGTTGGTAGTTAAATCTAGTTTGAATAGCTTCTCCGCTTGGAAAATAATCTAATAAAACTAATTTAATCAAAATATTCCCGGGCGATACAGGCAACAAGTTCTTGATTCTGTTAAGCTCCTTTCGTTATGCAGGGTTAATGCCGCCTTCTCATAAACATTACTATGTTTGAAAACGTACGTAACGTATTCTTCAAAGTAATCTCCTTTTTCTTATAATCTGAAATAATTTAAATTTTCTTTCGGTAATCTCGCATTGCAAATTAACGTATTTGAAACTGTAAATTTGAATTTGGATCAAATGAAAAAAAAAGCTTGACTTTTAAAATAGGCTTTATCGTTAGATCATTTTAGTTGTCAGTCCTTTTTATTAAATTAATTAATAATTTAGGACTAGCATGGCTATATTTTTTTGTGTTTTCAAATAACGCCCCCACTAGGGAATCTGATCCCTGTGTCGGGGGCACTTTACAAACATAATTATAAGAGACGGACACAAATTACATCCAGACTCAGAACAAATTAAACGGCAGTTTTCCAAATGACTATACTCAGGCTTTGATTCCCAGCGTACTACTATTATACTATAGCGATGTTGAAAATACTTCCGTAGTTACTTCATAAAAATATTTTTAAAATACTTTGCAAAAGCTGTTATAACTGTAAAGATTTCGTATATTTAAATGAAAAACCATTATAATTCTAGTAAAGTCTCAAAAACTAAAAGGCAAACTTGCCAAATACGTGAGACTACGAAACAGTTGACTTTCAATCCTGTAATGCACTGCGGTCCTCGTTGTGCAAAGGACGCGCCGCGCCGGTAAGAATGTGCTGCCAGTTGCGACAGCGATGCCGCGCATTGTCGGCGAGTCCCCGCTCTGAGTGTGGGCCCGCCATATAACCACACTACGAACCAAGCAATCAGTGTTTGTGATGGTTAATTGGCAGCATAAACTATACACGAAAGGGCTGACAACAGTCAAATTGCTTTGTTCCGCAAGCGTTTTGCCAACTACTACTGGCTTTACCGCACTAAAAGAAGTAAGTTGTGGCTGAATTTCCAAAACACGATGAATGTTTCTTCCAGAACCACTTAAAACCAAATACTCCTCTGGCTTAGCAGTCAGAGACAAAGAACACTAGACCAGCAAAACAAAATGCTGGCAATATGACTATGTAAATAAAAGGTATCATACTTTCATACCGAACAAGAATAATAATGAAATGTTAATTTAACTTGGGCGCTATTTCATTAAAATGAAAGAATGGTGTTATTGTGGTTAACAAATAGAAGGTTTTTGAGCAGTGATGACATACAATTTTTCAAAATAGATACAATGATTTCCAGTTTTTTTAAATTAAAACGCTGTGTCAGCAACGCTGTATCGGTTTACCGACTTAAACACACTCTGTAAATGAACTATGCACTCAATGTGATAGTGTGCACATCTCCTTACGAATAAATGTAAATATCCCCCTATTTAATAATCATATTGTCAATAATGATGTTGTATGTTATGTGTAATGTTGCTATTTAGCTTTAATAGTCGTTTTGAATAGTCATTTGATAGACATTTCAATAGTTTACATTGGAAAACCCTATAAAATGGTCTTACAATTCGACATGTAGCTTCTATTCTTTAGTTTTCTAGTCACAAACGGATTTATTGTCTATAGAGAGTCAAAACCTAATCTCATAGTGAGAGGTCGCTCTATAATTATTACGAAAGTAATAAAAAATTACATAAAATCTAACCGCTGCCACCACTGCACTAGTATGAACATCTACATGCTTGATATATTTAGATGCATTAACATTTCCCGCAGTCTCAACTCCCGCAGGGGCAATCATGCCAACGGGATCTCAAAGTGGTCCGACTGAGCGAAATGCAGCTAATTGCAGATGATACGCTGCTATTAGCGCTGCGCCTGCGCGCCCGCGAACCGGCTGCGTTTAGCTAATAGGCTGGAACGAGAGGTAGCGGTTTGCGAAATAAGTGCGTCTAAGCACGCTTCATGTGGATAGCCTAAATTTTATGTACACACTAGTAAGTAATAATTTTAAACCACAGAAAGCATTTTAAATATAAAAATGTATTAATTTTCCGACACACAGTAAATACTAGGTACAAATAAATAAAACAGGTACTTCTAATTTTATATACTAATGATGTGGACTGAAGCCTAAACTAGGGAAACCCTGTATTTCGGGACTCCAGGACACTCGCCTGAGGAAAGTTTTGCTACAAAATTAGATGTATGGTGATCCACGTTATGGAGCGAATTGTGTGTGTGTGTGTGTGTACGAGTGTGTGTATGTGTGTGTGTGTTTGTATATGTGCGTATGTAGTCATTAGTTGAAGATCTATAATTAAACTTTTATTTCAAAATATTGTTATTTTACAATATTTATGAGATATTCATTATCGTTGTAGACATTTATTGGCAACAGAAAATTAAGATTTTCATGCGAACCCTTGTCAAGACATACTGTCCGCTAAGCTTGCTTGCAAAATAATTTTGAACTGATATAGAACATATATTTCTATAATAATTAATAAAAATCTTGTCCTTGGTGAGGATCGGAGCCACGACTTCTGGCTCAGCAGTTAGGGTTAAAACTCTAGACCAAACGGCCACTACTTTTTTATTGATCCAATGGTTTGTGGAAGATGCTACTGAAATCCTTTGCCAACATCATTCTCAGGACCTGGAATTATGCCTTAGACCACAAAACATTCAGTAAGCCGTATTTACATACATAAGAGCGTTGCCATTATCTACCAGAGTCAAATAAATTGTAATTGTCAATAGTTCGGGTAATAAAAGTGCTACTTGTGTTGGCGTCGGTATCGGTGTCAATTAAAATACGAATTTATGTTAAAAAACAACTTGCTTGTTTTTCGAAGAAATCTCGTAGGTAAATCGTACGATCTGTCAACTTTAAAAACATGTTAACGTCATAAATATACCTATTTTGCTTCTCAATCAGGCTTTAGGAATAAGGCAGAACCCATTATTTAAATTTTATATTTAGCTTGTTTAATAGTTCCATTTATCTCCACAGCGAAACGGGTGACATAAAGATATAACGAGGCTAGAGCCTCATAAAACGAGAGAATTTCAACTAGAGATGCCACCATGGGTATAATTTAAGTGAGTGAGCTGTTTTATTTTATTATTAATGATTTCAATAGTAGATATGGCAAAGGCGCTGATGATAACTATAGTTAAAATAAGAAACGTGACGGTTTCATTTAATGATGAATTGATTTATCGCGCGTTAAGGTACCTTATTTCACTGATCTTTAACAGGCTGGTAAAAGCAAATGTCTTGGAACGCCTTATTATTATTAGGCGGCCGTTCTTCAAAAGACACAAACACCAGTGCTCGAAGAAGGACTGAAGAATAAAGCAAAGTCTGCAAGTTCCTCCACAAACAAATTTTTTTTTTTTTTTTTTATATAGGGACAATGCCACACAGATCATCCTAGCCCCAAACTAAGCAAAGCTTGTACTATGGGTACCAGGCGACGATATACATACTTAGATAGATAGATAAATACTTAAATACATAGAAAACATCCATGACTCAAAAACAAATATTCGTGCTCATCACACAAATATTTGCACTTACCGGGATTCGAACCCAGGACCACCAGCTTCGAAGGCAGGAGCACTACCAACTAGGCTACGGTGACCGTCTAATATTTGTTATTCTTAATTTTCACGGAGTTCTTTATTGAGTTTTAGCATACAAATGCCAACAGATGACTGAATAAGGCGAAGTATTAGCAAAACCGCTACCCAATTACTATTGAGACATACCAAATCACCTTACAGTAAAATTATGCAATGTATGTTTTGTTAAGTCAACGACAAATTAGCCTCTTACAATGACAAGTAGGTAAAGTTACTCTACAGCACGTACCGACACATCGGAGTGACGTAAGAGCTGCATCATCGACAGCACGTGACGAGTTTTATGGTTTTTTAAAGTCCATTGAAGATAATCGGAGATACGTGATACACGGTGACACACTCACTAACTAAGTGGGACACTCAGTTTAGTTACGACGGAGTACTTACCGACATTTGTGATAATGACTTCCGAAGGAAATTCAATTGAATAGATACAAAAGACATTTAAAACATTACTCACGATGGTACGAGTTATGAGTTTATTTTATGGGCCCCGTGGTTTTACCCGCGTCAAAAGTTATTAAGTATAGCCTATGTGTTATTCGAATACATAAGCTATATTACTAAAAAGTTTCATCAAAATCCGATCGGTAGTTTTTGTGTGAAAGAATAATAAACATCCATACCTCTATACATCCATACTCAAAAACTTTCGCATTTATAATATGAGTAGGGTTACATTCTCTTGTTCTCTTGTCCACTGAACGTATTCACAACGGCTGCCTATTGCCTTTGCAGTAGCTAGTTTAGTTTAAGTTATGTTAGTTTGTACGGAAAATAATATAAGATTAGGTACGTAGGTATTATATAGATATAAGTTAGATTGTCGCATTAGGCTCGCCTGTAATGATAGAATAAGTTTTATGGTAAATAAATAAATTAAAAAAAAATAAAAACATTAAATCGACGTACACACATACCACCCATCTGATAGTAAGCGGTTACCGTAGTCTATGACGCATGCGACATACATGTCTGTTGCGATGACCTTACTCACTCCTAATAAATCCTAATAATAGTATAATGCTATGGCGCGTGTTCTGCGAGGTGCTTAGACGAACTGCAGATCGAAATACTAGTCACTAGAATTAGCTTTAAGGTCAGGTCAGTTCTCCACCCTATGGTAAAATCTCTACAAGATAATAAGTCAACGCACACATATTTTACAGCACGCCTTTTTCTTAGCATGTAATCCTCCATCTCGAAAGGTCCATTTAATAACATCCTCTGGGCTTGAATATAATAAAACGTATATTTCTATATGAAATGTGCTTCTATTCTGATCCCGAAACGCAGTAAAGGCAATGAAGAATGTTAAATTATAAATAAGGCGATCTTTGTTTGACATAATTAGTCACCAAACCCGGCAATGGCCACTATAAGACAACTAAGAGCCATCAGCGCAGTTTTCAACCATAATCTGTAATGTGTCTATATGTACGAAGTTGTACTGACCACTGAGTGTTTGAAATTATTAAAGATCTTTTCATGAAAATTGCGGCATCAGTCATGCTTCTGAGTCCCATCGGAGAGTATATTTTTCATTATTGGTTTTTGTATAATAGTAATGTATATATAGTATAATAGTAATCCAAAAGTGAGAATAATAATTTCTTACAAGGGCGTACGCAGTCATTAACAAATGTTACATGAAAGAGATACATATATGAAGAAGAAGACGAAGAAGATAGATGCCGTTGTGAGAATCTGATTTATTTAAGTATCTTAGATTTTATGTTTACTTAGTTGATCCACGTAATTATTTATGCGTAACGTTTAAACAGCAGGAGTCTCAAGCAAATCAAAGTTTAAGAAACATGTTTAATCGTGAGCACTAGACATACTCTCCGGTAGTACTTCTGTCACAATGAACTAAAGTATATTATTATGTAAATGTGTTCAAAATGAACACGCGTTGAATAGCTCAATTGGAATACTTACAGGGGTCGATACACTTTGGCACGTGCATATCAATTGCAGATAGAGATAGCTGCAGATAGTAGGATTATACAACAATTATAGATAACGCGATACAAATCAGATTCTATAGAAATCTGAAACAATGTGAATAAACAACTGCCATTGTAGGTATATAAAGTTTATTGGTATTTGATTTTTCTTTACTTATAGCGATGTCTTTTCTAAACATTCTGGTTATTGAAAATACCCTTTACAAATAAAAAAAAATACCATTTTTACATTTACACATGAGTCAATTTACAAATAAAATTACTTTCCGCGCACTCAATTATCATTCAAATAATCTGAGGTCATATTTAAATATTGTAGCATTACATTTTCCTTATTGTCACAATGATACTAAAATCCGTCACACGAATAGAAAAATGAAGTCATTTATTATTGCGTCCAAAGATTCTATTATTTAAATCAATACCTATATAAATAAACTATATTGGATCAACTAACACGCGCCATTGATCCCAAATTAGTCAGAGCGTGTACAATAGCAACAAGACAATTGATAAACACACTTATATTTTTTTAAACATACATAATACATAAGTAAAACGCAGAAATATAACATACATACTTCTTTTGGCGCGAAGGAGAAAAATGATGAGAGTGAATTTTTACGATGCGCGCGCACACCGACACCAAAGAATTTAACAGCATGAAGTTAGTTCTAGGTGGTATGACAGTGAATTTTTACGATCGTAAAAATAACAGCATGGAGTTAGTTCTAGGTGGTATGAAAATTGATAACTATGTTCAAGTTGTATATTAAGAAGTATAACTTCTAACGCGTGTACATAAGTACACACAAGGTTTTTATTGTATAACAATTATCTGTATCATATACGTGGATACAAGAAAACCATACTAAAATCAACAAAATCAAGGCTCCGTGTTCTGATTCTTGTAGAACATGAAACTCTAATTAATATATATAACACTACATCTTGCCAACAACAGGCAACTAGTTTGAAAAACATATTACAACTCAAAATTATTTCTCAAAATTCTCCAAACTCATAAAAAAATTGTGTCGTCCGTTGCATACAGGGAATTAACTAAAAGAAGAGTCTACAGAGCCCCCGTCATAAGAGCAAATACTGCTTTCGTCAAGCGCTTTAGCCCTTTTGTTAACTCATTTATATACAACAAAGTTGTCAAAGAATGCGACATTAAAGAATCTTCTGTACGAAGAGCTAAACCAATCATCTCTCACTGGTTGGCTGGTCTTAATTATTCAGAGACTGAACAGATATTGCGCACAATCATTTGATTAATAATTATTATCCATTATTATCTATTATATTATTATTAGCTATTTTATCATACGTATTTATATATATACTTATGTTATATTATATAATTGCATGTAATTTGTTTCATTTTAATATAAGTGAATATTATGTAGAAGTTGAGATATTTTAAGTCTGTAATTTAAGTTTATAGCTTTAAGTTTATAAAACTATTATTTAATTTCTCTGGAAATCCAAACACGGATTCCACGATACAGGCTTGCCTAGTGTGGGTCCACAGGAAATGTGTAACTTGTACAATTTTTATGAAATAAAGATTTTATTATTATTATTATTATTATTATTACGTTTAGTTTTGAAATGAAACTACAATAATTGTTGGAAATAAGGAACTTGGCAAAAAAGGCTGAGGAAAAAAATCCTTGCGTAGCTCATTTTATGACCATCTCTGTAGTAGCGTGTGCCAAGTTTTGTAATGATAAATCAAGAGACGGATGGTTGACCCTGGCGTATTTCAAGAGAGATATATAACCCACACCCATACGAGTAAGAAAAACCTTATCGGGAACGGTGTCACGGGAATTTCTAATGTTCTACGTAAGTCCTGATCGCGGCGTCCGGATCGTGCTTACGACAGAAGAGAATCGGGGTGTGGGGTTACCACTGTACCTATTAAAGTTATAGTATAACTTTGTACTGTATTCTTCTAACAGAACTGCAGTCGCCAGATTTAGTTTGATATAATATGTTATAACAGCTAACGACGGTCACCGTAGCCTAGTTGGTAGTGCTCCTGCCTACGAAGCTGGTGGTCCTGGGTTCGAATCCCGGTAAGTGCAAATATTTGTGTGATGAGCACGAATATTTGTTTCTGAGTCATGGATGTTTTCTATGTATATAAGTATTTATGTATCTATATAAGTATGTATATCGTCGCCTGGTACCCATAGTACAAGCTTTGCTTAGTTTGGGTCTAGAATGATCTGTGTGACATTGTCCCCAGATATTATTTATTATTATTATTTAATACCGGCTGGCAACAAAAAGGAAGAGAAGTCTTAGTAGTAAATGTGTTTTTGTTAGTTTTTGCTTGAACTGAGTACAAACGGTGATTAACTGAAGGTTGCGGGTGCGCAGATAGCGGTCGGAGGTGCAAGTCACGACGCAGTATGAAAAAAACATACACTTCTAGCGTAGTTGGGTAACACTAGTAGGATACCGCGACAGCGCAGAGGGGTTCCATGACATTTTCAGTGGTAATATTATTCTTAAAAATGGGAAATCATTAATTTTATCGTCGCTCTGCATTAAGCTACGAACGATACACACAAAAAATATTATCCTATTTTTGAGATTAAATTAACGCTTTGCATTGCGAATAATGCTACAAAATTCAAATTTAATATTATTACTAAAACTATAGTCTCCTACTAACTACTTAGTTCCTTTGAATGACTGAATGGATTATGATAAAATATGTTAATTAAGCACAAAATGTTTTTACCTTATATAGTAAAGAAAATATATATACTTAATAATAATAATAATATCTAGGGACAATGTCACACAGATCATCTTAGCCCCAAACTAAGCAAAGCTTGTACTATGGGTACCAGGCGACGATATTATATACTTATATAGATAGATAAATACTTAAATACATAGAAAACACCCATGACTCCGAAACAAATATTCGTGCTCATCACACAAATATTTGCACTTACCAGGATTCGAACCCGGACCTGGACCACCAGCTTCGTAGGCAGGAGCACTACCAACTAGGCTACGGTGACCGTCTATATATCCTTAGAAGATGTGCGATGTCATCAGGGTTCATCCGGCGGAAGGAAAGTGTTTGCATCGCGTATAAGGACCACATTGAAATCGGTTCATCCCATCGGATTGAAGCGGCGATTTTATACTTAGACACATATTCAAAGATAGGCAAACTTAATTTTTACTACTTACTAATAATTACTTTTGTGTGACGACATCTGAAGTTGCAGCATGGCGGTGTGAGGGTGCCCACGATACGAACATAAGCGAAAGGTGATTTTGAGTTATTTAAATGTACTCAAGGAGGATTGAGGCGAGTATTGGCGACAGTCATTAAATACATACAAGTATGAGATGTTATAGTCTGTAATATTTGTTAACTACTCAAGTATATTTATGTACTTACTAATAAATAAATAAAATAAATATCCTGGGACATTATTCACACACGGTCATCTGGTCCCAAACTAAGCAGAGCTTGTACGATGGAGACCAGATAATTGATATATTACATATACTACTTTTCTTTTGTAAATACATACTTATATAGATAATTACACCCAGACACAGGACAAACAGACATGTTCATGCACACAAATATTTGTCCCGGGTGGGAATCGAACCCACGACCTCCGGCGTGAAAGGCAACGTATCTACCAACCACGCCAACAGGCCCGTCATGTTAACATATATATTTAATTTCAGGTACAGATGTATTATTAGAGCTGTGATTTATATTTGATTATTTAGAATTAGAATTGAAAATTTATAATTATAAAAATTACGTTAAATTAAAAGTATTGTAAATTTTCTCGTATTGGTAATGCTCCCAGAATACTGGCAGCATTACCACGCTGTATGGCAATACCTATTTGTTGGGCAAAATATAAGAAAGCATCCTGGGAGCGTGTCGCCTCAACAAGTCGTGCAGCTATTTCATTATAAATAATTTTGGCCGCTGGTCCCCACGGCCCTAATGTTTCTACCCCAAAAGGCACAAATATGTAACCGCTATCAAGTGTACTATATTTGCGCTTCTTGAGGGCCTCAGCTGATACGAATTTAATTTATGATATGATGTAATAATAAGTTATATGAAGCTATCTGGCCTTGAACTGTGTAACATCGAATATTTCATGTGCAGGCCAGCAGTACGTACTACGCGAAACTTAGGCAGTTAAGCCTAACTAAGTCGGACTTACCTTGTTGACTTGCATCCCACCAACCATCCTAGGTTTTTTGAATTTTTTATATCACTCTTGTTTTCAAGCATAAAAAAGTTTTTAAGTTGAAAGTTCTGTCTGTATCTGTGTGTGTATTTAGCTGGGGCGTCACAGTTCCTAAACGTCTGGTTCTAATTCTATGCAGTTTTATGGAGAGCTACCATTCGTGTCGTGTTATGCAAAAAGCAATAAGTCATGGTTGTTATGAGATGCTACACTGGCTCCTTCGCACGTCCATAGCCGTGCTCCGGATCTAGCAGAGGGCCTGAAAAGGTCCTGAAAGTATGCTTAAATCGGTGAAGGACATATATTTCTTTCGTTTGAGTTTGAAACTATGGGCTCCGGGGTTCAGAAACACGGAAATTTGTAAATAACTAGTCCCGATGCCTTGCTAAAACATCAGGTGACCCGAATGGCTGGGGTGTACCTCGGCCAGCGTAACAGCTTGGCTGTACAAGGAGGTGTACAACCAGGTTTATGGGCACCCTAACCGCAGATGGTGACTTGAATGCTTTTTTTTATTTATAATTTATTGTTGTTTTAAATAGAGAGAGAGAGAGAGAGTACACTTTCTTGCACCAAAAGAAACAATACATGACTTACAAATAAGCAAATACAGGTACAATCGGCGGTCTTATCGCTTTGTAGCAATCTCTTCCAGACAACCGTTGGGTGGACAAGGAAAACAGTAAGTTAGAAAAGGCAGTAGCTGTAAGTGTACAGTCAAATATTCAAAGTTATGTACTTATATACAATTTACATAAACATACTTATATTTTAAATACTAATAATACTCTACTATAATAATATACTATACACACAGAATATTATACATCTATTCAATTGAGGAGTTTTGAAAAAGGAGGTTACAAAAAGCAGTTAAGAGATTAAAAACATAAATTATGAAGATGATTTAAAGCGATAAAAAGTGTTTTTTTAAAGAAATTTTGAATGAGGTCAGAGTTTGTGCACGTCTTATTTCTACAGGAAGTAAATTCCATAGCCGAGCTGCTTGGACAGAAAAAGATTTATCATAAAAATCTGTAGAGTGCACTGGAATATGTAGTTTTAAGTTCTCTGATGATCTCAAAGACCTAGAATGTGTATCACAAACGAATTCAAACCGTTGCTTAAGGTAAATAGACTTAAAGTTGAAAGCATAAGTCATTAAAACTAATGTCTAGGTTAATTCAAGTCGGGCTCAAGTAGGTACTCAACTTATACATATTGTTATACTTCCCGCCGTTTATTCTTTCAAGTGTAAACGTAATAAATAAGGGTTATTTAGGTAGTTGTGTGGTTTTTGTTCTCATTACAGTTGAATGCGGGAACTTTAATGTACGAACATAAAATGTCCCTTCTTAGAACTCAGTCCTTAGGTACTTGAGGCATTACCAACAAAAGCATTAAAAGCAATGATTATGCTGTTCATAACAATTTGAACTCATTGTACAAGGCGCGGCGCGGCCCGGGGCATATTATAATGTACTCTGTGGCCCGGGGCTTTGTTGAGTTATTCGGAACTAGCGCAGGCATTCAGGATTCGTCAATAAGTCCGGAAATTCCCGGGACTGATATTTTAAATTAACTAAATTGTAATAACTTATTTCGTACACACGCACATACACACATTTTGTTCAAGTCTGCTTATAATAATTAATATGTATTATATAGAAAAACACACACAACAAACAAGTGCGAGTTAAGCTCGCGCAGAAAAGGTGCCGTACGTCAACTTCAAATGAAGTTCGTACGTGAAGATATAGAGAAATTTGTAAAGGTTATTTTAAATATATATACTTCTTTTATGTTTTCCTTCATCCTATAGGTAGGTATACCTATCCATTTTCTGTATTCTAGGCCCAGTAGTTTGAATGATAAAGAGGGAATGGTTAATTTTTCCCTTTTTACAGATAAATAATTTAAAGTTATTTAAACTTCATCAATTAAAAATAAATATATGTTTGAAATTATGACAATAAGTGGTTTTATTAGATATGGCATCTAAAATAGTCTGAAAAAGATTTTTTTAAACTATTGATTTTTTATACCTAAAGTGGCACTTTTTTGTATCACCAATATATTATTTATTTATATATTTATTTATTTATTGCTATTTTCATGGGTTAACAATAGGTGTTACAGGTATATTTGTTTCCAACATGAACCCTATTAGGGCACAGCAACACAACACAATATAAATAGTTATTTCTAAGGTCAGATCGTAATTCTAGTTAACATTATAAGTACATATTTCAATAAGTGATAAAAGTAAATAAGTAGTCATAGCAATATAAGGTACGATAAATTAATAATAATACAAATATATGTTCGTCAATTTAATTAAATTTATGGTATTACGATTCTAATAATATTGTGAGACAGTAGGAAGGAAAAGTTATTGAGATTATATTAGTGCGTCGGTATTATTTTAATTATCTATTTATTTAGTAGGAATTCATTTAGGTTATAATAACATTTTTGTATTAAATATTTATGCAGTTCATGTTTAAATTTAGTTTCAAAATCAATATTTTTTATTTTGTCTGGTAATTTATTAAATATTTTTACGCTCATGGCATAGGGGCCAGAATGAAACATGGCAAATTTTGAGGCGGGTATGGCTAGTTTGTTTGGATCCCTACAGCTGCGTTGATGCGGTCGTTGGCTACTCGCCAGGGGGAATAATGATGGGTGGTTTTTAACAAATTTACACGTTTCCAATATATACATGCATGTGAGTGTAAGGATGTTGAGTTAAACAAAATACGGTCGACAGCTTTCCATGGAATCTATATTTGCTAAGATTCTGACAATTCTTTTTTGTATAATAAATAATTTCCCAGCCTCAACACTATTAGCCCACAAAATAATACCATAGTTCAGCCGTGAGTGAGCATAGGCATAGTAAGCTGACATAGCAGTTTTTAAATCAGTACTTTTCTTTAATTCATATAAGGCATACACAAATCTCGATAATTTTGAAGTAATGTCTTCGATATGGGCTTTCCAGTTTAAATTTGTATCTATTACAAGTCCTAATAATTTAAATTCTTTGACATTTTCTAGTTGAAAGCTATTGTATGAATAATTCAACTCTAATTCACATCTTTGGTATGGTCTATATATACATATGTATACTAAATTTCAACTAAAAAAAAAAGATGTGACAGCCGTACGTTCAGACGCGATTGATTCTAAAAGGATTCCGTTCCTTGCTTTGAGACACTGAACACTAAAAAGCTTAAAATCAGTCTTTAAAACAGTAATTATATCCACAAAAAATTCGTATCTATACAATGGCTCTACTAATTTATTACCAAATTAGTTGTTTGTTTAATATTTTTAGTATACGTATGTACTTTTATGATTGCCTTACTAGTACTGGCTTAGCCTAGTTTGGGATCAGATGGCAATGTGTTAGTTGTCCCGAGATATTTAGTTATTTATTTAACCGCCTACGCTAAAAAGTAGATGATAGAATGATGTAACAAGTTTTGTGTGCATATGAATGTTTATAAGTAATTACTTAGCCACTACAAACATATTACAAAAGTTGTAACAACCAATGTTTTATAAGTATTGTTTTGAAACACACTAATAAAAAAAAAAGCTAATCGATGTCAATGTTATTAGTTTTAATTTAAAAGTTAGTTCAATTGACATAGTTCTGAGCTTTGTAAATTTACTACTTTCATTCATTTCTATCTTGTTTATAATTTGTAATCATACTTTCGGCAACTCGTATATTATAACAGACAGTTAAAGTCTTGTTAATGTCGGGACCGGCTTTAGTCCCGGAACTGCAATACTTGGAACTGTAGTAGATTGCATGCTCTAGTCTTAACTTAATCAACAACAAAATATTGAGCGCAGCTGACTCCGCGTGATTCAGACCGATTGGGGTCAAAGACCGCTGCACTCAATTTCTAGTACATCATGGTTTATAAAGCGACCTTTTGACGCATTTCTTTTTGAAGTTATATAAAATTAGGTTTAGACAAAAATAGGTCAGAGGTGAAATTGGTGGGGTGATAGATAGTCCAGTAGAAGACAATATCCTAACACCAAGAGAGCTGGGTTTTATTGAGTTTTATACCACATCTGTTTTCTTCCATCCTAATGCTGAGGCTAAAGTGTATAGAGGTAGAAGTTGTCAGTCTTATTTCAGGCAACATAAACAATAACTCAACCGCCTCTTATTTATTTTTATTTCTCTTATTTCTTCTATATTTGAGAAATGTCTACATTTGTATGTCGTATGTCGTTGTATGTCGAAATCCGCAGGCGAACCAAAGTCACCGACATAGCCCGAAGAATTGCAAAACTGAAGTGGCAGTGGGCGGCACATAGCTCGTAGAGCCGACGGCCGTTGGGGCAGAAAGATTCTTGAGTGGCGACCACGAACCGGAAGACGCAGCGTGGGCAGGCCCCCTACAAGATGGACCGATGATCTTGTGCGGGTCGTTGGAAACTGCTGGATGCGAATAGCGCAAGACCGGCAATTGTGGAGATCTTTGGGAGAGGCCTTTGTCCAGCTGTGGACGTCTTTCGGCTGATATGATGATGATGACTACATTTGTAAAGTCAAATCCAAATCTATTTCGGCGGCAATAAGATCTAATTCTTAGCATTCGTTAATTCACCGTGCGGAATCCGGGTCCATCGCGCGGTAGAGGAGGGAACACTCGATAGAGTCTGACACTTGCGACACAGACGTAGGTTTAAGGGGGCCCTATGTGATGTATGTGATGCATCAACGCTCACCTTCTCTGCCTCACAGTGTTCCCCCTCTTCCTAGCCCAATTTGGTAGTCTCACTAAACTGGCGAAATAACAGCGGAGTATTTCTACATTCGGCTAAAACTGCACTTATGCGCAAAAGTGTTGTCTTGTCTGCATGAATCCTATCGTTTTGAAAAATGCCTAGTTGGAAAGAAAATGATGCATTCCAAATAAAAGTAAAGTCATTCTTAGCTGACAAATTTAAAATGGGGCACTCTAGAGGTAGAGGTAGCCAAAAATGGTAATGGAACCTTACTTTAAAAGTAGAAAGCAAGCCACGGTTATTGAATCTTATGAGAGTAAACTCTAAGCATTTGTTTCTATTATATGTCTAGCTCTAGGAATATAATATTCCAATACCCGATTAGATAGATTGTTGAAACCACATTTATTTTAACACATACACATGTTATGCAATAAATATGTTTGTCTTTAATCCTTTTTATACATTTTAATAGACGTCATCGGTGTGAGGGGGTGGTTAGCATAGCGTGATGGCCCGGACGCGCGGCTATTAAACAGCTTATTTACTGACTTGGTTGTATAATAATCTTAATTATTTAATACCTCGTCTAGCGGTAGTATGTTCAACGATGAGTTCGAGATAATGAGGTTTAAATTCTTTAAATCCCGGGTCGGTCACAAAAAAGAGTTACTCCGATTTTTCTAACATGAAATACCCCTGCGATGTTACGCTCCCGTGACTCGGAGAGTAAGTTAAATTAAGCCGTTTATATGCTTGAACTGTCCCTGGTACTGTTGGAGTAATAAGAGTGCGTGGATTCGTGTAATTCGTTTTATATGTTCTGCGTTGGCTAGTTTGCGTCTAGATTGGTCACCGTAGCCGATATTCGGCCAATAGTGTAAATAAAATTGAAGATTCTGATAGAAAATCATTGTTAAGTTTTAGCTTTATCGCAACCAGTTTTTACAAGAATTTTCTGACCAAATTGAAAGTAGGTGTTATTTAAATACAAATAAAAATTAAATTCTAATTCACTTTCAAAAGAAGACGCTTTTGTGGTACGATTTCACGCGAAGTTTTATAAATTATCTTGCTTCATTTAACATTAGTGTACGCTCGCCCAGTATGCCATTATTCTTTTCAAGAAAAAATAAATTTAATGACCTGACCATTATAGCCAAATACAATTCCACAAATTTTTACTCAATGCGACTTACTTAAATAAGGCAAATTATATCACAATTGAAACATTTTCTCGTTTACTTTTAAAGTAGATCACCTCTACACAATATTTGTAACAAACACATTTGACATAGTGTTTTTTTTATTTATTTATAAACTTACAAACTAAACACACACCACATTAAACAACAACTTTTGATAAAATTAAAAACCAATTTACAACGAAAGTACATTGTTAAAGCGTTAAAGTTTTCTCATCTCAGACAAACAATTTTCAAGATAAGTAAAACAAAATTATTGTTTAAGAATAAATTTAGACATTTGTTAAGAAAATAATACAATTATAAATTATTATTAAATATATTTTTCTTAATAAATCCAATTTGCCACCGAAAACATCAAGGTCGCAACTAGTGTTTGATCGACCTTTGACACCAATATAACTGTGTAAGTTCGTATAGATGTAAACTTTAATATGTTCGTAATATTTGTAATATTAGTTGGGTTTTTAATTAGTATTGAAAACTGTTCACTCTATTTTGACCTGTACCAAGTAACTAAATTATTTATTAGTCTTAACTCTGACTTTATTTACAAGGCCATTATAACTGTTCTATGTTATACTGAGTATATCGAGGACACTGGTTGAGTTCAAAACACGACCCCACCAATTTCACCGGCGGCCCGCTGGTAAAACATTAAAAAACACATCTTAAATAACCATGAAACAAAAAATCAAAGAGTTATCAATCATTTACGTGGTTATTTTGTATGAGTTTTTATCAGAAGAACTTGGTTTCTCTTTTTTTTACCGTGTGACAGCTTTAGTGAAATTGAAAATATGCGAGCCGGTAAAATTAGGTCTCTAACATGTATATTGTGCGTAGTATACATATATCATATTTGATTACCGAAACTTGGTCATCAATTATCATAGATCTAGCACAGTATTGTTTTATTTTTGCCTGTTCTATAATAAAATAATATCAGTTTTCGGGAAACCTTTTTTAAATACATACAACGAACTTTATCATAATAATAATGAAATTTATTCAGCACTTGGGTATTTACATAGATTTGTACTTGTTAAGCTCAAAATGTATTACATAAACACAGTTTAAAAACAGTAATTAATGCAATAAATATTTTGAATTAGTCCGTCCGTGTGCTCTGTTTCGTCACATATATTTTAATATCCTTAAATAAATAATAAATAGCAAGTTACTAAGCTATTAGTGTTACAATTAGCAATTGTATATTAAAATTAAAGAATTGAAAACAACGAGCAGTTGGCTAGCGCAAAAGGTTCTCAACCTAAGCTTAATTTAAGCTATTACCTGACCTGATGGCACCCTTATGGGGTTCGGGCCACAGCTCAGGCGGCCGCTGAAATAAAAAGATGGAATTCGAAATGGGGGTCAGATCACTTGGACGGGATTAATGATCACGTGTTAAGGGGCAACGCGATCGTCGCCGCTGAGGATCCTACCCTAGCTAACCTGCGGCTTTCTCTAGCTACCTAGGTGGACGACATATTTTTTTAAACCCTTAGTTTGTAGTGTGGTATGAACAAAATGTATCTCCAAAGTAATTGCTATCGGATAAAGAAGGGCCATCATGAATCGGTTCCAGAAAAACTCCAAGCAGCAACCCCAAGTAGTCGAAGAGCACATTCTCTCATCTCTCCCCAAACAAGTTGCATATCAGTGCCATCGGATGAGATGATACTGAGTGGTATGGTGAATATTTTTATCTTTCCAACTATTCTGAATAACGAGCGACTTAAATAATAATAATTTCCTCCCGACCGCCTCAATGGAGATTAGCCAATTGCACATTACATATTATAGAGCGCAAACACAGGGACACTTTCTATTCTATCACTCTCATGATCCGATGGGACGACTAGCGACACGACCGGAAAGAGTTCAGGTACAGGACCGACGGCTTTGTATGCTCTCCGAGGGGTTGTAATACCACCAGCTTCAACTACACCAACTTCGGGCTGACACTGAGAAATTAATTTCTACGGAAAAATCCTAAAATCACTTTTTGGCCCGACCCGGGATTTGAACCCAGGACCTCATTATCTGCGGGTGAACACGCTACCGCTAGACCAACGAGGCAGTCAAAAATATAGTCGAATTGACCAACGGAGATTATCAATTCGATTGGATTTTTCTTCTTCAATAAATTCTTTTCTTATTCTGATTATAAACAGATAAGAGTTATAATCAGAATCAGAAATATTTATTAGGTTTTTAGAAAAACGCATGCTGCCGTAGCGTATAAGAGATGCTGCGTATCCCTAGCAGGCAGTTAGCGCTGTTTGTTGTGATACAATCTGTATCTTCCTTTTAACAGCATAACAGCCTGTAAGGTCCACGTTCCGTTTGTACGCGAGTATCGTAATGTCGGCAGTGTTGTAACAACTCTGTCGTCTCGTATTACCCGCGCGATATTAGTGGCGGACGCAAGCCGCCGACTCTGCGCCCGACACCAATACAGTGACTAGCGAATTAGTGACCTAGATCTAGAGCACAAAGTTGGAACAAGAATTAAGATAACGTAGGTATGTGGCTGTGTGGTGACGGCCTAAAGAATATCGCCACCCCCTCTCATCCCGTGGGGGGAAGTAGAAGTCGTCTCGAGGGAATATATACCAGAGAATGGGCAGCAGCGTTCCCATGAGTACCAATGTCTACCTTACTGCGATCGCCAACCCGTTTGCCAAGCGTGGCGATTATGGCAGATCACCTCAAATGAAGGACACAATTAAACCGCGGCCCCCAGTCCCCGGCAGCCCTGCTATTCCCAGCCGTGGTAACAGCCGTGGTTACGGCAGGGCAGGGGGTGCTAAGAATCCCCGGCAGATTCCACTTTACCAAAACCGACGACCTCTGGCCCTGGCAACATACAACACACGCACACTGCGGACCGACGAGAAGATGATCGAACTGGAGGAAGAATTGAGCAGGTTACATTGGGACATAATAGGATTATCTGAAGTCCGAAGAGAGGGGGAGGACACGATAATCCTGAAATCCGGGAATCTGCTCTATTTCCGGGAGGGCGACCAACTGTCCCAAAGTGGTCAGGTTTTACCAAGATCGCTAACGCAAACAATGCATTGCTTGTGTTGCTGACGGCAGCGATCACTACCCCATCTCATCCTGTGGGGGCGTAGAAGTTGTACTAGAGACTGGGCAGCTCTCTCTATCTCTCTTTATAAACTACTAGCTGTGCCCCGCGGTTTTACCCGCGTTAAACTTTATAATTTATAGCCTATGTGTTAATCCAGAGTGTCAGCTAATTCCATACCAAATTTTAGAAAATCGCTCCAGCCGTTAAGACGTGAAAAAATAACAAACATACACACTCACAAACTTTCGCCATTATAATTTTTGTGTGATGAACATCATATTGCGATCGCCAGCCCGTCTGCCAAGCGTAGCAATTATAGCATATAGGGAGTAGTCTCGGGGCAGGCAGTCCAGTATTAGACTCTTTACTTTTAAGGTAGATACGTTTGCAGTTTGCCCAAAAAAGAGGCGAGTGAAGGCTAAAGGCGTCTTGCAAATAAAACTACGAACTAAGTAACCTGAAAGGAGTGGTCACTGACGGTTGAGATGCATGATAAAGTTTTAGTGACATTTTGACTCTACGTAAACCACGGGCCACTCGTCCGACCAAGGGACGGAGAGGGCATAGGGAGACGAATGCAAACTAAGAGTAACGAACGGCGATTGTGTTCTCGGCCGGTAAGTACGATACCGGATTTTGGAAATTCCAATAACACGACGCAGAATTTGAACTCGCTACCTTTTTATCGAACGATAAGCACACTAAGGAGCAGAGTATAATTAAATGTTAGTTAAATGTCTTGTTAGATGAGTTGAGCCCCCCTCGTCGATATTGTCCGGTGAAGCAGCGAAAGTCTCATAGGCTAACGGTTGCATAATGTAATTTTTTTTAGGTCACGTAAACTTGCTACTTGTTCTAAAGTGTTCAGGATTCGCTTTAGTTTATTTATACATTAGGACCAGACAAACACCCCACGCAAAGAAGAAAACTGTAAACATGCATAAGAACTGTGTATTTATAACTAAATACGCTGTGTGTTGCGGCCAGGCCGTTGCGTCACTCGATCGACCAGTAAACAAACAATATACTTTTATTGTCATATTACGAAGTGGGTTATTGCCACTTAAGACAATAATTGTACAGCATGCAGCGACTATTTGTTTAAACAGAATCTTCAGAACATTGTTGACATGGATGCGGTTTATACAATAATCTCTAGGGCTGCTGCAATCTTAAAATCAATTATATTAATTTTACTTATCAATTATATTGAAAGTTGGTAAATGACGAACATTTAATATTTCGGAAATTCGCAAAAAGATTGATCGGCGCTTCCCATGATCAGAGGGCTGGCCTATTCTTGGGTCAGAGGATCAGCATTGCCATCCAGCGTGGCAATGCGGCAATGCTTTTCCCATTTGCGATGAGGGGGGATTATTCAACGCCTATTAGTGTAAATAGGGTTTCTGTAGTGTTTACTAATTGTTAGATTGTATATTATAATTAAATGTGACATGAATAGTAACCTATGAAACTGAACAAATAAAAAGACAAAACATTTTAAGCTAGCCAATCACGTAATGGTTGTAGCGACAATCGGTCCTAACCCTCGTTAAGCTAATACGATAGAGATAATCCTTGTAGTTCGTACTGACGGATAAATATTATACTAATCTTTTGCCAAAATTAACAACAATTAACTCGAAAGAAAGTTGGCAATGTTATTCCCCTGTGCGTCAAAGAACATGTGAATCTATCTGTCCTGGGAACGATTGTCCTATTATTGAATTTAGACTGCACGTGTGGCGCAGCGGTTGATGCATTTTCGCCTAGCTGTCGGTGTTTAGCCTGAAGACTGGAGTGGAGTAGGAGTATAAGACAATTAAGAGTCTAATATCTCGTGCCTAATTGGCTAATTCTATAGAGACCGGCCGTCCGTCCGTCCAAAAGCGCTAATACTAGTCTCCAATTATATAGATTATATTTCCAAGTTTATTTATCCAAGTAGTCAGCCCTAGCATGCGCTCGCAGCTGAGCAGTGCAGAAGCGCGGCCCGCCGGTTATGACAACATCGCAATTAAACTGTGTGTAAGTTAATTAGAGCAATGGGGACGCTAATGTAATGATACTCGACATGATTGCAAATGTAGCTTCGTAACCGCGAGTCGTTTTGTTGACCTGGCGCCTGGCGTTATGAATTTATAGAGGTGGTATTACCAAATAAAGTTTTGACAAGATAATTACATATTTGAACTTGATAGTCTTTATATAACTTCTCCCCATACAACTTCAGACGGGCTATAATACAATATTTCCTAAGGAATCTGAAAAAAATACGTGCTGGACAGCCTCTTCCTTTACTTCGTTTATTATTCAAAATAGACCTTTAGGTGATATCTATTTGTCGCAATGTCTGTTGATCTTGTGGTAAGTGAATCTGCTAAGCCAGAAGTCGTGGGTTCACTAATTGTTAAATATAGGTAGTGATACCGTAGTATAAGGCCTCTTAAATGTACCTATATTCCTGCAAATAAAGAATTCATTAATTCGTTCACAATATTAGCCAATTTATTAGTTATATTTGGAATTAAATGTCAGAAATTAAAATAATAATAAGATTGGTGGATAGATTAACTCTCTGTAGCACATGAATAGTACCATGACATAATAGAAAGGGATTATTCAAGGGTATATGTCGGTGTAAGTAGCAAAGAATTAATTTTTATTACATAATTTATACATTATATTAAAAAAATATGATTATAATAAAAAATATTACTATTATAAAAATATTATTATAAAAAAAAAGGAAAATGACATGAATGGTACGTTCTCACCGCTAGAGTAGTAAGTAAGTAATTAGGAGACCTTTATTCAGATACTTAGACTGGTTATTATAGATTTACTGTAAGAAATAATGATTCATCAAGAATTCGTTTTGCTCAGCTTTGGCAAAGGTCTCTCCCGAACTTAACTATATTCTTGTTGCTTGCTGTTCTTGTCCATATATTCCTTCCGTTTCTTTAGATTTCGTCTTCTCTCCTTAGAAATGGAACTTCATGTTATCTCTTTCTGTTAGGTAGGTACCAATACATTATGCTATTGCTACATTGTTATATTCCTCTAACTATGCGAACTGCAACACGTGGTCTGTTTGTCTTACTGGATCTTTTATTACAAAGTCGCACATGTCTTCTGTGTATTTGTTAACGGCGGTGTCTAGAGTGTCTCAATTTTTAATACCGGACTTTTTGATAAGTCTGTGAGAAAAACACCTTCATAAGTAACCTTAGTCGTCCTACACGCGAACTTTGAGTACCGTTAAATTCTAGCAACATTTGACTGAGGTAGAACATAGCGCTATTTACCAACAGTTCGACATGGAAGATACGTCGCAGAACACAATATACGTTATGTTAATGCCCCAGAGCATTATTATGTATCTTGCGTGTGAGTGAGGTCGCCAGTGCTCATCGGGGAGGTGGAAGAGTAAAGTCTTGGTAATCTAAACAAAAACGAAAACAACTCCATGACTAATCGAACCGGTATCCCCAGACCTCCTCGCTGCCATCGTCAAAAGAATACTTAAGAACCTATATATATAATTATTATAATACGGTTAGTCACGCGCGCTATCCGCACGTTCGTTGTAATCTGGTGGTCTCATTACGTATCTTGGAAACCCCAGTGACGACGTAATTTCAGGAAAATTAGCTATTGAATTTGCATTTGGAGACCAATTATTGTGTAAATTTCGCTAAATGCTAGGACGCCCAAGATGAGCCCGTCAATTGTATTCGTACAAGCCGCGAAGCTTTCACCCTGCAAGGTGGAAGTAATCCCACCGTGGCGCGTGACTCTACGATAGCAATCTGTACGTCGTTAATACAATCAAGAACAATTTAATTGTCACACACTTCACACTGCCGGTTAATTGTTGTCACTCACACTTCACACGAGTGCGCTCTCGTCGGGCACTAAAATCACTAAAGTAAGCACTTGACAATCTATTAGAATGATGTTTTAATGGTTCATTAATACGAACAAAGTACTAAACTACTAACTAAACTAAACTAAAAGCTTATATTAAATATTAATTTGTATGGTTTGGGTTGTAAAACAATGATAATTTACGTAGGCAAAGTAAATTTGAATACTTTAAGCCAAGCATAGGGCAATATAAATTCCTACCAGCTATGCCCCGTCGTTTTACCCGCGTTAAACTTTGTAAATTATCTGATATATAAGCTATATTACCTACTACAAAGTTTCATCTAAATCCGTTAGATAATTTTAACGTGAAAGAGTAACAAACACACACACTCACAAACTTTATAATATTAGCGTGATTGTAAGATTCACCTTATCTGTTAAACAACCACTATGTAAAATATAAAAGTTAAGAAGTCTCCTTCTCCTCGCATACGTGTGAAAAAGAAAACAATAACTACTAAAATCAACAATAATGAACCAAACGGAACTAGCCATTGTAGATAAGTCACAGTAACCGTTTTTTTTCAATTCACTTATTTATCTTTCTACTAACAACTTACCCATGCGAATGCCCTCGAAATGATCTCGTCACGCAACAAGGTCACTTTGCAGTGGATTCGAGGACACCGTGCATCTCTAGGGAACGACACTGCGGACCGGTGAAAGGAATACCTTTTAACCAAGTAAAAGCATGGCTGGGAGAAAACTTACAGCAACATGGAAAACAGTGGATGGAATTAGAGTCAAGTAGACAGACAAAAGAAATTCAGCATCTCTAAACCAACACCTACCGTGGAGTCTTCTACATTTGAACAGGAAGTTGCACGCATGGTAATATGCCCAAAGAGGGCCGCATTAAATTCGGTGGTAGCATTATAGCGCAAGCGTCGTTATAAACACAAGGTCCGCCATTATAATAGTATTGAATTCGTACTTTAATATAGACAGAACTATTAAGACAATCTGTAGTAAAAATATAGCCAGAACTTTAAAAATTAAACCTATACATGATCTCTTTGACAATCATTTAACATAAGCTAGGCAAATATCATCAGTTCATCACTATTATAAAATAAATCTTATTGTTAATGTTTTCATGTATGAATGATTGTAATCCGTGAACCTAAATATCTAAATGCACGTAATATAATCGTTTTAATAAAAAAATAGTGTGGTTTTATGAAAATCCGATGCAAATATAACTTCGGCTCTTACGGCGAAAATTAGTTTACTGTCACATATTCTCGCATGATTCTTGGTTTTTCCCTCGTTGACCGGTTTTATTTCAGTCACAAGCTGTATCGTTGTCCATCGCGATTAAGTTTACAACAACATTTATATAAATACATTGATTAAACCGCAAATACGCGGGAGCAGTCGTAGGAATGAGTGAGAATGTAAATGCTACACGGTCAGCTGATGCGAGCCATAGACGCGGCCATATTGCGACACGCGATAAATGAACAAAAAATTGTATGTAAAAATGTTTCACTTGCCAAAATATTTTAAAGGTGTTCCTGATGGTCATGGGTAGTGGAAACTCATCGTCAGACCTAATCTAAACTTCAGGCCAAACAAAAAATATAATTGCAACAGAGAAAGACTTTTATATATAAGATAAGATTTATATGATACTTACCTAATTTATAAGAATAAATCAGAGGTCAATCAACCCACAACGATGTTAGGAACGGGCCTCGCTGGGCACACTGACAAGATACCCAGGCACAGTCAAACGATGAGGGCTGAACTCGGAAAAAGGACAAAGGCATGTATGAAGAAGATTTTACACTATCATATAATAACCTTGGCCCTAAAAAGGCCAATGGGGACGGTCAACTAAGGCGCTCTGTTGAAAACTGACATTGATGAGTGAATGACCTATATTGGCTCACTTAAGAGGGAATGATAAAAGCTATAGTCTGCATAAGGCTTGAAAAAACTCGAGACTTCATCAGCCCTGCGAATATTTTGTACAATTTATAACGAGAACCGTACAGTATATTAGTAACCCAAGCATTTGCGACACTCAAACGATCCCTTCTAGTATCTCACACTTTGTGCCAAGCCGCATACATTGCTTGTATGTCGATGTCCTAACGGGACCTGAACGATGGTCCTAAGTGCACTTGAACACATTCTAGGTAAACATAACGCTACATAAAAGGCCTGCCCGGAATAGACAAAAGTAATACGACAAGCGGCTAATATTCAGGACATATTAGTTAAACATCGAGCATCGCCGAATATTGGCAGTCCGCCGGTAAAAGAGGTAACTAGAAATAAAGTGGAGGGCACTTTAATGATTATTAGTCCTTATGAGGACGGGATGGAAACACGTTTAATTTTTAAAAAGCAACCCGCCAGTTATTCTTGTTGTGAGATTGCAGAAAAATAAATTAATATCTTAAACAAAAAACCGTTATTTGATATAATTTAATAATTAGACATAAACCATGCCAATTTTGTGGATAATGATGAATAGGTACTATAAACATATATAGTACATTACTTTGTCTGTCATGAATCGCATCGCACGTCAAATAATGAATTTTGTAGGCAAATCTTTTGATACCTTGGTTACATTACCTATTGTACAAGCTCGTAATATAGCTTTCCATAGGTGAAATATTTGTTTAAACCAGTTAAGTCGTTTATTATTTTTTCTAATACAAATAAAACATCATTGTTACAGGCTCATAATATAGCTTTCTAGAGGTGAAAGATTTGTTTAAACAGGTTAAGTCGTTTTTTAGTTTTTCTATTACAAAAAAACATACATTTTTTCTTCAAAATATTAGTTTGCGGTTGAGCACAATTTTACTTAAAATTGTTGAAACCTATGATAGTTGTTCGGAAGGGTATTCCACAGCTTAACCGTGCGAAGTATGAAAGAAAAGCAAAGCGCTTCGTGCGGCAAGTTGGAATGTCAACAATAAAACGGTAAACCCTCCCGACGTCTGGTGCCCCGTTGGAAAAATGAGAACGGGGGGATTCTCCGAGAAACAGTCCGTAAAAACCCCATAACGTTGACAGCGATAATCTAGGCTTTGCAGATTTTCACTCGATAGATCGCTATCGAGTGAAAATATATCGCCTCTCTACCAAATCATAATCAAACTTATTATATAGTGCTTCATGCAGGGTCAGGTTGGAGCATTTAAGACCTTCCTTTCCGATGTGGTATTTGTTAGCACAAATAATGTCTAATTTATGTTTGCGCGGTGGTGCGATGAGAGCATAAGGAAATGAGGGCGTTATCTTCTTCTAAAATAAAGAAACGTATACTTTTTTTACTACGATTACATAGAGATCTTATGCTTTGCAAACCGAATTCGAAACATGGAGACACTGAGGTAGTACCGGCAGCCTGTCTAGATGCCACCCATCGCACTTTCATTGTTTTCCGTCGTATGTTTAAATAAGACGGCCTGTGCCCTTAGAACCTGTCTATGCACAACATCAGAAAAAATTAGTATCTAATTGTAATTCATTCTCATTTCAAGCTTTTGTTCAAAGTATGAGAAACATTAACAGCACTTTTTAGTCCCCATATAATTAAGCGCATACTTGTTTGCTACCATCTGTGAATGTATTTTATGTTTATTACTTAATAGGTATTTATACAGACGCCAGCACATCAAGCTACCCCAATCTGATAAATTTCCCCAATTTAAAGTGAATCTAATGCTTAAGTTTTAAAGTTGAAAATCTATAAAAGAAATTTGACAGATTGGGGTAGCTGAATGTGCTGGCGCCAGCCTGTACCATAGAGTAAATACATCTGATTATCTAAATGACAAAATTGATTGGGGTCTATCTAAACTGTCTATCTAAACTACCTCCAATCATGTCATATTGCCTGTTTCAGAAAAGTGTATTGTGTCGGCAACCGTTATCAGCCAGGACTCTACAGAGCTTGGCCACTGTGGTTGATTCGAAATAAAGCAATATATAATGACTGATTTAAAATATAAACGTTATAAATTACTACCAATCTAATTAGGTTACGACGCTTCAATTATATTGAGTTTTCATTACTTTTAGAAATATGGGTGATGCCTTCCGTCGCACTCACAAATTTCTATGCGCACACAACACGTAGATACTCGCTTTGTAAGAGAAAATAATCGCCTTAAATACTTAGTGGTCGTGCTGGCGAACAGAACTCAAATAATAGTAGTGGTTGTGTTGCTAAATATTTTATATGTAAGATTAAATTAAATGAACTACAGTAACTGATCAGAGTGACCTTTACCAGAGTGTCGTTAAATACTTAATTACTATATTGTACCCTACTCTTTGAGCTACTTACATTACATTTTTATTTATTAGTGCGTTTGTACAATTTAATGAAAAAAAACTTGAGAGGTGTCAAGGGACACCCGGATGGAACGAAGTTATTTCTTATTATTGATTATGTACAAAAAACCTGTACACACTCAACAAAAATAATCGTCGCGACACCACACTGTTCAATGCGAAATAGAAATGAAAATATCTGGCTTGCTTTCTATAAGAGAGAGAGAGAGACAGACAGAGAAACATGCGCACGCCGCACAGCTGCAAAAAGTGTCGTGACAACTTTTCGTAAGATTTTTTTCCGTCGTCTAGCCCCCTTTCACAACGCGCGTTAAGGAACTTCGTTCCAATAAAGTAAATAAAATATATAACTCCACATGAATGCTCGCGTTCACATTCATTGGTTATTATTAAGTTAAATAAATATCTCGGCAAATTGATGAGAAGTGGATTTATAAGACAGTAATTTATGAAGATTATGAAAATGCTTTTTTTGGGATTACTCAAATATTTCTAGAAAATTTACCGTTATTTGTAAATATATCAAACTTGTCATAACGTAACGCGTCCACAGCGTATCGTCCGTGGTTGTGTTAGATCTGCATGCACTATTGTGTGGTCAGCAATGTGTCCTTGTTCGGTACACGCGCTTAAACTAAGTTGATTGTTTGCGCACTTCCTACGGATGTTCTGAAGAATTATTTAACTACTTTTCTTTATGTACTGTGGGCATGTAGAGCAGTGAATATTAGATCACCCGTAGATTTAATCTAGAAAATTGAATAAAATTGCTAAGTTTTAAATAATGTTATCAGAGTTTTTAATCAGGTCGATACAAATTCGTATTGAAACATTTGTTCTATAAAAACACAAATAAATATCTAAGAAGTTTTATGTCCTCGCCTGTTGTAAGTGTGTGTGAATAATGCCCAAGATATTATTATTGTAATAATATAATAATAATAATATCTTGGGACATTATTCACACACGGCCATCTGATCCCAAACTAAGCAGAGCTTGTACTATGGAAACCAGATAACTGATATACTACATATACTACTTTTATAATTTCTAAAAGTAAAAGTATGTAAGTAGTAAGTATCTTGGTGAAGAAATACCTATTTGGCAACGTCTCAGCGAAAATTCGTTTTAAGTTAAAACGAATGGAACGTGATGCTTATATAGTTATTATCAAATTTGAAACAATGATCTACGAGCCACTTATGGAATTTATTTTTTGTTTGTTTTGATTTTATTGATAATGTTATCTGGCGTTACATTTTTCTATAATAAATTATTTTTACGACTAGTAGGATCTCTTTCTTCCCACGGAATTAATTGCATCATTCACTTGGATAAATAAGATTTGATCTTTTTCTACAAATGCCCGCTTGAATACGCATTTTCCCGACCTTTGATTAAATAACTTGGTCGCTCATGTACTTTATTTCATTTTGAAACATAATGTAAGTTCTAAGCCCTTTGCGGCATGAAGCCATGTCGTCACAACATTATCAAATAATGCCATTAAACTGCCGCGCCGTTGTCCCGCGTAGTGTTCGCACCAAACTTATCTGTAGAATGTAGTACTCGTACATTGGCGGTGCAGTAGCTCGACTGCTATTTGGCGTCGTCCCAAATGCCGCACATTCAGGTAGCGAGATAACGAATAGCTCAGGTAGACACGATAAGGAAGCCATCAATCTCTATAGCTGTCTCAGATTGTGATAAAGTTAAACCTGTAAAGGTGACGACACCGAGTCCAATAGATGCTTATTCTCAAAATAGTTCGGTGCGGCTTTTGAGTACTTAAGTACAAATATAAGTAACTATTTAATCGTATTGACTGTGGTAATCCTACTCATAGAAATGTTCAAGCCGTCTGAACAATGACTGACTGAGCAGGTAATCACCATACATCATATATCTTAGTGTGCGCTGTAATGTACGGAGACGCTCAGAAAACAGAACGCTTTATGACCTCCCATCCAAAGACTGCCTATGACTACTTGGGTGCTTAACAGCGTCAATCCTTCGCGATCCAGGAGGCGGAATATATTAAAAACCATGCATTTGGCAAAAATGAAATCGATCAGTTAGGATTACTTATGATTTTATGATATTCTCTATATGATAATGTCAGAAAGTCGTGATTTTGGGTGGGCATAGACCTGTTTTTACCCTTCTATAAATCTCACTCTGTCAGTAGTTTGCTGGAGGAAAACTCATCAATGCATTAAGCTCGCCTTTTTACAGACGCCAGCACATCAAGCTACCCCAATCTGTCAAATTTCCCCAATTGAAAGTGAACCTTATGTTTATTTGATAAAGTTGAAAATCTTTTAAAGAAATTTGACAGATAGGGGTAGCTGGATGTGCTGGCGTCTGTACATGAATTTATAAATACTTACACTTGTTTGAACTGTATCTTTTTTGTGTACAATAAAGTATAATATTAAGGCACTTCTGAACGCACGCTTGACTTGAGGAGTAAGCAGGTGAATGACGAGAGCGTTACGAAAAGTGTAATCGGAGGAGGACAGCGGAAGTTAAGAGCTATAAGTTACTAAAGATAGAATCTTTTTCTCTCATAGCCAGTCACATTAAAAGTTTTACTTCAGTTGTCTGGTCCAAAGCACACTCGTTATTTTAGAGTATTTAGCTTACATTTTGCCTAAGAGCTATGGAGCTCAGCATTTAAGGTGTGGAACGCACGGACAGAGTCCACAACACAACACTGCGCTCCAAAACTCGAATATCTGATGCTGGCAAAAAGATTACCAGACTGAAGTAGCACTGGGCTAGACATGCTTCACGTATGCACCCAGGCAGGTGGGCGCAGATCACAACCAATTGGGTTCCTCAAAATGGCCGACGTCGACGTGCTAAGCCAAAGCAGAGGTGGTGTGATTACCTGAACTCGTTTTGTAATGACTGGCCTGAAATTGCAAAAGACAGGGAAATCTGGAAAACCAAGGGGGAGGCCTTTACCGAGAGTGGGACAGTGATATAGGCTAGTATAATGTAAAAAAATATCTCTGTATACACTCTAGATTGAGGTTGTTGTGTGTTTGTAGCCAGATAACACTTATCTATGAAATCTGGCTAGCGACATTGCACAGTTGGTATAATCCAGGTGGCTTATCTCGAGCGCCGCGGGTTATCTGTCCCTTCAACATATGCTCATAAGTATGCACTCGGATTATGATATTAAAGTACTATGCTGACGGAGAAACTAACACAAAGTTGTTGCAATAAATTGATTAGCTACTACTTAACAACAATCTTTACTATATAAAAATAAGTCGGGTTTTCCTTCCTGACGCTATAACTCCAGAACGCACGAACCGATTTCCACGGTTTTGCATTCGTTGGAAAGGTCTCGGGCTCCGTGAGGTTTATAGCAAAGATAATTTATAAAATTTTAACGCGTGTAACACCGCGGGGCACAGCTAGTTTTCTCATAAAAATGCATTCCTTTTATTTATTTGGACTAGACTATTATTAAGTTTAAATGTTTGAGTCATGTAGTCACCGAAAACATACAATGTATAATGTATTGGATATACGAGTATGTAGGTCGGTAGTTTGTCGGTACGTGGTAATACGTTGGCGTATAGGTTTGCTCGAAGGATGGCTGAGGACACAATTTGCAAGATATTTTATAGCTTTACATAGATATTGTAAAATGCCTTACGGGATCAATACAACTACAACTTCAGGGCTCTGTTCCGACTCTAACACTACTGTAGTGCGTCGGGTATGTTTGCCAGCGTGGATAACTTTTAAGCAGTAATGCGAAAGAAGATTGTCACGCTGGTAAACAGGGTGCGGTGAAGCTCGAACCAAGTTCTGAGGACGGGGGATGAAGGACTCGATTCAGCCCCGATTGACAGGTTCACCCAGTTACATGTAAAAGTTCCGGAAACCTGCCCATTTGGGGTAGTATTGGAAGTTATAATAACGAAGTCTATAAGTAGACTCTAATGATAAAGCGGAGGGGTAATCATATTATTATGTAGGTTTCCATAGGATTAAATAAATAAATCAAGAGCTTATATTGCACGCATACTCATTATTTACAAACTAACTACATCATCTATTTCGAATTCTTAATCTCGATGCACTACTTACCGCCTATTATGGAATCCATTATTAGATACGGTGTCATATTCTGGGGCAATTCGACGAACAAAGAAATTATTGTTAAAGCTCAGAAGAGATGCCTTAGAGGAATGTTTCAACTAAAAATGACAGATAGCTGTAAACCTTATTTCAAAAAGCATAAGATCATAACCATGCCGTCTCTGTACATTTTTGAAATTCTGATGTTTGTTAAGACAAACCCAAACGTATTTCCACGTCAGGCAGATATAGTTCCACGAAACAGGCAGGACAACGGCAAGCTATGTTTGAAACCGGCTAGGACTGCACTTATGCGTAAAAGTGTTCTATGCATGGCACCAATCATCCTTAACAAACTTTCAAAAGCCTGGAAAGAACTACCTGACAATGCTTTTAAGAGCAAAACAAAATCGCTTTTAGTAGACAGAGCTTATTATAATGTCTCCGAATATCTAGCTGATACGTTTTAGGACATATTGTTATTAATAGTTCAATCATAATATTAGGGTTCAAATCTTTTTACGACATGATTTTTAATTCAATATTGACATAATATGGTAATTAGTTACTATTTATTTTTATTGTATACATATTGTTATTTTCCTTTTTCTTTCAATTGACATAATTATTGTACATTCAAATATTTGCACGCCATAAATATGTTAATACGTTACATCTTACATGCAATTTCATTGTTATATGTATACACATGTTTATGCAAATAAATTACTTACTTACTCAGTTTAACCCCTCTGTCCTGCCCTATAAGTAACCCCTTTACATCGGCATGGAGTTGAACCTTGAACTTCTAACAAAACTAGGAGCATTTAGAAAGTCTCGACACTAGAATATTCTCCATAATGATATAGTGTTCAGTAAGAGGTAAGTACGTGCATCTACTCGGAGCATCATTAGAAAATGTAGAGGCGACTTTCTTACGGCGATGAATACATAAATAGTACAGACGCCAGAGTACATCAAGCTAACCCAATCTGTCAGATTTCCCCAATTGAAAGTGAACCTTATGTTTATGTGATAAAGTTGAAAATCTATAAAAGAAATTTGACAGATTGGGTGAGCTGGATGTGCGGGCGTCTGTACATTTGTAAGTAATCTCACGAGACTTTTCCTCGTTACTTAAATACTTAAAGACAAATAAGCGTATTTATATTGATGATACCTGGCTGTTGGTGTAGTGGTTACCCTGACTGCTAAAACAGAGGTCGTGAGTTCGATCCCCATCCAGGAATTTTTTTGTGAGATGAGCGCGATTTTCGTTTCCGTGTCTGGGTGTAATTTACGTATAATATATGAATTTATTTAAAAATTCATAAGAAGTATGTGTATCAATGGTCTGGTTGCCATAGTACAGGCTCCACCTCGTTTGGGATCAAATGACGGCGTTTGGGATCTTGGGATATTTATTTAATTATTAGATCCTTGGGGGAAGCCTTTGTCCAGCTGTGAATGTTTTTCGGCTGATATAATGATGATGATGATTTATATATCCCTGGCGCCTACAGCATATCACATAGTATTAACTGTTTTAGAAAACATACAACTGATTTGAAAGTTTCCTTGTGGCAACCGATTTAAACTGAATGTACATATATGGGGCCATTCCAAAGGGATCTCCAATCCAATCCTTACGAATATTATAAAAGAGCAAGTTCCTAACACTGTTTGTCTGTCACGCTTTCACGCCAAAACTACTGAAACAATTTGGTACCCGGATATTCTAGAGCCTAAAAAAGGACATAGGCTACTTTTTAATGTAAAAAAAACCGGCCAAGTGCAAGTCGCACTCGCACATGAAGGGTTCCATAGCAGCAAGTATTTCAGCTGATTAAATGAAAGGTAAATTGCGGTTTACGATTTATGACGTATTAAAAAAACTACTTACTAGATCTCGTCCAAACCAATTTTCGTTGTTAGTTTTCATGGTAATGTACATTATATATGTACTTTTATATGTATTTTTTAGTTTTATCATTCTCTTATTTTAGAAGTTACAGGGGGGGGACACTCATTTCACCACTTTGGAAGTGTCTCTCGCGCAAACTTTTTTTCTAAACTATTTTAGTTTAGAAAAAAATGATATTAGGAACCTCAATATAATTTTTGAAGACCTATCCATTGATAAACCACATGTATGGGTACGATGAAAAAAAAATTGAGTTTCAGTTCTATGTATGGGGAACCCCCAAAATATTTGTTCCTTTTTTATTTTTGTGAGAAAATCTTAATGCGGTTTACAGAATACATCTACATACCAAGTTTCAACTGTATAGCTCTTATAGTTTCGGAAAGAAGTGGCTGTGACATACGGACGGACAGACAGACAGACATGACGAATCTATAAGAGTTCCGTTTTTTGCCATTTGGCTACGGAACCCTAAAAAGGGTTGAAAACAGGAGATAAAAATGTGTATGGCAATATCAGAATTAATATTTTTAGAAGCTTGAAACTTATTTTTTAATATGATGATTCGATATATAGTAGGTAGGTGTAGGTGGGTAAATATACCTAAATGTGCTTACGCGAACGGACAGATATGTCGGGGCAGACTACTACGCCACATGCATGCGAATACTGGTTTTAGAATACTACCCAAAGGCACTATTCCACGAAGTCGCGGGCACAGCTATAATTATGCAAGTTGGTTTACAAACAACGGAGAAATTGCGAAACATACTTACAATAAAAATATAAATATATAAAAAAATGTAAAAATATGTATTTTTGATACGTTATAATGCAGACATAATGCGTGTTCGTTATTTCATAAAGGAATCTTGTTGTCCGTACAACAAGATATATTTAAAAAAAATACTAAAATGGATTTTTGAGGTGAATGGTGGGGATGTTCTGTGCCTTTTAAAATTGGACACACTCCAATGCCTTATATGGAAGTGTAGAACCTTCCTTATCTCGGCGACCGTATTGTGTCGGGCTTATAGTTCCTGGCCAGCAGCGATAAACTCATGTGTATCTACGCCAGTAAATGAGCTGGGGCTCAAACCCTCAGAGTAGTTAATTGGTAGTTTTATGTGTTAGACGGGTAGCCCCTGCTTGTTTCTATTATCCGGTGGAGCAGTGAAAGCCTGCTTATATAACTGTAAACGTCATGTTAATAAAAATACAAGGTGCTTCTTGTGCTGTCCATAGGTCAAAAGATGTCAAAAGATTGCGAGATGTCGCAAGCGGTAATTGATGGATCGTATAATGGCGGTAAGTGGCTATTGCTTGCGCGCTCGTGCGGAAGGTCTCTGGCGCAACCTCTTTGTGCTCAGTGGGCTGCGGAAGCTTTTGTCAACATACTTACTCATAAGCTTGCTGTCGGCGGTGACATTTTGCTAAGAGGCTTTTGAAACTAAGATGACACTGTTTTGGCGGGCCTGTTGGCGTGGTTGGTAGATACGCTGCCTTTCACGCCGGAGGTCGTGGGTTCGATGTCCACCCGGGACAAATATTTGTGTGCATGAACATGTATGTTTGTCCTGAGTCTGGGTGTAAATTATCTGTATTTGTATGTATTTACAAAAAAGAAATATAGTATATGTAGTATATCAGTTATCTGGTTTCCATAGTACAAGCTCTGCTTAGTTTGGGATCAGATGATCGTGTGTGTGAATAATGTCCCAGGATATTTATTATTATTTATTTACTGTTCCATAAAAGGAATTGTTTTGCTACACAAGAGGTTTATAACATTGGGTAGGTAAAATGTATATACTGGTCAAAAATAGCTTATAGCAGGTGCCTTCACTGGACTTGTTACTTACAAAGAATGCCCCAGCGGTTTAATTTCTGCGCGTGCCCTCCGATGCTAAGCTATCGGTCTCGGCGGTAGTCATTAGAGAAGGCAAGTCACAATTATATACGTTAAATTATAATATCACTAGGTAGGTACTAGACACACACACACAACTAAGTACTTATCGCACTAACAGACACCCATTAACATATCAACAACTCGCTGTGTTTAGTTTTTATTTTTTATACTTTATAATATGTTTTTTTTATTACTATTAGTTTTAAGCATTATATTATCCTGTTTAAATCCCGTCCCACGCCATGTACCGTTAAGCACAAAATATAGAACAACTTCACTGTATAAACTAGGGAGTAGGCGCTGGTGCATGCAGGCTTTCTTCTAAACCTACAATAGGCATCAGCTCTTACAAAGTTAAGTTAATTAATCTGAGTGACTCATACTGAATTACTACTTTTATTTTTTGTCTTTATGAGAGAAATAGATTAATTTATTATTATAAAAAAGTCATAAAAATCATACTGGATGGCTTAAACATTTCTGACAATAGGGTGACGACTGCCCAACTGCCAAATGCGCATCACGTTGTAGGTATCAGTTTGGGTTAATGCATCTCATTTCGGTGCTTAACTCATTTTTGTATCAAGTCAGTAAACAAGCTTACAGCCGACCCTTCCTCGCTTCCAAGACTACAGCATTAACGTAATAATGCTATGGTATGCGCCGGCTCTGCTGCTGCATCGGCGGAGACCACTGAGCGGCTCAAATATACAAACGTTGAAAGAGATTACATATTTTAGGCATTTGGAGTGGAGACGCTTGGGCCATGGGGTCCGAGAGAGTGGGTTATCTCCGCTTAATACTTACCTAAACGCTTCGTCAACGATACATGTGACCAAAAGGCTGGCCAATTTTTTGGATAGCGTTAAGCATGTGTATGGCACTACAGCGTCGCAAGGCTGCCAGCACTCTGGTCAATGTTCATATTGATCCATAGATAGATGACCGACAAAGTGGTTTCTCAGCGTCTCCGTGCTTCAGAGGGCACGTTAAGCTGTAGGTCCCGGTTATAGTCACTAGACAACAGTCGCTAGGCCATGTCAAAGGCCTACTGGGCGGCTTGAACAACTCTGAAACTAGGGTAACCACTGGCCATACGGGATAAGGAAGGATTGTAGTTTATAGTTTTCATTTTAAATTATTACTAACTAATGTAAATATATAAATGTAATTACCTTCCTTATCAGATTGATTGTGATTTTTAACACGCAAACGATATAAACAGAGTTGTCTTGTCTCAGCAAAGTAAACATGCCGTGATGCCAGTGTATGTAGACAACGCGACGTGAATCATCTCGATAGCCGCAGGCCAGTGATTAATACATTCTTGGATTAACGAACTCGGCGCGGCCCCAACCTTGGTGCTGTGGTGAACAAACTTTAATTTGCCACATTATTTACGATGCAGGATGGAAGATACGATCAATCTTCTTTTATAGTTAGCACGCTAGTTAAAGGTAATTTCGCGTGCGTCAATATATTCCTTGAACCTTCGAAATGACTTGAGATGGACCGGACTGCTGCACTGCACGACGGTGCATGCAGCATTGTTCACTGTCTTAACTACTACAACTTAGGAAATAATTGGTGAAATGCCGCGTTCAGTTCAAATATAAAAGGTATCGACGTAATCACGTACCCACCAATCATGCCAATAGAATAAAACAGATTAAAAGTCATTCACGTCACCGATTTGTAGGAGGTCGTCGCGGATAAACTCATAGACACGCGGTCAGTCGATAGATGGGACCGGAGCGCCTTATTGGGCATTATATTTGAGCGCCGTACACCAAAAACCTTTGCACCTGTGAGCGCAACTGCAGTCCATATATAGATAGCAGTCCATGTGAAGGATTCACGGATATCTTTGAGTGGTTAGTCTAGGCATTACCCGCAGTTATCAGAATCGGTTGTCAAAAAAGGAATAAAAAAATAATCAGTTTAATTGAGAACCTTATTAATTTTACGGTTAAAAGAAACATGCTTCGAGTTATCAATTTCAATATAATTATAGACAACAACTTTTTAATTTAAAATAATTGCGATCTATAACCAGCAACGTACAGAAGCGTTTAAGGTTACTTTTCGAACTACAGTACCTAGTAGTAGTAGATTAGTTAGGATTATAGAGTAAAATATTTGTTATGAATAAAAGATTACAATTTCACACTTTAAAATCGATATTTTGCTCCATATAAATAAAATAAAATAAAATAAAAAAGGTTTTTATTCACGTCGACTTTAAAAAAGCGCTTGTAAATAGTCAGAACATGTTTGTAGTAATATAGTTGTATACATTAGATATTATTTCTAGTAACATAGATATTTAGGTACATCTTGTATGAAAACATTTATAAAATTTATTTTATTACAGAAATGATATTTAGCTAGCTCGTATCAAGTTATTGTCAAGAGATTATGTTTAATTAACTAGTTTAAGTCTAATATTTTTACTACATATTGTCAATGGTTCTGTCTATATTAAAGGTATTATTATTATGACGGACCTTGTGTTAATAACGACGGTCGCGCTTTAATGCTACCACCGGATCCAATGCGCCCCAACTGAGAAGACCCAGCGAAACAAACTCAGTGGGTTCATCTACTACCGGTTTCAACACGACCCAGTTGAGACGGTCCGGCGAAACATACTCAAGCGGGCATGAACACGGGATTTGGTCCAATTAGAGTAATTATTTAGTAGGCAAACACAATATATGCTCGATCGGTTGTCTGAATGCTTATTATTTTAGATTATATTTAGGTATACAAAAGAAAAACTTCGAAACAATAACATTATTCATTTTGAGACAGAGTCAATAATTTTAAATTAAGTATATGATATTATCTTGTTAATCCGAGTATAATCCAAAGCAGTGTTTTTCAACCTTTTTCATGACGCGGCCCCTTTAGTATGAAGAAATTTTTCGCGACCCCCCTATCCGTTTTTCTACCCGCTTTTTTCCCCTGTATTTTATTTATTTTGTGACAAATATTGAATCCAACATATTTATTCATTTTCATAATTAGGGTTCGGATAAATACATATTTAAAATGCAATTTTAGGGAATGAGTAAGCGAGACGCAATGAGCGGCACGCGCGATCGCGACTTGCATGTTTTGCGACCGGCTGACGGTCTGACTGACCGTCAGCCGGTTACTGTTTGTCGGGCGCCAGCCATTTTTTTCGTATTTAACAGTGATTTTGAATTATTGAAAAAGACCAAAAGAACCGTCAACTTCTAGGGGGAGTCATGAAACTATAATAAGAAATAACTTCTTCATGACGACAGTTACTTAAAATTCGGATTGTATGAAAAAAATTACAATAAGATTTATTTTATAATTGTAATGATATTTAGCTAGTTTATATTTAGTTATTGTTATGTATATTTAGGTTTCGAAGATTCCTTGATATAAAGAATCTACGGATCCTGCGGAATGTGTGCATTTTCTAGCTACCAAAACATTCGTATCCAATGAAATGTAATGGAAGAAATACTTTTTTGTATAGCGCGTCCCACGAATACTACAGCACTACGCATAATTTTCTCCATCGTCAAGCTTTTGCGGTCAAAACCTTGCCTATTTAGCCAAGTTCTAAATATGATTATAAAAATTGTAAATTCTATTAAAGAAAAAGCGTTTCGGATACGTCTGTTTCGATTTTTTTAAGATGTGGGAGCACTCCACCCAAATTTATTTTATCATACAGAGATCGTTAGGTGGTTGTCAAGAGACAAAGTACAGCCAGAATTTTGGAACTTCGCGCTTTACTTTAAATGTATTTGCAGCAGGCCTAATCATATTACAACAAATACATTTACGACCCTGTGACTAGCTTTCCCAACCTTTTCCGAAGCTTCGCGACCCCCCTACGGAGGCTTCGCGACCCCCCAGGGGGTCGCGACCCACAGGTTGAAAAACACTGATCCAAAGAATCAATTTTAATTAAATTTAATAAGCGTATCTGTAAATGTCAAGCGTGAGACCTGTGAGACGAACAGCACCCAGTACATTGGATGGGCAAATTACTAAGTGAGATTCGGAGGGAATTCGGTGCAAGACGTTCTTAATTATGACTACAATTATATTTAGGGAAAAGCACGCTACCTTGTTATACTTGCGTGCTAAACTTGTTTTATTTTTGTAAACACAAATAACTGCAATCTTACAACAGGATTGTGCAAAGATCTTTTAATAAAAATGTTTAAAAAAAATAATAAAAATATCCTAAATATGAATGTACCTATGGCATAATTAATGGATGTTATTTTTCTTCATATTTTTATACAAATAGAAACATCCTACTAATATTATAAATGCGAAAGTTTGTGACTATGTATGGATGTTTGTTACTCTTTCACGCAAAATCTACCAAACAGATATTGACGAAACTTTGTAGTAATATGGCTTCTACATCCGAATAACACATAGGCTATAATTTATAAATTTTAACGCGGGTAAAACCGCGGGGCACGGCTAGTATCGCAATAAAGAAAGAATAACCAAAATATGTCCATACAAACCGTGAAACAGATTACATATTTGAGCCGTTTGGAGTGGAGATGTTTGGGCTAGGGTTTGAGAACGTGGGTTTTAACTGTTGCTCTAGTGGTTAATGACTGCTAGAGGTCGTGGATTCGATTCCCACCCGGGGTAAATCTTTATAATTAATTGTTATATAGATTATAGCTTAATAGATTATATGTTCGGTGTCTGCAAAGTATAAGTATGTATGGTTATCGATTGTCAGGGCGCCACAGTACAGGCTTTACCTAATTTGGGATCAGATGTCAGTGTGTTAGTTGTCCCAAGAAATTTATTATTATAGTAAATATATATTTTTTCAATAAGTTCTTAAAAAAACTTGTGTGTACTTATGTACACGCGTTAGAAGTTATACTTCTTAATATACAACTTGAACATAGTTATCAATTTTCATACCACCTAGAACTAACTTCATGCTGTTATTTTTACGATGCGCGCGCAGATGCGTCAGTCAATAAATTTTTTAAACATCCCTCAAAACCAACAATTTAGGTAGCCATTCCTAGGTGCCATTTTCCCTTACTAAACTAACCATACGTAGATACATACATAAGCTCACGCCTGTTTCCGAGAGGGGTAGGCAGAGACAACGGACTTCCATGTATCACGATCCTTGCACACCTCTTTTGCCTCATTTTTTTTTCATTTCGCCGAACTATGCCGGCCGTTATTTATTTTTTTGTGGATAAATCTATTTTTATAGAAATTAGGATGCTCCAACAGCAAATAAAAACCTATTTTAAACGGTTAGAACTTCTTTATTTCTCAAAGATTACAATAATCACTTCGAGTAGAAACAAATTTACATTAATTTTAATAACTTAAAAATAAATTACTTTACAATGCGCCCATTAACGGAGTGAGTTGTTGACAAAACATAATAAATAAAATAAACTGCCGATAATATAAAAATATACAACATTCAGTCATAGCTAATGTTCTTGTCATTTGATAACTGCAAAAACAAATCCTGCAAAAATAAAACGGAACGTTTTAGACGAGATAGAAAACTACGAGTTTGTTGATTTTAGTATAGTTACCTTTTTACATGTAGGTAGGTTTGCGTGGAGACTGAGGCTGAGATCTATAGAGCGTACTTAGACTTTGCTCAGACTTTACTTTCGACTTAAGTCAAAGTCGGTATTTATAAAGCAATCTTTGAATCCCTCTGAGTGCATGCTTAGCAAATGCTAAGTCCACAAAACCGACGACTTAGTAAAAACTTACACTATAATAATAAAATAATAATAAAAATAAAGTAGTCAAAAATATACCTCACCATCATAACTTACATGACTTTTTAATTTTTCCGTATTGTCAGAGACAGTGATGCCGCATTGTAAAGGATAACATGAGAAATTGGAAATCACGGAATTTGTATTCAAAGGAATACTACAGATAGATTGTAACGACGTGAACTCATACCTATTTCAATAGAATCAGAACTCATTTCGGACACTTTGCATTTTGACACTTTTAATCAAACGCAGCTACGTCCACACATGCTAAATAATCTAAAATTATCACCGACTGTAGGTATGGTTATCATGACTATGCAATTATCGATGATACGTTTCACTTCGAGATCCTAATCTTATTATGGCTTACGGTACACTTTTGTAAGTCAATTATTTTGTCAATAAGCTGATATATTGCTTCGTTCGCTCGCAACAAAAACTTTAAAAAATGGTAAGTCATCGTGGTGTTGCCACAGTTGCTTACGTATCTGGGCAACGCTAGTGTTGCCACAGTTGCTTACGTATCTGGGCAACGCTAGTGTTGCCACAGTTGCTTACGTATCTGGGCAACGCTAGTGTGTGTGACCCGGTTTTGTTTAATTACCACTTAGCCCGGTCATGATGGGACCCAAATATATGGTTTATTTCGGAGCTGAAGCCATTGCAAAGAGGTTTCACAATGATTTTATGAAAATATACTATTAAAACGTAGGTATTATTAATAATGTATTTAGCGGAATTAAAAATATCAATAATGTTGTTTTTGATTTTCATGGATTTCCCCACAGCAACAACAGATTCCACTACTTAATGACATAATATTTAATTACAAAAGACAAACATTACAAAAAATATTTCCAAAGGTTTCTTGACAACACAACATGTAAACAAATTTACAATTACAAAAAGTTACGAGTTTATGACCTACTGTGTACATTACACAGTAGGTCATAAACTCGTAACTAACGTAAAATATTACCAATTCGCAAGACCTGTTATTGATTGCTTGTCGCTTATTATATTGTTATCTATGTTATCATAGCATAGCTGTTGGTCTGACAATAGTAATAAATAAGCTGGTGGTCCTGAGTTCGAATCCCGGTAAGTGCAAATATTTGTGTGATGAGCACGAATATTTGTTGCTGAGTCATGGATGTTTTCTATGTATATAAGTATTTATCTATCTATATAAGTATGTATATCGTCGCCTGGTACCCATAGTACAAGCTTTGCTTAGTTTGGGGCTAGGATGATCTGTGTGACATTGTCCCGAGATATTATATATTATACACAAAAAAAAAAAAAAGTTACTAATTTTATAAGAAAGAAGATAAGAATATCCGAAATCGGCGCTGATGAAGTCGCGGGATATATGTATGCTAGAAGGTAAATTATTATGCAAAAATGTATAACTTAATAACAACTGTCCGAAAAATTATTGTTCTGTAAAATGTTTGCTTAAAGCACCATTTTTCTATGAGGCATTAACATCAGCACGAGCGTACAGTTCCCCGCGCGTAAAACTAACGCTTATTCGTAAACTTTATGTGGCGAATAAAATTATGACTCCATTACGAAAATACCGCTAGACCAATATAACTTCTCTTCCGCTGTTTGTAGCGCTGCTTTAACTTAATTAATGATATTAAGATCTAACTTTTTTTAATAAAATAAATACGGTTCTTACATAAACTAGTTTATATGTACGTTACAAATATTAAGTGTAGTATTTGTAAATCAAACACTACGTGAAAATTGGTTATTGATGAATAAATAAATGCCGGTTTCATCGCGGTCCGGTTGAGACGGGTCTGCGAACGTTTTTGAGTGAATTGCTTCATTTAAGTTGCATATTTTCCAGGGCAGCTAAAGCTGTGAGGCACCCCTCCCCTAAAAAGTCGTCCCGAGGGAATACCTGTCGGAGGTATGAATATATTGCCATATTCATTGTGGAGATCTTGGGGCAGTTCTATTAGCGTGGCCAACTTTACTGTTTTTCACCAAATTCTACTTTTTACTGTTGAACTAAAATAAAGTATACTTTTGTATACTTTCAACGAAAAGAAAATACTATTTACATTTATTTAGTCAGAGGGTGTTCACTGCTCAGTGCAGCGCAGCCGCAAAGATTGTAAATTAGTAAGTTGTGGTAGAAGCTCAAAAATATCTATTTAAAACAATAAATAAATAAAATACTGTTCATTTTTTAAATACTGTTTAATATTCTTCATAGACCTGAATATACTTTATTTCTAGTAAAAAAAATGTCAATTCTAAGTCCTATGTCCACCAGTGGCTGTCATTTGGATGACTTTCAAGTGAAACTTAGAATGCGGTCACGAGGATGAATTTATGAGTGTGGTTTTTAATGGGTAATCTTAGTAAGTACATTAATCATAGTTCGTGATTAGCAGTGGACATTAGATGCACTAGTTACGTGCGCGTACGTACAGTCAGCTGCGCTCATATATGTAGTTTTCATTAACTCATTCGTAAGGCCAGTGGTTACGCTATTTCCAGAGTTGTTGAATCTGCCCTGTTGACTAATGACTGTACAGTCTGGACAGATAGTTTTATCTTGGACTGCTTCACCTGAATATAAGCTCAACCCGTCTTCCAAATAAGACTACACCCGGTAACCCGTGCCGGAGGGCACTCCCTTTGTGTTTCGCACCTCGGCTCAGGATGGTAACTTAAGTGAAGATGCGTGAGAGGTCGTTGCATATTACGGTGAGCGACCGTTGCACTAAGCGTACTTAAGAACTTTCTCATCGCATCGCTTCTGCCAGTCAGTAACCGTGCTGAGATGAAGTTCGAATTCCAAACACCACTTTTTTTTTTTTTTTTTTTTTTTTTTTTTTTTTTTTTTTTTTTTTTTTTTTTTTTTTTTTTTTTTTTTTTTTTTTTTTTTTTTTTTTTTTTTTTTTTTTTTTTTTTTTTTTTTTTTTTTTTTTTTTTTTCTAGGGATAGTGTCACACAGATCTTCCTAGTCCCAAACTAAGCAAAGCTTGTTACTTAGTTTATAGTTATATTTTGCTAGACGGCGTTAGCCCTGACTCGTGCACTGGAGCAGCATACCCGCGTTCCCGGGGCTCCTCCCCTCAGGCGCCAAGAGAAGTCCACGGCAGGTTACGTTTAGTCGGTGCGAGACCGACATACCCACCCACAAATACTTTTTTCGTAGACATTCCCACAGCCTTATCAAAAATAGCTCTGTTTCGTATCCATTGTCCAGTGATGTAGTGACAGTGTCCTAGGATAACTGCAAATACCTGCTGCGTAGACCTTTCATAGATCGGACATAGTTAATACGAGTCTGAAAGTTAGTTAAATCCATACGTAGCTGAGTGTACCGTAACGAGAGCAGTAGGTAGGCAATGAGAAATGTCCAATAATGAGCCTTCAATTAGTCGCGCGCGCAGCTAATGGCAGTTAATGTGGGTGTCCTTGGCGTGACTACCGATAACTACTACCTAACTGTTTCCTTATTTACTTGTGTTCATGTTTTCGTCACTTTGCACGTCATAAGTGTCCTCGTTACTGCGCTTTTAACCGACTACGTTTGGAAAGGAGGTACTTCTCAATACGACTGTATATTTTCTTGTATTTATGTTATGCGATGTCTCTGGTGCTTACAAGAATATGCTCGTAAAATGGATAAACTTTAGCTCTAATCGGATTATAATCATTTTTATGAAACCAAGACCAGTTTGTGTGACCCTATCAATAATAATATCCTGTGACATTATTTACACACGACTTACGAACCCTGGCCACAGGGGTTCCAAAAAAAACCAATTATGTTTGAATTAAATTTAATATGAAGTAAATAAAAGTTACAATGTAAAAGTACTTATTACTAACAATAACCTAGCTATGTCGGCGATCGACCAAGAAGTGAGCCGTTCTCACATAATGCTGGGAACCACGATGCCGGTGTCGTCTTCGGCACGTTACGCGGTGTCAGCAATTAGGCAAAAGCGCTTGTGTTATCCAAGCGAGTGCATACTTGCACTTTCCTCTGGCGATGCTTGTGTGAGCTAAATATATTTGGAAGAGATAAAAATAATAAACAAACTAAGGGGTTAATAATTTATTTATTTAAAATTCAGATACTTGAATTGGTTATTTATTTTATAGACACTAATATAGAATATAAAATATATTTTACATTACATTAGTTGAAGCATACACAAATCACAGTTTGAAGCATATACATATGTACGTCAATCATATAATAAAAATAAATTAAATAGTATTTACCAAAAATATACATTAAGTTACTTAACTTAGGTCTGTTCGGTGTGGCTGCTCCGGAGCGAATGTGTCGAGGACGCCGGAGGGGCGGGTTTTTATAGCCAGTACGCCAGTGATAAACAAGTGACGTCACATCGTACGATTTTCATACAGACTCGTTAATACTTGCATTTTAACATAAAACCATGATAAAATTATAGAAAAATAGCGTAAATATGTTGTAATTAATTAGTTAAATTACATACTCTGTCTTACAATGGTATAATTAGTAAACAAATCACGTTAAACAGTTAAATATGATATTATTCAAATCAACAACAAAAGAACACAGTTTAAACTTATGTTATAGACTTATTTCGTAATATTATTTATCAGATTTCGATATTAAACAGTTGTAATGTTAGGTTTCACATGTAAACAAGGTTATAATTATTGTAGGGATGTTTTTATTTGTGTCCAATTAAAGAAAAAGATTGTAATAATCTATCACGGCCAGACTGACCTGTACTTCGCTCTCGAAGTACCCAAGTTATTATTATTTTTTTTTTTTTCAAGAAGTCTCTGGCCTTGGCATATTAGTTCTATCACTTGCTGCACATGAATTTCAAACTAATATCAGGGCAGTGACCGACCAGCAATTCATACAATAGCCTCTGGCCTTGGCATACCAATCCTATCACCTGCTGCGAATGAATTTCAGATTGGCATCAGGGCAGTGACCGACCAGCAGTTCATACAATAGCCTCCGGCCTTGGCATACCAGTCCTATCACCTGCTGCGAGTGAGTTTCAGACTGGTATCAGGGCAGTAGCTGACCAGCAGTAATGTAAATAATTTAAATCAATCAGTATTAATTGGACACAAATTATAAATAATTAATTTGCAATTATAACTAATATCTATATTTTCACAATTATTTTGCTTAATTATAACATAATCTGACATAAATAAAGAATTCACAAAAATGTAACAACACAAAGTATGGTCCTGTAGCAAAAACAAAAAGAAATTGTAATATAATAACAAAAACAATAATCTATCATGGTTCTTGATCCTGGAGCTATGGGGACTCCGCAAAAGAAGAATTTTGTTCAACCCATTCTCCCGGCCAAAGCCTTAACTTTGCTTTTGCCACAGTAAGATTCCTTAATGTATTAAGCCCCTTCAGAGAAACTATCATGCTTTGAAATATCAATTATTTCGTAAGGTCCTTTGAATGTAGGACTTAATTTATCATGTCTTCTGTGGTTTTGATTTACATAGACTATATCACCTATATTGAAAACCATATTATTTCTACGAGTACTATCAAATCGTTTTTTATACAGCATCTCTAAGACGTTGCCTAATTAAATCCCTATCAGCTTCAAAATCAGTGTCTCGAACGGATTCACTATCCTGTATTTCATCTAGACGAGCCTGAAATGGAGGCATATTTCCGTTGCAACCAATTAACAACCTTGTTGGTGCAAAATCTGTTGTTTTTTGTATAGTAGTATTCGGACACAATTGTATTTTCCACAAAACGCTTGGCCATTCTGAAGAATCGTTAACAGTAGTGGTTAACATATTAATTATGGTACCAACATATTTTTCAACTTGGCCGTTGCTTCTAGGAGTATCTGTGGCTATCATATGGTGATTTATTTGCATATCTCTAAGTAATGATCGTACGTGATCAGAAGTAAAATTTGTGCCTCTGTCAGTTACTAGCATGGTAGGTGTACCGAACAAAGTTAAGTTTTCTCGCAAGATTGGGACTAATTCTTGACCGTTAAGCGTCCTAAGTGGTTTGAGTAAACAGTGTTTGGTAAAGCCATCGACTATTATTAAAACATGTTTATAACCTTCGGAAGAAATACTAAAAGGTCCTGTACAATCTAAATGTAACGTGTCAAATGGTATGGTTTTCTCTAAAGGGTGAAGGAAGCCTTGTTTTGGTCCCGAATGACCTTTACCCTCTACACACACTAAACCTATTGAAGTTCATGAATTATATTAATTACTGCTGACTATTCTGCAGATGTGATCACTGGATTACGACTAAGATAATCAACGTGAGCAATGAATTTACCCTTTTTATATACGATATCAAAGGTAAAATCTTGCATATACGTCCACCATCTTGCTACACGAGGAGAAATATCTCTTTTATTCATGGTCGATTTAATGGAATTACAATTCGTAATAATAGTAAAATTTATACCTAGTAAATAAATCCGAAATTGTTTAAGAGCATTAAAAATAGCTAACGTTTCTAATTCGTATGAGGGGTATTTAGATTCAGCTGGAGAAGTACGTTTACTAAAATATGCTATGACACGGCACTGGTTATCCTTTATTTTAAAAAGTATGGCACCGTATCCAATGCTACTAGCATCTGTGTGTAGTTCAGTGGTTAATTCTGGGTTAAATATATTCAACAGTGGTTTGGAAACTAAATGTTTTATAACGTATTCTCGAGCCGCATCCTGTTCGGACCCCCATTGCCATTTCTGGTCCTTTTTTTGTGAGTTTAGTGATACAAGCCGAGCGATATGCAAATTCAGGTATAAATTTTCTGAAATAGCTCGCCAGTCACATGAACTGGCGGACTTCTTTCACTGTACCTGGGACTGGGGAGTTAGTTAAAGCATTAACTTTATCGTTGCTCGGCTTAACACCGTCACTAGAAATATGCCTAGCCAAGTAGTCTATTTCTTGAACAAAGAATTTACATTTTTTTTTATAAATTTATGGTAAATCCTCACAAACATAGGGCCTCAATGGTTTGTTCGAGGTATTCTAAACCCTGCGCTATTTCGGAAAATGGAATCAGCAAGTCATCGATATACACTAACAAAAATTTCAGGTTTTTAACTGCCTTATTAATAGCCCGCTGAAAGACAGGGGGACCGTTGCAAATTCCAAATGGCATCTTAAGAAATTCAAAATACCCATCAGGTGTAACAAAAGCAGTATATTTAATACATTCTTCTTTTATAGGGACCCGTATTAACGGTACCGAATTAGTTGGAATTTGGCCTCACTTTTGGAAATTTATCAAAAATATTTCTTATTTTATGTTGTAGGCTTAAATCAAGATGACTTATTAACTCCACTAATTCCTGAGTATGATTATCTATCGCGTTAGGAATACTTTTAGTATTAACTAATTCTGTATAGTTTATTCGTTCTAATTTACAACCACTGGAATCTAAAACAATAGCTACGTTTGGATTTTGGACCGCATTTCTACCTATCAAGCAATCATAATGACAATCTGAATTATTTGCTGCACAGAATTCGAATCTGACAGGTAAACTGATCTTTGAGGAGATTAAAATAGTTCCATTTCCTATTCCTTTTAATGATGTGGAACAGGGTTCTAAACTACGACCAAAACTATTTGCAATTGACTCTTTCAATATACTACAACTAGCACCCGAATCTATTAGTATCATCAGTCAGCTATAAGTTACCATCTGTGGAACAATTGACGTTACTAGAGTCACAAATTTTTGTCGCATCTTTTTTCTTAAAAAAACAAACTGACTCATCATGAGCAACCTTTTTGCAGTAGGAACATTGAACCTTAGGCATTTCGGAATTTGGGGTATATTGGTTTTTATTTTTAAAGCACTGAGATCTAACATGACCAGTTTTATTACACTGAAAACAAGTAGGTGGCTTGAAAGAGTGTGAATTTTCAGACTTAAGACGCTTAGTAGTTGAAGAATGAGGTTCGTTATTCGTTTCGGATGGGCGTTTTCTGGAGTTTTTAGTATACGTGGTAAAAAGAGAAATAAGTTCCGATGTACTGTTAACACGACTGTTAAACGATGCCATTCTAATATTAATATCTGATATACCTCCACAAACAAGCTCGACTAGCTGTCCCTCAGAAAATGCTACTTTAGTATTACGTAATAACCTTAACTTTTCCCTAGCATATTCACAATAGGTTTCTGCTACGTCCGAGGTATAAACTACAGCTTTTGAAAGTTTTTCTGAAAGATTCTTTTTCTCGGGGTACAAATCTTTGATACTTGTCTTAAAGGTATCCCATGTTCTACCCTCATCTGGGTCCCAAGTCTCAAACCATAAAAGAGCAGAGCCCTTAAGGGCTTTACCTGCTTTGCTGACAGTAGTGATGCTGCTCCATCCACGGTCCTTGGCTACGGTGTCGATGTTTTTGCACCAGCCTTCCACACCATTGTCGTTATTTTCCGGATCAAACGGCGGCAACACGACGTCATCTTCACTGCGATTACCGGCTACAGCATCACGGATGGCTTTCAGGAGACTCTCCAACACAGCAGGATCCATCTGTAACAGTTTTTCGAAAAAGTGTATAAAACGGGTTCTTATCCCACTTCTGATGTGAGCTAAATATATTTGGAAGAGATAAAAATAATAAACAAACTAAGGGGTTAATAATTTATTTATTTAAAATTCAGATACTTGAATTGGTTATTTATTTTATAGACACTAATATAGAATATAAAATATATTTTACATTACATTAGTTGAAGCATACACAAATCACAGTTTGAAGCATATACATATGTACGTCAATCATATAATAAAAATAAATTAAATAGTATTTACCAAAAATATACATTAAGTTACTTAACTTAGGTCTGTTCGGTGTGGCTGCTCCGGAGCGAATGTGTCGAGGACGCCGGAGGGGCGGGTTTTTATAGCCAGTACGCCAGTGATAAACAAGTGACGTCACATCGTACGATTTTCATACAGACTCGTTAATACTTGCATTTTAACATAAAACCATGATAAAATTATAGAAAAATAGCGTAAATATGTTGTAATTAATTAGCTAAATTACATACTCGGTCTTACAATGGTATAATTAGTAAACAAATCACGTTAAACAGTTAAATATGATATTATTCAAATCAACAACAAAAGAACACAGTTTAAACTTATGTTATAGACTTATTTCGTAATATTATTTATCAGATTTCGATATTAAACAGTTGTAATGTTAGGTTTCACATGTAAACAAGGTTATAATTATTGTAGGGATGTTTTTATTTGTGTCCAATTAAAGAAAAAGATTGTAATAATCTATCACTTGCGTAACACACGGCCATTCGAACCCAAACAAAGCAGAGCTTGTACTACGGAAACCAGATAACTGATATAGATAGTTACACTCAGACGCACGAGAAACAGAACATGCACACAAATATCTGTCCTGGGTGGGAATCAAACCCACGACCTCCGGCGTAAAAAGCAAGCATTTGCCAACCACGACAACAGGCCCGTGAATAATTATAATGTGAGTATATAAGATAAATCCTACGTCAAACCAAACATCGTTATTAAGAACTACAACCTGTACCACCCCGAGTCTGGAGTTCGTGGGGTTAAACGGCCGTGCCTGACCTATCCTGCCCTGTGTTCTGCGCAGTTGGCCAGTCACTGCCATGTCGAAAATGGCCGCCTTCGATTCGGCTAGGAGCACTATTATTATATTTTGACTGCACGTGTGGCGCAGCGGCTACGACAGTCACCTCGCCGGACAACTATTTGTGTGATCCATAAATAGTTGTTCTGAGTCTGAATATAAGTTGTATCCGTTAATATTATATGCTTCTAAAGTACGCCGCAACACAGGGAATAAATTCCCTAATGCGAGCGTTGTTTAAAAAAACAAAACGAAAATTACTTAGATATAATTATATCACCACATATAATATAATACTAAAGGTGTAACTAACCAATGGTGTAGTGAATAACTAATAAAATAATTAACTGCCCGATGATATCAGGCAATGATGGTTGACACACTTATTATAATCGCGGCTGAGTCAGCTCATCAGCCGAGTACAAAGTTGTAAATCACATTTCGACTTTTTTTAATGATGATTTTTAAGGGTCATGTCATAATAATATCTAGGGACATAATAATAATATATAGGGGCAATGTCACACAGATCATCCTAGCCCCAAACCAGGCGACGATGTACATACATATATAGATAGATAAATACTTATATACATAGAAAACATCCATGACTCAGAAACAAATATTCGTGCTCATCACACAAATATTTGCACTTACCGGGAATCGAACTTCGTAGGCAGGATCACTACCAACTAGGCTACGGCGACCGTCATAGTCATAATAGAGATGTCATAGATATCTATACCAAGTGGACGATTTACAAAACATATACATTTCCATTGAATAATAGTAATTAAGTTACTATTTCATTTATTGGGGCAATCAAGCGACATGACAACTTTCAAAATTTTAAAGTGTGTTATGGGTAAAGGTGGGTTAAAGGTGGTAAGTGTCCAAGTACGGAGGTGATCACTAAACATCAGGTGACCCGCTTCCTCGCTTGCCATATTCTATAAAAAAAAGTCATGTGCTTATAATGGTCGCTGTGGTGGCAACGGTCGCTTCTCAAATATTGATATGATATGCTATGCTTAAAATTCATCGTATATGTGATTTCAAATATATTTCTACGTAAAACAGAGTTTCTACCCGAACTATGCCGACCGTTACATATTTGAGGATAAATCTATTCTTTTAGAAGAACATGTATAAGTATGTATTTACAAAAGAAAAGTAGTATATCAGTTATGGTGGTTTCCATAGTACAAGCTCTGCTTAGTTTGGGATCAAATGGCCGTGTGTAAATAATGTCCCAGGATATTATATTTCTCCAGAAATGAACGATTTTTTGTCCTTTACCTTGAAATTAAACATTTCTAAGACATTTGATATGATGTTAAATCGATTAGACACAAGCTGAAATTTATTTTTATGAACTCTATATCAATCAGCAATAGATCATTAATAGTTCAAGGCTTTAGCACAAATACGAGGCTCCATTAGGTATTTTTTTGCCGAATTATACATAATCTGCCAAGTTTCTGGATTTACCTTAAGATTTTTTTCATACATAGCAATGAATACTATCTATTCAATCATATATCGTCACGTTTGGTATAGGCAGTGGTGAACCTTCTGTCAGAGTTCTATAAGCCCCCCCCCCCCCCCAGTAGGCCTCTAACATGGCTTAATGACTACAACCGGGTGATGGTCCCGGTTGCTTGCCTCCGAGGCACGGTGGCGCTTAGAAATCAAACCACTTTAGCGGTCACCCATCTGTGTACAGTCTCTGTGCCAAGATGCTTAACTTCACCGATCATTTACATATCGCTGAGAGCAACTGAAACGATGAGGTCTTTTAATAAAACAAATTACATTTTCTTTTCTCGTTTTTCACAATGTAATCTCAAATTCTATACTGGGGGTCCAGGGATTTCAAATTTGATTTCTAACATCCTTCAGGGACAGATGGCGAGAGCTATGTGATATATTAACAGTAGCAGGATCGGTAACGCGCAAGTAACACCTTGGGTGTTTTACGATTCCATAGGCTACGGTGACCATTTACCATGCTTGTTTACTCGCGTGAAGACTAAGACAAATTAAAAAGTTGCCTGTAAGATCATAATATTATACAAGTAGGTATTTCAAAATGAATGATGTTCCATTATAAAGATAACTGAGCCTTTGTCTCATCCTACTTACCGTACTAATATTTTAAATGCGACAGTTTGAGAGTTACTCTTTTACGCACAAACTACTGAACGGATTAAAAGATAAGAAATCTTATTTTTCTTCTTAAAGCTGATTAGATGATCTCTACAAGAATAGAGTTCAGCATCATTCTTTACTCTATAAATGACAAATATATCTTGAGACAACTAACACTAACAAAAATAATGGGTACAGTGATAGCCGCCCCATCGGCTTGTGCGAGGGAGGAGTCTCATAAGGGCGGCATTCGCCAACTTTTAAACTCACGGCGGCAACTGGTTATTTTTCTTGCCTGAAACATAATAAATTTATTGGTATTTTATATGCAGACAAGGGTCCGGAGGTCCTAGCGCATCTCTGCGTCGTGCTCGCCACGGTCGCAGCTAATTGCGAGACCGAGACACGTATGGCCGTGGAAATGTGTCGAAAATTGCAATTACGCGTTGATTATTCTACATTATCTTCGGTTCGTTCAATTTATTCTTGTCAGTCTATTGATTGTGTTAAGGGTCACTTCCCATCGAGTTGTAACAATTTGGTCATAATATTATCAAATATATATACATGTATTTTAGGGAAGAATACCTTTTTACCTTATAAATATGAAATTTAAGAATCACTATTTTTAACATGAGTAAATTTTAATTTTATTGCATTTTTCGCAATGCAAAGCGTTTATCTAATCTCAAAAATGGGCAATCATAAATTTAATCGTCCGGCGGGTCTTGAACCTGCACCATCTACCAATCCGGGGTAGGCGCTCTGCGTTAAGCTACGAACGCGCTGGCAGATCAAACTTAGGATTCCCTTGCTAACACCCTTCCGGAGGATGTAGGTATTATCTATCGGTTTTATTTTCTGGTAACATGGCCGACTGACATGATGTGTACAATTACTTCCACTGCTTACACTATTTAACTAATTAAGCTGCAAATTAGACCCCAGACAGCATCCCCGGTGGGGATTTCAGCTTCTCACCTACTCTACTCAGGGCAGTTTTTCGGCGAACTAATTGGTGCAAATAAGTTATTATTAATGTTTCATATTGCTATAGTCGGCTTAAGCTCTCACTCGTCGTTACTGTATGCTGAAGTGATAAGTTATTTTTACCCGCCTTAATCTTTATTAATTATAGCCTACGTGTTATTCGCATATATAAGCTATATTACTACAAAGTTTCATCGAAATCCGTTCCGTAGTTTTTGCGTGAAAGAGTAACACACATGCACATTCACACACGCACCAACCGCCTTTATAATATTAGTGTTACGTGATTAGATGCTACAAAATATACGATTGATGTTCATTATATAATATTGGCACTAAATAATGATATAGAAAAGGAAAATAAAGGTAATAATAACCAATCGAGCCAAATAGTTACAAGCATACTACATAGTGGCCGGTGAGCTTAAACTTACGCAGTATGCCTAATTTAAGTGTTATTCGGTTACGGTACGTCTTCACGGAACACTGGAATGACGTTCGGCCTTGGAGATGGTACATAAGCTATTTATACTACACTTTTAATTCGTAAAGGCCTGCCTTGCTTGACGTTCCAAGACCAGGTAGCTATGTATATTAAAAATACGAAGTGCGTGTTTACCAACGTAATTGGTAAGTATGTACAGACGCCAGAACATCAAGCTACCCAAATCTGTCAAATTCCTATTATAGATTTTTAACTTTATCACAACAGCATAAGGTTCACTTTCAATTGGGGAAATTTGACAGATTTGGGTAGCTTGATGTGCTTGCGTCTGTACGTAACCTTTGGATAAGATTACTATCTTTCGCTTTATGTTTATAATTAGATTATTATTATTATAATATACCAATCTTGTTTAGATTATATTTCATTATTTTATCTTTACCTCTAATGAATTCTATGTAAACGATACAATTCCAATGCAACTTTTTCTTAATTGAACGATCAATAGTCAAGAGATCTAGGCTATCAAAGGTTATGAAATTCTAGTTTTGGTCAATTATTATAATATAATAATAATTAATACTGAACAGTTTATTGCGTTCCTCAATGTAAGTTGTAATTAACAGATAATGTGTTAATTATGGAGGCTGTCGGGCAGAGCGACAAGGTTCGGTTTAATACGAGAGAGTAAGCCCGCTAATTTAGGTAAAGTTTTCAACTTAAAGCACACATTATTTTATTATATTCACATCAGGAACATAGCTAGTTAAATAGGCACAAATCTGAGAGGATTCTGAATCATGTGATAAAAAGCGGATTCTGTATGATATACAAAAACGTTTTTCATCACCCCATCTCGTAAAGAGCATTTTTACTCTTCGATATCTGAGTGAAAAAGTCATTTTTATCCTCTAGAGGTTAAAGTAAATTTGAATTTAGAACTTCTACCTCTTTGGTGCCGAATTTATCTTACAATGACTCGGAACCTTCTTGGTGTACTTTTTAAAATTGTTTTGCGCAATATTGCAGTTCTATTACACTGAAACTGTAGCAACGATACTTTTAGTTTTTCCTGATTATACCTAAGTATTAAGTATTTGTTATAATTTAAAGATTGTCCTGTAATACTTACATATCATAATATAGTAATTAATACCTAAACTGAGATAAAAATATTTAGAAAGATAAGATTTTTTTTCGCATTTAGTCATTTCCCCGCTAAGGTCTGATGAAAAGTTACGTGTTGCACTCGAGTGCAAAGATTTTTCACCTTATGCTCTTTTGATTTCCTCGCTAATGCTCAGGATTTTAATTTTTGATACACTCGCTGCGCTCGGTTATCAAAATCGAGCACGCGGTTAGAACTTTGCACTCTTGTATAACAAATAACTATTTTTCCCCCATCTCGGAAAAAGTATTTTTGCTCTTCGATATCTGAGTGCAAAAGTCGTTTTTATTCGCTAGAGCATAAAGTAAATTTGAATTCTATGTAAACGATACAATTCCATTTTATTTAAAACATCGCGTGCATTACGTTTGTGAACTCAAATAATCATTGAATCTATTTACTTCTTACACAACTTTTTTTAATCCGTTAAAAATCCATACTCTGAAACTCTTTGGAGTAACTTTTTATGAAAGTGATTTTCCTTCCTTCCCTTAAAAATGCCAAATGTGCATAGATCATGGAGTATATACTCCCCTAAAAATATTTTACTTGACCGGCAATTACATAGTTGAGGTTAATGTTATAATTTTAATGTATGTGTCTGCGTGTATGCCCGTGCGTGCACATGTGTTGTACAACTAGCGAAAGCAATAACTTAAGAGAATTTCAGAATAATATTGAGATATTTCAAGAACGATATATTTTTTTATTTAACTATATTTAGAATTATGGATTCTCTGCCACTGAAAGCAATCTTATTACACAATTTTAATAGATGAAGTTGAGTCCCGGAATTAAAATGCTGTCAATATGGGTGCCTACTCAAAAGTAAGTTAAAATGGATTCTAAAACGACTAAAACTACTTTGCGGTTTGAATCAATATTAATAATAGATGTCAAATGTGAAATATTGGGGAAATTGCAACGCAACTGGGTCTATTTATTTAGTGGCCCTTATCGTTGGTACTGACGTAACTCGCAATTTGTAGAGATGCGTAGCGAATTATTAAGGCGGTTTAAACTCCATTGTAAGAACCTGTTCAGTGTTATTACGTAAGACAATCTGAAGCACGGTAGATGGTAACGTAGTTATTATCTTGTTGATTCTAGTATTGGTTAGATGTTGAGACTGAAGACTGTAGCGAATCGATGCTAAGGCACCGCGCGAGGCCGCACGCGCAGCGGCCCGCTGGCCTCACTAGATCATCGGTTCCAACGTCGTCGTCCCCCCCCCCCCCCCCCTCCAACGAGCTGCTCTTTGTATGCCAACTATTGTTTACCTGTTTCCTTCACTGTGTGTCGTCCCCGTTGAAGTGGATAGGTCATTCAGTTCTAGGGTTCCGTACTTAAAAATGAAACGGAACGATGCATTTTATTTCGACCAACAAGTGGATCATAATAAATACATTAAATTAAAATTAGAGAAATAAGACAAAACACAACACAAAATTACATTTGAACTTAAAAAGTAAATTGGCAAAGTCAATGAATTAAAATTAATCACATGTCACGAAAATTAAAATATTAAAATTAAATATTTTATTTTCATTTGGGGTTGAAATTTCAAAGCTTAGCATAGAAATGTACTAAGATAATATTAAGCTTTTATCATTTGTACAATCAGTAGTTGTTACATCGATTCTATGTCTTGATAGCATAGAAATTAAATGCACAACATGTAAAGGTGTCACAGCTTGCACATCATTTCTATAATGATGATATTTATTGATGACACATAAAAAAAATATAATTAAATGAAATAAACTATACAAAATAAAAATCAAAAAATTGAACACATTTATAATCCTTATCCTTATAACGACGTCTACTTCCCCGATAGCATTGTATATTTTTGCTATTCGAGATATAACCGCGAACTGCCTAAGATTGGTTCTGGCAAACGGTTGGTGTAATAACCCAGACCCAGCTAGCCCGCGCCTGCGCACCCGACGCGGAACACGTAAAGTATGGATTGTAAAAGACGTGGAAAGTCGAGTTCATTTCTCAACACTTCGTAAAGAAATATCATATCGTATAACCAGTTTGTTTATAACCAAGTGTTTCAATTTCACGCTATTTGATTAGGGCTGTCTTCGCATCTCATAGGAAGGAGGTATTTTAGGAATCGTCTTAGGATACATTATATTCGAAGCTGATGTTCCTACACAATATAGAGGTGAGCAAACCGCGCAGCAATATTCCAGATTACTACTACGTAGGCGTTGTTTATAGCTATTTTTGTAGTCGGTTTTTTGTCCAGAAGTTGATCTTCATTTTCTAATAAAATAAATATTTTTAATTCTGCGTCAATTTGACAGTTAATATAAATATTTTAGTAGGTCCCCTCTTATCTTAATAGTTATAAAGTTTACTTCAAATCATCAAATTCTACGTTAGTTACTAAACTACTTTGGTGTACTGTAGTTACTGTTGAGGTCCGGTTTTGATGGTAGGTAGGTTATTATATGCAAGGAAGGTACTGTGGCCTTGGCCTTCTAACATTGACCTCTGAACTTTACAAGGCGATATGTAATACTTGAATAGTACTAGGAAACATTTAAATTTAAACTTTCTTGTTATTTTTTTCTCGCCCCAATCCTTTTCCTTATTCGAATTCAGATTTTCCGAGCTGAAATAGCAAAAAAGCCCTGTGCATGATATACAGCTCTTAGCTGAGATGCATGAGATGAAATCACGGATACATTCGGCCACGTGTATTCTTCTACGTTATAACTGCATTAATATGGGTATACTCTTGTATCTTGGCAGTGGGTCAAGTGGTACGTGCTACAAATATCACAGAATAAATATTAATTATCTTGTTCAAGACAGTTAAACAATTAGTTATTCTCGTAATTGTTCTTAGCGATGCTATCAATTCAGTTCTTACTGTGTCATTAGCTTTACGGACTCTATCGTTTTGGCGATTTAACGTTATTCAACCATTGAGTTAAATAACTAGAGAAGCAAACCTCATTATAGCGAGTCGCAAAAAGTGTAACCACTAGTTAACAGTGACGACGTAGCTTTGAAACCACTAGACATTTTAAAGTTAACATATATCTATCTTACTTACACCGGCCGCTATGACAATACCGTCGCATAGATTGAAAAAGACAAAAGCAAAACATGCATCGGCCGGTTGGGGTTGCTTACCATATAAAAAATCTCCAAAAAAAATATATTTTAAATCAAGTTTATTTTAAAGATAATTTGTGATAAAATAAATTATTTAAAGTAAGTATTTATTACTAAATGAAGTAAGCATGCCTAAATAATAAAATACAGGTTTTGTTTCAAAATGTTTTTATTATACCAAAAAATGGAATGTTGGATTATAATTACAAATAAAGTTTCCAAAATGGTGAAAAGAATTGAATGGAAACAAAAGTAGATTTAAATGTGGAAACTGATGGAGACATGCATTATTATATAGAATACATAGCAATAAATAATTAAGAATATAACAAATTTAAAATCATTACAAAGAAAACAAAGAAAATGGAATAATTACATCAAACACTTGCTACACAATTTAGTTTGAGTTGTATTAAAGCAGTTTGTGGCTATGGGAATTTTATAAGAAGTATTTTTAGACCAATATTACCTATGTTCTGACAATATTTATTACCGAAGTAAACCTTAACTTACAAGAAGCATTGGAATTGCTACGTTAGACAAATAAACACGGCCACAATCGCTTTTTGGTCCTAGTTGGTCTTGATCCCGGAAGTGCTTTGAACAAATAACAGACGATTTAATCGGTTGCCAATCAGTCTCCTTTCTCAGCAAATCGAATAACTTCCACCCACTTCTCACGGCGTGATGCATCTTATGGCATAGTGCAATTAATATAAAATTGGTTATAAAAATACTAGACAATTGATTATTACCCACTTAAATTAATTATTTTTATTTAATAAAAAAACAGAGGTAACGAATGTGACGTATTCCATAAATTACAAATTCCCCCAATATTATGGAAAAACTAACCAATGTTTTAGTGGTAACACTGAACCTTAAATAGAATATTAAATGTTTTAATTCAATTTTGGCGTCATTTACGTTAATATGAATACATAAACAATTAACTCACGTGTGGAAAGTAATTCCGCTTGATTTGTGATGTTTTTGCGACCTTGAATCGCATTCTTTGACTACAAATTTACCCATTTTTCTCTTGGTTGAACACAGTCGGCGTCTCACTTAGCACTGAACTGACATTAGCTGTACATAAGGCTGTGGCCTTATGTGGAGTGGTTACGCATTGGCGCGGTTATTACTAATCTAGTAGTTTATATCAATGTATTCAACACTACATTTATCAACCGTCTTCGAAAAAGGAGTTATAAATTTGTCTGTATGTATTGCTGGCTTCTTGCTTTATGTTATGGACCAAGTGAGAAATTGGGAATTATACATAATGCCCGATCATTATTAAAAATGCCCAATATGAAAGGGCAATTTGATAAGAATTGACCGGGGATTATACATATTGTCCATCATTTTGGGCAGAATCATAAAATCATATTTATTTATTTTTATTGTTATTATCATTTAACTTAAAATATTCTAAATATTAAACCATTTAAATGATCAGACTTATTATTTGAATTAATTATCAAGGACTTCTACATTAGGAATCCACTAGTTATTACATTTAAAACATAAGTAAAAACATACTAAAAATAGTATTATTTAATATCGAAATTATAAGTTAAGCGACATATAATATTAAGAGGGACTTACTGCCTATACACTTACCAGTTGGCAATCAAAACAAAGACCCTAATAAGATGTACTAACACCAATCTAAACAAATAGTAAAAAATGACTCGTAATGGTAGTTAGTCGGACAGAGAGAGGAAGTCTTGTGTCAGGAATAGATACAGATAACATAACACTTGGTTAGCGCGCGGTGCCGGAACACGTCATCGGCGACCATTAGCCACTGCTGACGGATGGCTTCGAGTAAACGTGCTTCCACATACACTCCGAAGATATTAACTATTTTATAGACTTGACCATTAAGTTGGGGCAGTTAATGTTTTAATGTGGGCATAGTGGCCCGGCTAAAATTAAAAATAATAAGCATGCAATTTTGCTGATTAAGTGGAATGGTATAGAAAACATTTGGATAAATACCTACATATGTATGTACATGGTCACGGTTTTGGGGAGTGACCTTGTACTATAAAGAAATTACTAGGAATTCTTGGTGCTTGGTATTCTTAATTTCACATGTCTTATCAGTAAGTGATCTTTTGTAATAGATGAGAGCGCCGCCTTTCCTATGAAAGTATAGTGCGTAAAGAAATATGCACTACGCAAAGTTGCAAACTGTCGTTTGCAAGGTTGGGATTTCTCCAAGTAGATGATAAAATATCCCAACTACATAACAAAAGAACGCTTTCCTCCGAAATGTCGGTATTGCCTAGATAGTTGGGTGCCGTAGTGGTGACTGGTGATGTGTGCTCGTGTGCACGCAGCCGGAGCCGAGGCGACACATTCTTGCGCACCTACAAATAACTCAGTGATCTGACAGACAGCTCGGAGCGGCGCGCCAACTACCTCCGCTCTCGGTATGAGCATTGCCTTATTCATTACTTGCTGCTGAATGTATTATCGTCGAAGTGACATCATATTATACTTACGGGAAGCTGCATTTTGCTACTTGCAACCAAAGGGGAAAGAATTTAATATTAGAAAAGTCCGGTTTAAGATAGGTCATTTATTACTCAATATGTACTTTATTACGTTCCTTAATGTGAACTTAGGAGGTAACTTATTATTAGATCATTATGGACCCTGTTGGGCACAGTAAATAAGGAATTAGGAGAGAGGAAACTTACCATCTAAAAATTAAAATTACTTAATAGTTAGTTTTAATATAAATATCTATTATTAGGTACAGTGCGTTATGTAGAATTAGTATACTTATTATATTATGACTTTATAAGTCAGTCGTTTATATATTCATTTATCGAGTAAAAATATTTATTTATTAGGAATTGTTTTAGATTATTTAAGAATGTTTAAATTTTTACTTTTTCATTTATTGATTTGGGTAGTTTATTATAAATTTTAATTGACATTACATAGGGACTTGTTGAGTGAATTTTAAAACGAGAATTTGGTAAGTTTAACCTAGTACCTACGGAGTCTGAGTGTATAGCGTGATTGTAGCTCTTCGCATTTTGTGTAAATTTCTTGATTTTTACGGAAAAAATTGCATGATTCTAAAATGTAGATACAAGGAAGGGTTATAAATATTGTGTTTTTGAAAATGTGTCTTGCATCTATCTGTTTGTTCACTTATTATTTTAGGACTCCTCACTTCACAGTTAGAAAATATGTTATCAAGTCAAGTGGATGAGTGAGACGTAATCCTAGTAGGTTCATAAAAGATATGTTTTAAATTAAATGATTTAAAAAGGTTTAAAAGACTGTCAGTTGTGGGGGTGGCTTGAAGAATATTTACATTGAAATCGCCACAAACAATCAGCCCCTTCCTCGAACAACATATTTTTGTAAGGGCATCTTCCATAACAGATTCAAATATGGAGAAGTTGCTAAGTGGAGGACGATAAACACACAATAACTACTTGGTGCTCTAGTTCAACACAGGACAACTCAATAGTGCGTTCGACCGATAGATTCACAATATCATGGCGAGGCTTAGATTTTAAGTCGGATGATACAATAATTAATGAGCCACCATGGATTGCTTTCTTTCTCACAAACGCACTTTGAATTATGTATTTATCACTATTAAAATATAATAATTGAGACTCTTTAAGCCAATGTTCTGTTAAACATAAAACATGGACATCACAGTTTTCTATAAATAAACTTAATTCTAACTCGTTGCCGGGCAGGCCCTGAATGTTCTGATGTACAACATTCAAACCGTTCAGGCCAGAGTCAGGCGTTAGAGTTATATATTATTAAGTTTGACGGGCCTGTTGGCGTGGTTGGCAAATGTTTGCTTCTTTTCACTCCGGAGGTCGTGGGTTCGATTCTCACCTAGGACAGATATTTGTGTGCATGAACATGTATGTTTGTCCTGAGTCTGGGTGTAATTTATCTATATAAGTAAGTTTTTACAAAAGAAAAGTAGTATATGTAGTATATCAGTTATCTGGTTTCCATAGTACAAGCTCTGCTTAGTTTGGGGTCAGATGGCCGTGTGTAAATAATGTCGCAGGATATTATTATAGTTTAATCTGTGATAAGCTACATCTGTTGCGACGGTAATTAGTCTTATAGTCCTTTATCAATATGGGACTTTCAATGAGGGCGAGCAAAAAGTTGAAAATCTAGGCCTAAACGTGTCGGTTGTTAGGTATAACTAAACAAGCACACTGCCCGCTTGCTTGTAACGGTTACTGTAGGATAAGATTTACACAAGCGTTGTCGACACTAATATGTTCCACACGTCTCCACAAAAGCTGGGGCAGTATAAACGCTTCTGCAACAAAAAATCCACTGAGATCAGGATACTGTCCATCAATCAATTTAAAACAAAAATTAAAGTCACATTGTGTAGCTAGGCATATTACAAAGTTTCAGACTGTGTTAATTATAAAATTGCTTGGAAATGAGTAAAAAATAATGTCAATATGAAAAAAAAAATTGTCTCGGGATATTATAAATCCTAAAGAGTTTGCAGAATTGACGATAAAAAAGAATATATATATTTTTTGAATAAATATATATATGACTATTGCTCCCTGAAAATACCTGATTGGCGACCTTAATCATACGTCGTAGCGCGTCGAGTACACCATTATATTCTTAGTCATTTTCTAAATGTAATAGTTTTTTATGGTTTGTCGTTTGATATTTTGATATTTGTTCATAAATCGCCTGAATACGGCTTAACAACAAACGTTATAAACGAATTAACTAAATCACAGACTACAATAAATAATAATAATGTCCTCCTAGCCGAATTCGGCCACGGCGGCTGGTCTCAACAGAGATTGGCCATCTGCGCGGGACATATTATAGTGCTCAAGTGTGTGCGCAAACACAGGAGCACTTTCTATTACATCACTCTCATGATCCGATGGGATGCCTTAGCCACACGACCGAAAAGAGGTCAGGCACAGGACCGACGGCTTTACGTGCTCTCCGAGGCACGGTGGTATAATACAATAAATACAAAGAGACAAAGACGCAATTTTATTCGGCGATAGTACATTGTAAGTCATTGATAACAAACACTGAACTGTTATCTGTCTCTGCGACTGAATCTGATTAGACCCACTGCCATCAATTGATATTCCACTGGCAGGTTCCCTGGTTAGGCAGCACAGCACCCATAACAGCGGCCGCGAATGGAGCTAATTATAGTGAACAGAAACGGGGTCGACTCACACTAATATGAACTTACTTCTCCTTGAGCGTTGACGCGACATCAATTCACTGCGTGATTTATGACCGGGCATGACGCCGGGTCAACAGTCAAGTCCTTTCCAAATGTCCATTGTACTTAATTGAAATTCCTGGGCCGGATTAGTTTGCCTAGTCAAATGTCACGCGCTTCTTGTGATGGCCGGTTTAGTACTTACATGGCAATGGCCTAATGAGCTAACTACTTAAGAATGTATTATGTAGATAATTGCTTTGTCTCCTTATAATTAATATTCTGAACTGAGAATTGACTATAGTAGGAAATTTATTTGAATCCTCGTTTGGCAATCGATGGTGGCACTTTAATGATATTGGATATTTAACTATATAGTTATATTGTTATGCGACTATGTTGTCTATCTATCAGCTTGTTGGTTTGTACTCAGACCATCTAAATTAGGGTTCATAAAGTTTAGAGGCACAAAACAGCTCGATGGTGTTTTAAAAAAATAAAATATAATTTATTAGCAGTCCAATTTTTACAAGTAGATATTTTACTTACAGTGATAGTCTCACTAGGCAATGCCTCTATCGAGGCTATCGATGTGATACGATTACAATCTAGGATTTCTACTACAGTTAGATATTAAATATAAATTAAATGGAAACGAATAATTATAGGTACAATGGATTAAATAATAACTTAAATAAATTCATTTAGAAATAACCAAAGCGTGAGAAGAGGTTACTGTATGTGTGTATGTGCGTGTTGGAGTATGTGTGAATATTATGCCGTGGTCGAATAGTCTGACGGAAAGATCGGGTGTCAAATTAATGTTCTAAGGAGGTGTTCAGTCTCATTATAGTTTAGGTTTGCGATGTAGTTTTTTACCTTAGTTAATACATAGGTGTTATATGTTGGTTTTAACAATTGCCTAATTAAGTCAAATACAAATTTTTACTGATGTCAATGTTCGTTGAAAATCTATAGTATGCCTGAAAACAGCGCCATGCTAATAAGCATGAAAAAAGGCATGAAATCTGTTTATACAGAACGTGGTCAAAGACTTTGTTAATAACAAAAAAGCAAGAACAATACATATCGACGTAATCCATATTATGTCACCGGGAAAGTCAGCAGCGTAAAATAAACCCACACTCTATTTTTATTTATTGTTAGCAGATTTATGAGAGAGACTCATTATTTTAACAAAAACAGCCATGCTTGCTTGCTTGCTTATGTTATACGGCAGTGGTTATCCTGTGTTGGAGTTGTTCAACCCGCTCAGTGGGCCATCGACATGGCTTATTGACTGACCACGTAGCTAGTTGTTTAACCTCGCGGATGACCGGTAAAAGCATGCTATCAGCACCTCAGCTATGTATGTATCTATGTAGATAACAACTAAATTGAGCAAGAGTATTTATTTTAATTCTGTAAGCGGGAACTATTCAAGTAGTCCAATTAAGTTGGAACTCGACTGTGTTCTCACTAAATACTAAATGATCGCAGCTTACATAATTTCCTTTAACTAGCTTGATATGGCTGTCGAGAGAATGCAACATTTTTACGAAGTATTCCTTACTTGAACGTTATTTGCCTTGTAATTCGAAGCAAATTAATTATTTATTTATTTTATATATCGACTGCAGTCAGTAATAATCTTTTAACGTTATGTAATATGTCGCCTCCGTCCGCTTCAATCCTGCGCAGTTCCTGCATGTCGCTAATATGTCGTCGCCCGGCGCGGCGCGTGCGCTGAATTTCGAGCACCCAATTTGTTAAACGTCGTAGTGGAGAAGGATACATATAATCCGATCTCGCTCAGTATTCTTTATTTTATAAAAATAAAGTGATAAATGTTCTTTCTTGTTTGTACACGAAGGTTTTCAATAACAGTACAATATATTAATTTACATATATACAAAGGGTGGTTGATTGATAGGTCCGATTTTATTCTGACTTCTGAAAGTGTTGTCAAATCCATCCAGTGTGTGAGCCTGTCATCTCAGCAGCTACGTCGTAAAATGAAATTGCAAAAAAATGTTCATGTTATTCACCCGACCTTTGTTCAGACGCCAGCACATCAAGCTACCCCAATCTGTCAAATTGCCCCAATTAAAAGTGAACCTTATACTGTTGTGATAGAGCTAAAAATCTATAAAAGAACTTTGACAGTTTGTGGTAGCTGGATGTGCTGGCGTCTGTACCCTTTTCAAGTTATATAAAAGTTTGTTCACTTCAAATAAAAGCACCAGTTTCTTTAACTTACATGCTTCCTTCACAACAGAATGTGTTTTATAATGTTTTGTGGTATATGTGTTTATATATATATACCATATTTATTCTACAGGTAATAGTTACCCATGTGTCCGAGTTGTACAAGCGGCCTAGTACTGTCCAACGACTACAAGTGGCACCGACAGCTTAACGTGCCAGAACAACGGAGACAAACCTCGCGGTCATCCATCTATGGACAGACCGCGCATCTAGGCGCTCACCGTTCACTCACGGGCCGGTGAGAGCAACAATGGCTGCAATCGCGTTATACGTCTCCGTGGCATGCGCGGTCTCATTGCTGCCAGGATTGCAAGCCCACGGGGCTCCGACCGGCTAGTATGGACTCAGTACCTACCACATATAGCTCACTATGAATACGAGTATTTTGATATCATTCCGGCTTGGTTATCAATTGGTCCACATAAAAATGTCGGTTAAAAATATTATCTTCCTTATCACGTACTATGGTGGAAGTAGGTTCGTTAATGGTATCTACTGATAACGAAAATGTTTTCACGAATTAAATTGTATTAGTTATAACGCAAAAAATTAGGAAATATGAACTATTAATATAAACTAATTAAGAGTGCTGAATCGGCTGAGGCCCTCAAGAGGTGCAACTATAGTACACTTGATAGCGGTTACATATTTGTGTCTTTTGGGGTGGAAACATTAGGGCCGTGGGGACCAGCGGCCAAAATTATGTGTCAAGAAATAGCTGCACGCTTTGTTGAGGCGACACGTTCCCGGAATGCTGGCTTATATTTTGCCCAACAAATAAGTATTGCCATACAGCGTGGTAATGCTGCCAGTATTCTGGGAGCATTACCAATACAAGAACATTTAGAATACCTTTAACCTAAAGTTGTTAATTCAATATTAAGAGTACTTGTCATAGTCAAACATAATTTTATACAATTATTTACTAAATGTATAAAAACTGACTGATATTACTTTGGATTTGTCCTGTCTATATCGAGTATCTTCATCTTCTACCACCGTTTTACTACTCAGTCGATACTGTCCCGAGTACATGGTACAGCGTCGGCCGCTATTAGATAAACCCTTTATAGAACACACTAATAAAGAATATAAAGGGAAAGGAGTTTGAGAGAATTTGAAGAAACTGCGATTTCCCCCATTGTTCAAATTCCAAAAAGGTACTCGTACTGTACCATACGTTTGTGTGTGAACGCGCCACCGTTGGTCGCAGTTGCCTCCAGTAGACGCAAACCGAAGCAGTCGGAGCTAGTCCGGGTGGTTGAACTTAATTTAAAGAGATAACACTAACTATGTCACCTGAATACCATGCGGAGTGTCTATTTGATATTTAAAATTCAACCTTAATCCACTAAAATTGGTTTTGTGCCGGATAATATAATAACATACACGTGCATTTATAACATACATGTGCATTTATAGAAAATTCGAGTTGGCTCTGTGCAACACATTGGCAAAAACAATGGCCCCCTTCATATACCTAAGAAAATAAAGGTTATCTTATCTCTTTACCTGGTATCAGTTTCGCGGTGTCTATAAACTGTATCTGCGTCACCAGTGCACTCGTTAGTTCAATCAGAGCTAGTTGTGGCAAAAATAGCCCAGCGCCGCCTGCGCAGGAACCAGCGCGACCTTCGAGGGGACACGCGCGACACCTGCCGCAGCGCGGGAGCAAGGCCGCGCTCATTGGGAGCAATTTACTTCTGATAGAGACATATTGGTTTCTGTATAGTGCTAGGAAGTACACTACTTCGGTAAATACGTTCGTTATGAGGTAGCTATGCATTACACTGAGTAAAAAAATATATCTCGGGGCTATAAATTGTTCATACAAATACTTGTACTACATGGGATATTAACCCAAAAGACGTAGTGCCAGTGTAGTAGTGAGTACCACTGCGCCATACATACAAACAGCCAGCTCTTGTTCATAATCCACTATGGGGTCGGTTCCCAGTCTAATATTTATATGTATAATCCATTTGAAACATTGCCATCTATTAAATGACTTTGGCCAATAAAATCAAAGAGAATTGACTATTCTACTACGGATTGCTATGATTCCCTAAGCTCATTGATTGGACTCAGGAGAGAGAGTTGAGTCTTCGTCGCCGAACTCGCCCCGCTGAGTTAGTGTCAGTCTTCTCGTGCTTCCCTGGAGTACCGCGCCCACAATCCAATTCATTAAAAGTTCTTATCTTTCGTTTCTCACTAGTTAAAGACAACAACTGTACGAAGAAAATAAATTAGTGCATCGCGGGGACTTTAAAGTATCATCATCTCGAGCTGCTCGCACCCCCTTCCGAGGGCGGAGGACTCTGTATCGGGGCTATTGCCCCCCGACAGAGGTTTCGTTCGCGGCCCATTAAATAATAGGCCCGTCATTGGGTTTGCCAACTTTAGGGCTTTTGGAATCGTGCTGGCCATAGCTGTCGCCGTGTCCTCTGTTGTTTTGTGAGCACCCCCCTGTTCCCCTCTATCTGTCGGGCGGTCTAGCCAAACCGGGTGAGACGCCGTGAGGCGAGGCCCAGCTAGGCTGACCAGCGTTCGACTAGGGGGCCGAGGAGGCAGCTCGTTTTAGTCTACCCCTTGTATGCGGGGTAGTGGGGGTGTAGGGCGTCAGCTGTGACCGGCTCTTTAAGGGGCTCTTGTCACGGGGGGCGATGGTCTCGATGATCCTCCTCCCAGGTAGGTGGCGACTAGGTGGACTAGGCCACTCATAATAATGGGAAGGGGGTTGCGGCCGGCTAACATCTCGGTGTTGGCGTCATTTAGTAGCCGCAACCCGTATTCTATTAGTCCCGCGATTTCGGGGGCTATGGCCGGTGTACAGGGCGCGGTTACTTCGGGGTATTGACTCTCTGCTGTTTCCCTTGGCTCGGTGTGGGCTAAGGGCGCAGCCGGGCGTGTGGCTTCTAGTGTGGTGGTGAGGGCGGGTGGGGGGGGCGCCACCTTCTTCTTCCTGCGCCCACGCTTCCTCCTCCCTCTACTGCTCGCTCGGCGAGCTCTGGGGTCGTTGGCGGTCGCCATTAACGATCCCGACGGGGCTTCGGTTTCTTGGGGAATCGGTTTCCTGGGGCGGGACTTGTCGCTAATGGCGACCGTCCCCGCCTTCTTGTTCCGCGCCTCTGCGATGAATACGCGGTAGCGGGGGTTGTTGGCCGGGTGCGCCTCGCCACAGTTGGCGCAGCGGGCCGGCTCCTCTCTCGGGATAGGGCACTCCTTGGCTACGTGCCCGCCTCCGCAACGCACACAAGCTTGCGGGTGGTGGCACATGTGCGAGGAGTGCCGGAATTTCTGGCAACGATGGCATTGGGCCGGCCCTCTCTTGCCGCGCCAGGATTCTATCACTACGCCGGGCATGCACATCAGTTCTGTGGTTTCATAGATCCGTGGCGTAGTGTTTGGTACCCTCTTTAATATAGCGAGGTAGATGCAGCCTGGCCTGCCTTGCCGGGCACGTATGGGGCGCACGTACTCGGGCTCGTAGTCCTCGGCACGTAGCGCGGCTTCTATGTGTTCTACCGGGGTGTCTACTGGTAGGCCTCTGATGGCCACCTTCAGGCTCCGCTCGGCCGGCAGCGAGTAGGAGAACCAGGAAAGTCCCTCCTCCTTTTCTCCTGGTCCCCCTCCGGCATGAAGCGTACCTCCTGGTGGTATGGGCGCACGTGTGGCATATAGCCCAGTTCCTTCCTGAGGGCGTGAAGGTGTACCGCCCAGTTGGTAAATTTTTCCACTACCAACGGGGGGTATCGGCTCCTTTTCAACTCCGACGTCGGGATGTCCGTGTTGGGCTTCTGTTTAAGTCCTGCGTTGGCGCCGTTCCCGGGTTCTCCGCTGGTGGCGGGTCTCGCGGCGGCTTCGGCGTAGGAGGGCATCGGGATAGGGTGAGCTATCTCCAGCAGTGGAGTGATACAGGGGCGTTTATTAGCCTCTGCTCCTTCTGGGCTTCTCAGGCGCTTGTCTCTGGCGGCGCGATCTACATCCATCGCGTCGCCTTCGACGTAGTATTCGACGTTTTCATCGTCGTCTCCCGCATCCGGCTCCGGTAGCGCGTCCGGTAACGACTTGACCGATGTCGAGTATCCGTCGGAGCGCGCGGAGCCGAGGGGCGTCGACGGGCGCGAGCTAGTTGATGGTTGCGTCAGTGGGGTAAAGGGGAATCCTTCACCCCCTCCCTCTGTGTCTTTACATAGACATTAGACATTTACATACATGTACTTTTTAACTCTTAACATTATTTTAGATAATCTATGCAACCCTGCTCTCAATAAATTTCAGATACAAGGGCTGCATCTTTCTTAAGATTGTCATTTTTTTGTACTGTAATTATACAATTTTATTATTTTTTTTTTTGTATATATAGGAGGGCGAAAAATGTGTAAGTGGGTCACCTGCTGGTAAGTGATCACCGCCGCCCCGATGGACACTCGCAACACCAAGGAGTCGTGGGTGCGTTACCGGCCTCGAAAAGAGTCCGCAAAGAATTGTTGCTGACCCTCCCCCACCTCTCTGAGCTCTGGCGAGTTTACTTACACACCGAAACACAACATTAAATGATTAATGTTATTATTGAGGAATGTCCTCAGTGAGGTGGAGTTACCTCCCCAGTCGGTCGGCCGGATATCTAGTAGTGTGAATGCTATCGCCATATTAGAAAACAACTCGCTAGGCCCATTTGTCCAGCACAGTCTGCATAACATCCTGAATGCACCTATTAATAGCAACTTTTTATAAAACTTGTTACTCAACTGGAATAGCTATTTCTATTACTCAATATTAATATCATTTCAACTAGAAAACGTTCACTTTCTGCGGTTTAGATACAATGACATAAAATTTTACGATTATTAATAGTATTTAATAATACTTAGACCATATCTTCTCAGCGCGTCGATGTCTACCATTTAATAAAACTAGCTGTAAATATATTTGAACTTCTAACATAAACTAAGCAAGTTTTAGAACATCATTTTGGGAACCACAATACCTAAATAACCTGCCAAGTGCGAGGGAGTTTTTTTTTGGGACATTATTTACACACGGCCATCTGATCCCAAACTAAGCAGAGCTAGCTAGCTACTATGGAAACCAGATAACTGATATATTACATATACTACTTTTTTTGTAAATGCATACTTATACAGATTGTTACACCCAGACGCAGGACAAACAGACATGTTCATGCACACAAGTTGGTTGGGTATGGCCAAAAATTACTTATCTGGGGGCACGGCAGGCGGCAGCAGCTCCATCGAGAGTTGGCTATTTTTTAGGGTTCCGTAGCCAAATGGAACCTTATAGATTCGTCATGTCTGTCTGTCTGTCCGTCCGTATGTCACAGCCACTTTTTTTCGAAACTATAAGAGCTGTACTGCTACAACTTGGTAAGTAGGTCTATTCTGTGAACCGCATTAAGATATTTTTTTTATCGTACCCATACATGTCTATGGATAGGTCTTCAAAAATCATATTGAGGTTCCTAATATCATTTTTGTCTAAACTGAATAGTTTGCGCGAGAGACACTTCCAAAGTGGTAAAATGAGTGTCCCCCCCCCACCCCTGTAACTTCTAAAATAAGCGAATGATAAAACTAAAAAAAATATATGATGTACATTACCAGAGAAACTAACAACGAAAATTTGTTTGAACGAGATCTAGCAAGTAGTTATTTTTAATACGTTATAAACCGCAATTTACCTTTTATTTAATCAACTGAAATACTTGCTGCTACGAAACCCTTCATGGGCGAGTCCGACTCGCACTTGGCCGGTTTTTTACAGAATGTTTTGGTGGGATTCTATTTACTTGCTGTGGTTACCCTAGTGTCAGCATTGGCTTAACAAGTGTTGTATAGTGCGAACAACCGGGACCTATAGCTAAATGTGCCCTACGAAGCACGGAGACGCTCAGTAATTAAACCACTTTGGGTGTCACCCATCCACGGACTGTCCGAACGCCTAGTCATTTTACTTCACCCCGCGCCGATCTTTTAAGGATCGGTTGGTGCAATTGGCTATACATTTTGAAATTAATAGACTTAAGTCCGTAAGTGATCGACGTGAGTCCATGTATGGGTCACCGTCAAAGTGTTTTAATTTCTGGGAGTCCTCGTGCTTCGCAGGCATGTTCAGCCGTCATTCCCGGTCATTGTCATTAAACAAGTCAGACGCCTACCTGGTGTCAGAGTTGTGCACAACTCTGACACCAGGTTCCAACTCAAGGTTCAAACTCAAAGTCACGCATAAAGAAGAACTATCTCCATGATTCCACAACATTTTTGTATGGTAACTGATGCGATTCGACTGCCTAGGCCGTCATTTTATTATTGTACAAATGTTGTCGAATTAGTTCTTTATTGAGACATTGACACTGCTGCTTAAAATAAATAATGTCAAAATAATGGCCCCACGCGAAATGGCATTATATGGCACTTCCACATTCGTCTGTATAAAAATCGGAATTGTTATTTCAGTAATTAACGACATATTTATTTGGATAAGATTATATATGTTGGAAACGTTTAATAGTTATCTTTTATCGCCATCATAACATAACACAACATAACATCATAACAAATTATAGAGCAGTCCGGCGCCGGAACCGCGAAATAATTGTACGGGTGTGTCGAGTGTAACATGATCCCACTCTCATTGCTGTAGCAAATAATATATGTACTTACAATAATATACATGGTATAACATAAATAGCGGTTAAAACTTAACGAGTGTTGTCTGCGCATGAAACTGAACTAATTCAACAAAACAGTTTGTGAAATACGAATAATATTTTATTCTTCCCATACAAAATGCATCTTCCGGTTGGTATATTCTATACACGATGCTCTGAGGCGAATACCAATCGGGAGACGCATTTTGTTTTGATTGGAAATTAATCTTTTGCATGACAATACTACATCTATACTAATATTATAAAGAGGTAACGTTTGTGAGGTTGTGAGTTTGTGACGTTGTAAGGGGTAATCTCTGGATCTACTGAGCCGATTTTCAAAATTATTTCACCAAAAGAAAGCTACGTTATTGCGGAGTGTTATAGGCAAAATTAATAACGCTTCTTTACTTAAACTTGAATAATGTAATCCCAGTTGCGGGATAAACGGCCATGGACAAAAATATTTATAACGCGGAACGAAGTCCGCTTGCACTGCTAGTCTACAATACAATGCTACAAGTTATTTACTTTCGTAAGCAAATGAAACTTCTTAAGTTGTCTATTATGTATGGTACACCTTGTATACTTTTAGCTGCAGTAGTAGAAGTGAAATATTCTATAAGCAATCTTTATGTCTAAACACAGTTAATGGAAAACATTGACAGATACGGTCTGGATTTTACCTGAAGGTACCTACATAAGTCAAGCGATAGCAATAGCAAATGCAATAATTATTCTTTAATCGCAAAGTCAGCTAAATGACGACCGAACGGTAAGCTTGCAAGTTGGCTAGATTATAATATCATGACCTCCTGGCGGCAGTTGACGCAGCGGTTTTCACCGAAATCCGCGTCCGCCAGGGGAACGGGAGAGCGCCAGAACAGACGCTCATTGAATATAAACGGGACGTCCACCGGCGCGTACTAGTGCAGTGGCGCGCACGGCTAGAGCTACGTCTAAACGCTCGCCAGCGTGCCGTCGGTGCCATCCTGCCTCACCTCGAGGCCTGGGTGGGAAGGAGAGGTGGTTGCGTCACCTACAGACTGACTCAGATACTCACCGGACATGGGAGTTTCGGTGAGTATCTGAACCGGATAGGCCGAGAAGCGACAACACACTGTCACCACTGCGGGAGCGACTTAGATTCTGCCCAGAACACTCTCGCTGAGTGCCCGGCCTGGGAGGCTGAAAGGCGAGTCTTGGTGGCAGAGATAGGACGGGATCTATCCCCGCCGGCAATTGTAGGGGCGATGCTGGCGGGTAACCCCCCAAAATGGGACGCCGTGGTCTCCTTTTGTGAGGCAGTCATGCTCCAAAAGGAGGCCTCCGAACGGGAGCGAGAGAGAGCTGATCCTGCTCGCAGACGGAGGAGGCGTCGGGGCGGCCGCAGCCCCGAGGGGGAGGGCTGCGGTGGCAGTCAGAGAAGTGTCCTCTAATGCCGCCCGTGCAAGCAGCTTCGGGAAGACAGCGTACCTGTTTGTGGCACAGCCGCTGTGCGGTACTGGCAGGAGTCGGCAATAGGGGAGGGCAATTCTGAGCCCTCCCAGGGTACGTGTCCCGACCATCTGGGACATGGCGCAAAAAGGGGGCACCGGAGCAGCATACCCGCGTTCCCGGGGCTCCCCCCATAAGGCGCCAAGAGAAGTCCACGGCAGGTAGGTTTAGTCGGTGCGAATCCGTAGCCATACCCACCCGTAGACACTTTTTGCGGGTGGCATGCGATGGCATTCACCCTGCCTTAAAAAAAATATAATATCATGCGCTGCTAAGACAAATTCGGTAAAACATTATAGTAGTAGTATAATAGTAACACGTTATAAGCTAGTGCTAACAGTGCTTATACAAATGAGATGGCAAACTAAATGTAATATGGCACATATTGGCAGCTTGACAAAGCCTTTATTTCGACCTCAGTAGGTCACAACTCCTCGACTAAGACCGAATGCAGTGCGCGGCGCGCATAGCGATTCAAAGGAAATGCCGTGGCATTTCCTCGAAGTACGAAAGGTTACATTTTACGATAGACGAGTGTAAAATTTTTAAGCACTTTAATAAATATAAAGAGTGTATCATTTTTACACACAATTAAAAAGGAGGAAATTATCAATTCGAATATTTGTTTATTTTAATTGTAGGTTACTCGCTTTATCCGTTCTTCGTGAAACAAAGATAACTTTACTTTTACTTCGTCTTATGGGCAATGGTAATTAGTGGTGGTGCTAGTGTCGCAGTTTTTAGTGTATGTATGTATATGCCTTTTGGGTTTCTTAATTAACGACTGATGTCTAAAGATTACAACTGTGAGCGACAGCTCAACGTGCCCTCCAAAGCACGGAAACGCTCGGACGGAGGACCTCGTTATAACGGACCAATCATAGAGAGGTGCCATGATTATTTTCATATATTATAGAGGGGTGAATTTCAACAAGTCATTTTTATTTATCATTTCGGTGGAATTTTTTGATTTCAATGCTATTTATATATTTTTAGTGATAAATAAAACTTTAGCCTATTTTATAACATTGTGCGTGAGTGGACACCAAATATCATAAAAACTGACATAAATATTTATGGATGAATTTTTAAGAGTCCACTGAAATGAAAAGTGTCTAGCGAAATGATAAAAATGACCACCGAAATGATAGACTGTGCACCGGAATGAAATAAATCCACTGAAATGATACAGCTAAGAACAACCGTGCCGGGCAGCCAGGGTTCCGTACTTTGTTAGTTTTGATATCCACAAATTTTAGATAAACACTGAGACAGGACAGTACATAGGAATTTTAATATCATTATGGATATACAGATATTACATGTAGTATTACCATATATCATTCTTTGAGGTTACAATATCCCCAAAATATGATATTAATGTAATGTTTATTATGATATGAATGAATTGTTTCTTCACTTATATAACCTTTGGTATTTTTTCTGGTTGTTGTTGGGTGAAAATGTTGGAAAACTTTATCGTAACTGCTGATACCCATACATAAATATTTTTGTATATTTAATGTGTTTTGAACTAATACTAATTTACTTGATATATTTTCAAAAGAGTTAACGAAGTGCGATTAGGAAGCTTAAAGTTTCTGATTAATATTATGGCTGCATTTGTAAGTTTTGTCATTAATAGTAATACATAATGTCTACCTATTGCACTTAGAGAAAAATGCTAGGTATAATTTAGTTAAATTGGTATCTAGACGGGAATAGTGTTTCTACAGGTATATAAGTAAAACTTATAAAATTAAATCAATTTCAAAACACAATAAATGAATAAGAAACATTATAAAAATATCTAAGTACTAATAGCTTAGTACTTTTAATCCTTTTACATAAACGTATGAAACATAACAGGAACCAAAATGAGATCACGTTATTCTTAATTTAATACAACAGTAGAGAAACGTATATATCTAAAAAGAACGAAAACCAACAGTTTTGTTCCACATAATTACTTATACATAACTGCGAAAGTATGTAGCTTAAAAAGATTGATTTTTCATCATGTTACTTTATATCACACAATAATTTCTCAAATTCACTAATTAGCTTCTTTTTATGAGTGTAAATATAGGTTTTTAATTTAGATATGTACCTATTAAACAAGTCTTCTTTAATTATAAGACCACAACACGTCTTTACTATAATTATTATAAACATCAGTCTTTTTTAATAAGTTTAAGTATAGATTTATTTGTTATATCTTGTAAAATTTAGAAATTATATAAAACTAGCTGTGCCCCGCGGTTTTACCCGCGTTAAATGTTATAAATTATCTCAGCTCCTCCCCTGTAGGTGATAGCGTGATAATATGTAACCTATATGTTGACCCGACCTCTAAGTAATATTCATGCAAAATTTTTAGTAAATCCATGTAGTACTTTTTGATTTTAGCCCGGACATACATACAGACAAACAGACAAAAATTTTAAATACTATATTTTTGGTTTCGATATCGATTGTAGATCACGCCCAAAGTATCGTTTTAAAAAATATTCAATGTACAGTTTTGACTTTCCTACTACGATTTTAATATATGTATGTATAGATATTATTTACTCATAATAAATGACATAAAAATAAAGGTAAGTAGCTTACTAAAAATGAAGGTAAACCCTCGAAATTATTATTTTGTAGACAATTAGTAGGTATAAAAATCTACACTGTGGTAACTCACACACTCATCACATTATCGTTGAGCCGAACAAATGTGTATGTAAAGTAAGTATATACATGTACTTACTACATAAATATGTGTATACATTATATATCGTAAACACAAATATTACACAACAAATACACCCGAATAATCAAATCTACACTCTAGGTAAAATTACATTACAAAACTATGACCTTGTATTTGACACAAGGATCTCTAAAACTATATGGTTTTTATCATTTCAGAGATACATTTCATTCCGGTGGACTGTAATTGGTATAACAGTCCACCGAATCCACTGAAATGATAACACTGAGATGATAAAATACAGGTTAGTTCTATATTTAACTCCGAAATAAATTTATTAAAAATAGATGAACACTACCCAAACAAAACAGTACTTACGGCGAATTTAATACATAAATTTGAAACAAATTAAACGAATCTAGCACGAGTTATAACAGCCACCGAAATGAAATAATTTTTGACCCCATATCACTGAGATGATAAACTTACTTTTTTGTTGGAAAACCGCGAGACATTGGGATCAGTGCGTTCATGCCGAGATCTTGAGCCGGACGGATCCGAAGTGAGGAAATTTGACACAAGCCTAACAACGCAATCTTGACGTGGCTATTTTACTAAAACTTACTGTCCTCTGAAATGATAACATTTTTCCGGACAAAAGTTGACTGACTGTCAAATCCATGAGAAATAAGGTAAACAAACAAAGAAAGCTTTATTTGATCGAAAATATTATAATTTAATGATATCAAAATCGATTTAAATCCATATTACGAATGTATTTACAGGGGAAGGTATTTTATGAGAGGAATTGGGTTCAGGACAGGCCACCGTGATGATAAAATAACACTTTGTAATTTTTTTTTCGGTCTATTAGTGGGTAGAAATGAATGATTTTTTTTGCCAAGGTAGAGAAGTACATTCGCTATTTAGAAAAAATGTGTAAAATAAAAAATCGGCACATTGCACTACCGTTCTCAGGCATGCCGTTTATTTTTTTGGGTTGGGCAATTCACCCAGAGAATGATTCCGAGTTAGTCCCGTATAGGTACAAATTGTAAAAATCTATTATACTTATATCCGTTTTAATACAGTAATCGTTAACTGAAAAATGCACAAACATAAAAAGTTGAATAAAAAGATGGTGGTTTTGTGATTTAGTATGTAAAAATGTAGTCCTTTCAAACGATGTCTACAATGTTTATCATCGTAGATTACAAACCTTGCTGTACTTGAGGACATTCGGGTGAGGTCAACTACCAACTCCTAAACTAGGTAAAGGAACCTGTTAGTATGAAAACACACCTGAGAAGCCGTGCATATTCCCAAAATGATCCCAAAACTGCCCAGTCACGGCAGTGGGCGAGCGCTTAGGTTCGAACCGCAAACTTTACCGGCTTACTTACTTTCTGGTAGTAGCTAGGTCGCTTGAGCTCGCTCGCTTCTATAGTCCGGTTACGCACTGAAAGTTACTGTTAGCTACTGCTGTAAACGTTATGTTAGCTACTGCTGTAAATTTTCAACACAAATGTATTTGTTATGAAAATAAATGACTTATGACTGACTTATGACTTATGTTATAAAAAAATAACAAAATGTATCTACAGCGCGAATAACTTCATACCCATTTTTTTAGGTTGATGTCAAACTCTTATAAAAATCGAATATAAAATTTATAGGTAAGTACTTAAAGATATTATCTCAATTTTATCATTTGAAATAATAATAATATCTAGGGACAATTTCACACAGATCATCCTAGCCCCAAACTAAGCAAAGCTTGTACTATGGCCACCAGGCGACGATATACATACTTATATACATAGAAAACATCCATGACTCAGAAACAAATATTCGTGCTCATCACACAAATATTTGCACTTACCGGGATTCGAACCCAGGACCACCAGCTTCGTAGGCAGGAGCACTACCAACTAGGCTACGGTGAATATAAGGTAATAACTTCTCTTTTTCTGGTTGCGTATGCGTTATTAGCAATGATAATTTAAAAGAATGCAGACCTTTTAACCCGTAGACAGTATCACAGTACTAATTGCACAGGTACCAACGCATCAACGTCTCCACACGTCAGGTACTCACCGAGCATCCATTGCATATCAATCACCACGACTAGGTGCTTAATATGCAGCGTGACCATCAATTCAGTCCGTCATTTAAATATGCTTACTGTTTAGAAAAATCCGGACAAGTGCGAGTCGGACTTGGGTCTGAAGGATCAGTACACAATTCTAGGTATATAAATAGTAGGCCAATCACGGGAATTAAGAGTCGAAGATTTTCCTGATTTTCTACAAACCAATTGACGGTTTTCAGATTTCCCTGAACTTGTTTTACAATAATATAACGGTTTTATTCGCGGTTGTAACAAGCAAGTGCGTGTTCCTAGTCAAAACATGCATGGTAGTATTGAATTATAAATTAACTACTATTAATATACCTATGTCTAATTATTTAATTTTACGAGTAAATACAAATAGATCATCGGTCTTTATGTTTCATTATTTAGAATTAATATTTAAGTTATGGTGGTCGTGAGCTATTGTCAAAATGGTTATTTAAACTTTAAATAATAATGATAAATATTTATAGTTCGAGATATAGTTTACTATATTTTGTCTGAATACTTCCACCACCGGACCCAATGCGCTCCCACTAATATAAGTACTTCTTGGAGAATCTAAGATAATTGTAGGACAACGGGTCCCTATGGGTTATGTCGCCTTCGCGACTGTCAAAATTAGATAATGATCTTCTCCAAACATCCTGGCCAGCTATCCATACCTGCGAGATACCACAAGCCGTGGTATCGAGGCGTCTGTCTTCCTTAAATCTGCTAGAACAGCTAATGTTCTATATTTTGATAAGCTTTGGAACAGGCTCTTTGTTCTTAAATATTCTATAGAATGATAATTATCTGGTTAATCTTCATAGGCTATGAACTTTGTTTAATTTACGTCAGACCATCGCTGGGTTGATTCCGCTTTGAGCGCTACAGCTCATATTGTGAGTACATACACCGAGTCTGCCAGTAAACATTCTCATTGGAACTATATACATTCAATAAAATATTGATTTAGTACTTGGTTCCTCTTGATTTCACTCGTTTGTTCATGGGAGCTATGTACGCAGCGCAGACCCTATTATTTTGACTACCACCCTATTGACCACCGACTTGCAAGCACCTTCTATAGATATCCGAGTATGCGCAGCGTCTCCATAACATGTCCTTCCTCGACGGTATCGTTTGCATATAATAGTGATAACATAAGCTGTGCATAATAAAAAAAAATCTCACTGGCGTGGAGGACATGCAAGCGTTGCATCGCCTATAACACAGCTGTTGATCGCATTATATGTAGATGCGACACTCAGCCCATTGTTTGACAGCATTTTCGATTGTTCAATACAAAATAAAGTAACATCCGGACTGACTCATCAATAGGAAAATCATTGGTCGTTACCAATTATATGCCGTTATTTTTCACGTGAACAAACTTTAACTTAGTGTGTTGTTAAACAGACTTTAACTTAGTGTGTGTTTTAAAAGTTAATTCTCTATTACCAACTAGTAACCGCCTTTAAATACAACTAGAAAAATAATTACAATCTTTGAATGTACGAAACATACTTAAACTGATTAAACTAACTATTTGATTAGAATAATCGAAGAATTCGTTCCGTCCGTATGACTCACGATGTCACAGCAGCTCACACAGATAAAGGACTCAGATCAAATAATAACTCATAACACCTTTTTGTAGAGGGGAAGAAACATATAAATAGCTTAAATATAAAAAGCATAACAAAACCGCTTTGAAGTTGGCACAGCAAAAATCCTATAATCACTAAATCTACTAACAACTACATCCATTATTATATATGGATTATAATATGTATATCCCTGTGTATCGGGAGGCTTTACTAACATGTAATTCGTAGACACATCCCATTTATTAATAATGGGAAGAATTTAGTTCAATAAAACACAAACCACAAAAACACTGGTTTTCCTAAACAATCGTTGATGTGCGTTGCGTGTTTTGGTAGTAGCACTAATACCATTTATGTGTTGGTGTGTGAGCGTTTAAGGCAGGCATGTAATTCTGAGTGACCTTAGAGGACTTATTGAGTTAAAGGACCAGTACGAATTCGACGACAACAACCCGTCTTTGTCTGTGTAGCCATCCGTTTGTGTGTCTGTTCAAACAGCCTATAAATTGTCAAGTGCATTTTATAGGTTGTTCGATCAGCAAAAATTCAATAGATCCTGAATTTTACATAGTAATGTGAATCCTCCTTTTTGTGACGCATATATTAACTACGCATGTTGTGACGGTGGCCCGGCATACATTACATTTTGGGAAACAATTTAAGAGATTATACTTCTTTACGACCATAAATTAGTGCACCTGGCAACTTGCCAGATTTCGCCAAACCAGTCAGCACGTAATGCGTTATTACTACAATGCTGATGGTAACTCCGGCAACATGTATTTAAAATGGTAACAAAACTTTTGTGAACACAGTCACGTAGCTCGAGCGGCCGACGCGCAGCGTAGCGACCGGGACTCGCATGTGCCAATATGTATAGATATATGTTAAAATGCAATCCCACGATGGAATGCCCCACAGATACAAATAAACTAGCGAGAGTGAAGTATTAACCTGGTGCTAGTTACCTATTATAGTCCAGAACCGATATCTCGAATACAACAATAAGAGTGGCTCTGCCCGCATGTTGGCAAAGACGGCCAATCTCAATGGAGATGCAGGACATACTATGGTGCATATACACAAGTACTCTCTTCATTCTCTTACGTACATATTCTCCGGGACACGGGTGCATAGCACCCTAGTGTCAGAGTAGCTTATGCAACCGTCTCCGAAGCACGAAGACACTACTCTTTGTTAGTCCCCTTCAATAATCTGACCGCGTGCCTAGTTACTTAACCTCTCCGATCACTTAGGGACTGTTGGGAGCAAGAAGCGTTGCGGCTGGCCTTACTCAGACCAGGTATAATAATACTTCCAACTATAACAAATCAAACAAGTTAAAACGTTGACTATTCATTTTAGTACCTTAGTGGTATCGAATGGCACACAAGGCATATCTGATATCATTAAGATCATTATGATTGATGTAAAGTGATCGATTGTGGGCCATTATATCAACTCTCTCTAGTATTAATCTGTACTATATCGCATAACGCCGCGCGCACTCAGACCTCCCACGTCGCACTATATCGCTCAGCACTCATTGTAGCACTTTATATATATTTCAATTTGAACATGTGCTATAAAAAGCGTCTGGCACTGACAATGGACGAGACGAGAAAGCGACGATTATTATTAGTCTGCGATCTACATGAATAGCTATAGCTAGCGGTTCATATAAACCTAATTGCTCTCAGTACCTAGTTACGACAAGTGGCACGAAGAAACTGGACGCCATAAGGAATTACCAGTATTCTCATATGTTTAGGAAAGCCTGTCGTTCTTTATTACAATTAAAACAGAACAATAACCGCACCATTCTAGCTTACAATAAGATTAACTGAACTCCGCCTGGTAACCTTTACAAATCTTATTTAAAATCAGCTGTCACTATATAAAATTTCTTGTGATTGGTTCAATTGTAGCCAATTAAAGAACATCAATTTAGTGGACGACTCGACTTTATACTTGGTTAATTAAAAGTAGTCAGATACTATAATATAAAATTATGACATCCACCTAAAAATGAGCTCCCTGCCAGAACTTTCACTAGACGACACAGCCTGGGACCCTTCCAAAATAATACGGTTTTTACCATTTAGAAAACCTCATCACTCCTTCCCTTCGGCTAGGGCTACGCTCACCGTGGCTACACGTATACCACCAGAGAAACCGTAAGCTTGGTTCCTTCTTTAGTTGTAAAAATATAACTTCTTTTTTGCATTTGATTTGATCTTTAGTTACCAAAACCAAGGTATTTAATTATAGGTTGATATGGAAAATACCATTCCTATGAACTTGTGTATTTGAAGTTTCACTTACCAATTTATTTTGACACTTGTCATATATATCATATCGAGACCGCTTTTTAACTCCACTTACTCTTACTGGTAGCACTTGAAACGTTTTGTTTATCTTACCAGTACTGCAATAAGGGGGCTGTTATTTCTGGCTTGAGAAGACAATCAAAATGTCCTTAGTACGTACACTGAATTTTTAAAGAATATCTTGTAGATCATAAGATTGTTACCTTGCTTCTACAACATTCTGCATTATTTTCAATCATTTGCCAACAGGGGCTTTTTAAGCGCTAGGAACGTCGCAACCGCTATTAAACATAGATAAATTTATCAGCATTGTGATGGAGTATATCTCACGTGCGCCGTGACCCAAACTGATAGTGACAATCCTCAAGCAGGCAATGTACCAAGACAAGCAACTCAAGCAGCTCCGGGCGCCACGCTGCCGTACCCGTAGCACTGTCAGTGTTGTGGGGTGTGGGCGGGCGCCCGTCAACTACGCAACTGTAAATATTTGGGTCGTCGCCCCGACGCGACGGCCGCCATGCCGCACTAATAATACGCGTTCATTATTCGGTATCTAGGTCGCTATCATTCATTGGAGATCGAGAAAAAACACGCTTCCTATGTTTTGGAACCAATTACTTCACTGTTGCTACGTTTGAGCTCGAAGCTCATGTGTTCAGAGGCGGACAGGAAACCGATTTAATAGAACATGTTTCGTTTAGGAATTTTTGTTGTGGTTTTATATTATCTCCTATTTTGGGAGTCGTAAGGCGATTTTGAACCGATCAACGTCTTAAAAATTACAAGGAAGTCAACATATCAGTACCTAGTATTTTTTGTAGGAATGCGGTGTAGCTCTTGGGCCCACGCGGCGCGACGATGTGTACTGCACACACGTCCGCGATGTTTCGTCGGTATCGGTTTTAGTTCGATGCATTATCCCTCGTATTTAATAACTAAAGCCTTATATATGACAAATTAGTCAAACTTCTTCTCTACCGCATACCTATCCATTATGCCATTCATACCCATCATCAACCATTTTCTTTTTCCGTCTTATTATAAGTATGTTTGTAAAGTACCCCGCGACACAAGGACTAGATTCCCTTAGACGTTGTCTTTTTTATATATATATAATTTTATATAAATCGCTAGCCGCGTCCAAAATCTGTGTGACAAACAACTTTAAACCACTCTAATATCTACGAAATCAATTTAATTTGACGTTTTAATTATAATATATTTCAAAAGCAAATTGCTGAAAATGCGCTACCACGTGCAAGTAAGCAAGTTTATGCAATTAAATATCTACCAAAAAATCTTTGTCATGTCATTGAATTGAAGTTCGTCGGCTTATTTACTGCAGAATATAAATGTTACATTTCAACATATCTTTATTTTGGCAATGAAATATATTCTGTTTATATGTAGGTATAGTGGTCTTATTTCACAATTAAGAATACGAGTATGGGAGCATGAGCGCAGCTTAAATCCGACTTGCTTGTTAGCAATGGGTCCATCTATCAAGCGAAGGTGCTATCCACTTTTGTAAGAGACGTCTTAGATAAACTATGCACTATTATGATGAGGAATTCTTTAGTTATTAATATCCTGTCCATGATTTTTGGCTTTATCAGTTAAGTAGTTCATTTAAGTACATCTTAATAAGCATTTTGATTTTGATTAGGTAATTCTTTTAAAATTATCGAAATCTAATTTCTCATTGTGAATGATAAATTTAAACCTCCGAGAAGTTTTTAATGATTCATTTTGATGATTTCATTCTATATTATTATACAGATCACTATAACAGTAATAAATAGGAACTAATGAAAACAACTTGTAATGACGGGCGATTTTAATACATGCCTGGTCAAAAATGATCATCGATCACTTAAGCTACTTTCCCTTTTGTCTTCTATTAACCTTCATATTCTACCACTCAAGGAAACTCACTATGCCCCTAATAGCACTCCATCCCTTTTGGATCTCATGATTGTTTCTTCTGCTGACCGTGTCGCGACTCACGGTCAACTAGCTGCCTCTTTCTCCTATCATGACTTGATCTATCTGTCTTTTAAAATTCGTTGCCCTAAACGTAAACTTCATTTCCTTTCTCTTCGCAATTTCAAAGGTATTGACTTGGAGGCATTACAGCGGGATGCCAATAGCATTGATTGGAGTAACGTCTATGATGCTCCTAACATTGACGATAAGGTGGATGCATTCAACACTAATATCCAAATTTTATATGATCAACATGCCCCTAAACGGCGAGATAGGATTAAACACAACCCTGCCCCATGGATCAATGATTCTATAAAAGACTCAATGGCTCGTAGGGATAAAGCCAAGAAACGATACAAGCGGAGTCCTTCGGAGGCTAACTTAGCCCGGTATAAATCTTTGCGTAATGCTTGCAATCGTCTGTGTCGTGATGCTAAGAAGCGCCATTTCTACAAGTCTCTCGATAATCGGGATTCTTCCGCTGTGTGGAAATTTCTCAAATCGAATGGTATAGGCAAATCTCCCTCTCAGGCTTGTAAAAACGTAGATTTAAATGCTCTTAACGCACATTTTTCTGCTGCCCCTGTCACTCTTAATACTCTTGTCAAATCTAATACTTTAGTAAAACTTTCACAGGCCCGGACTTCATATGACCCTTCCTTCAATTTTACCCCTGTTACTGAGATGGATGTCAAAAAATCACTTCTTAACATTTCTTCAACTTCTGCTGGACATGACAACTTGTGTTCCAAAATGATTAAACCTGTCCTTTCTACTGTACTCCCTATTCTTACGCACCTGTTCAATTATTCCTTACTCTCTTCCCATTTTCCCACTACCTGGAAACAAGCACATATCATCCCGTTACCTAAAGTCTCTGATCCATCAACACCATCCCAATACCGTCCCATCTCTATACTCCCTTTCCTTTCTAAAGTTTTGGAGCATATTGTCCATAGCCAGCTGTCTGCCTTTCTTTCTAGCAACCGTATCCTTAGCTCTTCTCAATCTGGTTTTCGGTCTGGCCACAGCACGGTAACTGCTCTTGTTAAAGTCACCGATGACATTCGTTGGGCCATGGAAAATAAATTCTTAACTGTCCTTATACTCCTTGACTTTAGTACTGCATTCAATTCTGTCGATTTTGACATCCTTCTCGGTATTCTCTCTTCACTCAACGTTTCTCCTTCCGCCTTAACCTGGTTTGACTCCTATCTTCGGGGTCGCGCGCAATGTGTACGCCTTGATGAGTCCTTCTCTGAGTGGCGTGAGCTCAGTGCGGGTGTGCCTCAGGGTGGCGTTCTTTCTCCTTTATTATTCTCCATTTTCATCAACTCTGTTACCAGAGGCATCTCCTCAAACTTCCATCTCTACGCAGACGATTTGCAACTATATCGGTCGTTTAATCGTGAGGATGCTGATGCTGCCATTGCTGTCATGAATCATGATCTGGGACTAATCAGTTGTTGGGCTAGGTCTCACGGACTTCTATTAAATCCTGCGAAGTCCCAGGCCATTATCATAGGCAGTAGGAATATGCGCAGCGGGATTAATCTTTCGTCTTTTCCAACAGTTAATCTTGATGGTATTCCTATAATTTATTCAGACACAGTAAAAAACCTCGGACTTACTATGGCTAATGACCTGTCTTGGAAAGCTTATGTCGCTGATGTCAGCCAAAAAGTGCACTATACATTCCATTCGCTGAAATGCCTCCAAAACTTTTTACCTTTGAAAACTAAAATCTCACTTGCCCAAACCCTGATACAGCCCATCATAGACTACGCTGATACCTGCTACCCAGACGCTACCGAAGAGCTTCTAAATAAACTTGAGCGTCTACAAAATCTATGCATTCGGTTTATATATGGACTGAAAAAGTTCATGTTTCCAAGTTCCGGAAAGACCTCAAGTGGCTTCCTATTCGATTTCGTAGGAACACTCGCATATTGTGCCTCCTTTTCAATATCCTTCACAATCCTCTGTCCCCGTCCTATCTGCGAGAGCGGTTTTCCTTTAAATATCCAAGTGATGCTCTGTGTAGATCTCATCTGAAATCCGTCCTAAAACTTCCCATCCATAAAACAGATTTTTATTCCTATTCCTTTACTGTTCATGCAGTCAGATTGTGGAACTCTCTTCCGCCAAATATACAAAACTGCAAAACTATTGACACTTTTAAAAGACTAGTGAAAAATCACTATCTTTCTATTTCATCCTCATAGAATGTATTATTAGTATTTAGTTTATTGTTAAGTCTAAATTGGATATAATATTTATATGTATTTAAGTATATATGCAATTATTAGTATGTATGTGTATTATAGACCTACACACATCATTATGGCTTTGTAAAATTTTTCCTGTCGCGGGTCTGCTGGAAGAAATTTCTTGGAAATAAGCAGCACCTTTGTACTAATCATTTCTTCGCACTTTTATCTATTTACTGTATGTTTTGTGTGTACAAGAATTAATAAATAAATAAATAAATAAGACGGTAGAGGTGCTGCATTGCGCACTACGTAGCATTCACATTTAAGTCTTGAAACCTGTATCGGTATGTGTCATCGAGCTTCGGCAGAAACTTGTATTGTTAGTCTGCAACATATTTGTAAAGGGGAACATGGTTTACCGCGCAGTAAAACCTCAGATAACTAAACTTTATTATATAAAAAATCATCATGTCATATACATAGATAGTCATATAGTACACAAAGCAACGCCGCTGCCCGTTCTAGTCGTAGTAATAGCTCTCCACTTCGCTGGAGAGCCGTCTTCGAATAGATATACGCTCGAGAGGACTTCTATGCCCACCGTGAGATATTAGTGACATGATGTGGTAATATTTTTAGCAGTCAGGAATACAGTCACTATTACAAAATACAATAAGCTAAAGGTTTTTATCCACCCGTAGGATAAGTACCATGTGAAAACGATGATATTACTAACTACAAACAAACTACAATCTAATTCGACGGTCACCGTAGCCTAGTTGCTAGTGCTCCTGCCTACGAAGCTGATGGTCCTGAGTTCGAATCCCGGTAAGTGCAAATATTTGTGCGATGAGCACGAATATTTGTTTCTGAGTCATGGATGTTTTCTATGTATCTTATCTTTATCTATCTATATAAGTATGTATATCGTCGCCTGGTACCCATAGTACAAGCTTTGCTTAGTTTGGGCTTAGGATGATCTGTGTGATATTGTCCCCAGATATTAATTACAAACAGACCAAAACAAAAAACGGTGCATCCAAGTCCCGGGTTTTTGTTACTTTTGTATTTAGTATCGAACCCGATGTCAACGGATCAATGCGCGGCGTACTTACAAACACATTTCGTTCAAATTTCCCGTAAACGTCCCCCTAATCACCGCCGTGTTATTAATAGCCGCGCCGGCCCACATCGACACAACAGTGAGGTGTCAGAACTGTATATGTGCTGGATATAATCCACTATTTCGCGGGTGAGACTGAAGGTTAAGCGCGCCTAGTTGCTCTATTTTCGTGCACTTCTGTATCGGAACCTCAATAACACCGCGATCGCTACATTTGCCTCACTCGCCGTATTTCTTCCTTTTTGAATATGTAAGTGCGTGCATGTTTCCTGCGACGCTGCGCTCTATTGGATGTAAGGTAAGATTTGTGCTAATATTTATTTTTCTTTTTTGCATTTTAATTTGTTTGTATTACGTAAATTTAGAGAGTATAAATGAAGAAGACATGTGTTTAAATATTAAATTTCAATAACAGGTTGCCAGGCTAATCCTAATAACATTATAAACGCAAATGTGATTATGTTTGGTTGTTAAACTTTCACGCCATTAGTATTCAACTGTATCATCATCATCAAATGTATAGTAATAGAGTACAGGAAAAGTACAAGACAAAGTATGACGGGGGCAAAGCCGCGGGCGGAAAACTAGTTTGATCATAAATTGATATAGTTAATTATGTATAAATAATTAAATTTGCGGCCACTAACACGCTGCCATCTGATCACAAATTAGACAACTGATAAACTGATAAACATACTTATATATTTCTAAATACATATTATAGAAAAATTACATCCAGATACAGAACAAATAATAATGCTCATCACACAAAGATTTTTCCTGGTTGGGAATCGAACCCACGACCTCTGACGTAGGTCATTAACTGGCGACCTCTGGCGTAGGTAATTGTCTTGTCGATTAGAGAATAACAGAGAATCATAAGAAGAAATAAAGAATCAGCAGAAGTGTATAATCCTATAAAACATCATGTACGTTAATACAAATAAACATTGATTTAAGGCATGATTCCAATTTTGGCGACAACGGCTAGCGAGATGATAGTGTGATTAACCAGTGAACCAATCTTACAGATTGGTTCACTGGTTAATCACACTAATATTATAAAGGCGAAAGTTTGTGAGTGTGTATGTTTGTTACTTCTTGACGTCAGAACGGCTGGAGCGATGTTAATAAAATTTGGTATGGCTGACACCCTGGATTAACACATATGTAGGCAATAATTTATAAAGTTTAACGCGGGTAAAACCGCGGGGCATACAATATACTCGAGATTGCACAATGCCTAGTGTTACTTGCAGGCACAACTGTCAGCAAGGACAGTATTTTTTCTGGGATCATACAAATGTTATTTATTTAGTGTCCCGAGCTGAAAGTGCTTTATTTGTTAACTGTATTTTTGGCTACCGATAACCCGTAATGATGTTTCTGTATTCATACGTCTTGTATTGAATTAGATCTTAATTTATAACATTTGAGAGACATAGTGCGATATCAATCAAAAACTTCTACTTCGGAAGAGTCCGAAACAAACTTGATCTTCTGGTTGCTATATTATACTCGTATGTTAATCATGTAACTTCATTCCATTCCTGGTGATCATAATTCTACGAGAGATGACACCTACGCTTGCAGCTACGCCAATGCGTGTGGAGATTGCATTTTATATTTACGACAATTATTGACTTCATGTCAGCCAAAGTACGTCCACTGCTGGACAAAAGCCTCCTCAAAGAATGGGGGGATATGCCATAATCGCCACGTTTGGCAGACAGGTTGGTGATCGCAGTTTGATGGTCATAGTTCACAGAAAAACGCTGCTGCCCGTCTTCTGGTAGGTATTTCCTCGGTCGACTTCTACGCCCCCCACGGGATGAGATGGGGGTGATGATACTCTATGCCGTCGCCACACATGAATTATTGACTTTATTGGCAGTTTATGTTTGTGCCCGGTGCCTGGAGACAGTTGCTGTGACTACGAACATAACGTGAGCGCGACTGCGACAGATGGAGCGGAACGGCTCCGCGCCGACACGGCACCTAATCGATATCTACATTAATTCATAACTATTTTGTTATAAGAAATGTTTACTTTATTTCATAGGCAGTGGTGACCCTCGCGTTACTGATGTTCAAGCCACCTAGTTATCAATAAATACGACCAACGTCTTGCCATGCTGCGAACGCATGGAGATTACTGGAGATTATCAAAAAATTAAACCAGTTGTCAGTCGATATACCAGTGACAGTAACTGGCGATAAGCGACTGAGCATAATAAATAATTATTAGAGATTTAAACTTCGTGACATAGAGTCAGAGGATCAGAAGATTGCTCAGATATACGTAGGTACTGTGTGTACCGTGGAACTAACGCAGAAAGCGAACCGCTTACTGGTGTATGCTATGAGTAATGACAACATTAATAAAACATATTAAATATATATTATATGTGCGGCGTATTGCGAGTAGGCACTTGATCAGTCGAGTGGGATCATACAAATGTTATTTATTTAGTGTTCCGAGCTGAACGTGATTCATTACTTAACTGTATTTTTGGTTACCAATAACCTATAATGATTTATGTATTCATATGTGTCGTGTCGTATTACATCTTAATTTGTAGCATCCTGAGAGACATGTGATATCAATGAAAACCTTCAACATGAACGGACATCTAGTGTTCCTAATATGACTTATTTTTATATTTTCTGATGTCAAACTATTGTCCTGTAAAATATAGAGATGTCTTCAATTTACAACAATATTCCTATTTGATCCATAGTTTACTTTCTTTTTATGTTTGTTATGTACCTAGTAACTAACTGGATTACGTTGATTCAACTTAAAATCTGTTAAAATTATAAAATAAACGACATGAAAATTGCACTTTAGCTGGAACAATGTTCCTATTAATAACGTGCGTCCTCTAAACATAGCTGCACAAAGTAAATTAGGCGCGTGTGCATCCAAACTTTATAATCTTACAGTCTCGCGAGCTAGAATTAGGTCGCGCTGTTCTGCCCCACTTACACCGACCTTAGTTTGTTACGATGCTCTCAGCGGAGTGCGCTGCGCCCGCGCCGCGGCAGCTGAACACATACACACGCAAAGGACGCCGTGAATTAAGATCAGTAAAGCTTGTACGGTACACCCAAATAAAGGCAAATACTACATACTACAAATAAATAAAATTCAAGTGTCTGTTTGTAAGGTTAAAATAATAGCTTTTTTACTTTTTTAAATACAAAAGAATGAAAGCACTTATAAAGAAAATTTTTCGTTACTTTTGTCTGTCTGGCTGTTTATTTTGACTGCACTGACTTTGACTTTCAGTGGCAGATAGCTGCTGTTAAAAAGGAACGTAGGCATACCTTTCATCCGTTAAAAAAATGTTTCCAAGGAATAGACAAATATTTTTAAACGACTTTTCGGTCGTTCAAAGTTATTAACACAGGCGAAACCACGTGCGGAAGTTTTCATAGTGTAATGTCCTATGGAATTCTTCTCTGGGGTAGCTCTGCTGACATTAACACCATATTTATATTGCAAAAAAGAGCTGTAAGAGCTATCTATAATCTTGGCCCGAATGTGTCTCTAAGAGAAAAGTTCAAAGAGGTTAACATTCTGACTGTACCATCTCAGTATATATATGAGAACTTACTATATGTGCATAAAAATATCCTTTTGTAAAAGGAGCGATACACATAATGTAAATACTAGATATAAGAATAATCTCATATTGCATACTACCCGTCTCCACAAAATAAGTAACTCTTTTATGGGGCAATGTATAAGATTCTATAACAAACTTCCCAATGATATTAGAGAATTATCTACGAATAAGTTTAAAAGAATTATTAAAGCAAATTGTGTAGCAGGGCATATTACAAAATTTCTGATTATTTAAGTGATAAAAGTGCTTGGGATGGAGTTGTTCTGAGTCAACACACATGATTGTAATTAATCTTAAGTATATTTTATTTTAAAAAAGGATTCCTACTGAGTTTTCTGGCAGTGTTTCTCAGTAGCTGGCACGTCATGCACTGCACGGTAGGGTAAACAAATATGACGATTCCACATAAACGTAAAATTTTTACGGAATAAATGATTTTGACCTTGACTTTGAAGCTAATTACCTATACTAATAACTTTTATATATATCACAACGATGGGCCTATAACAAGTTGCTCTCACCGGTTAGTTAGTAATCGACGAGGTTAAGCACTCTGGCATACGGGCAATTTATGGATTGGAGATCGACCGCGTGATTTAATTTCTTGAACTTGTCCGTGCTTCAAAAGGCACGTGAAGCTGTCGGTTAACTACTAGATGCTGTCGGTTAGAACTTGGCTCACTATTTATGTGGCAACAGAGATAAACATTATTCTATTATATTAATATATCTATTTACCTGTTCTATGTAAGAGACACCTATTATTATTACGAGTGTGCGAAGTACCCCACGATACAGAGATTTATTTCGCGTGGTCATAGAAACACACAAAAATACTTGCTGATTTTAATTAAAATGTATTCGAACGATTTTACTTTCTAACATAACATTTACAGTTAACCTAGGAGGTTTACAATGCTGCACCAGACTAAAGAGGCGTGCGGGAAGGAGGGCAATCATCCAACAAGCTAAGTAAACCGCGTCAGGGGGGGTCCTTTCATAGTGCGCGGACGGTCTCTCAGAATACTTTACGTAATAAACTTACTTAACTTAAAAAAAGTACGAGATAGACCGGAGGACTCTCGAGTCAGTAGACTCGAGTTCAAACCCAAGGCACGTGACGGCTCCACTGACTTTTCCAATTTATGGGCGTACTACAAATGAATTATTATGATGATGAAATCCAGTGAATGGAAACTTCGTGACAAATCCTGCAGGCCTGCGTGTTCTCCAAATTGTTCTTGATGCCATATAAGTCTGCCAACTATGGTCCCTCTCATTGTGAGGGGAGGCCAATGCCCTGCATTATATATTATTTTTCTTCTAAAATACCTAATAAACGTTAAGAGAATGTCGGACAAATAAAATTATCCAGTAATACAAAAATTATAATTGGATCGTCCTTTTAGGCAGATAGAGCCCCGTAATAGGAGAGTCCGCTCTTCCATAGCAAGAATGGATATGTATAGTACATGTTGTGTATGAATACGTGAGTTTTGAATAAATATAGTTAATTTCATTTATTTATTTCAACCGAATTTTAGAAAAAACTAATAGACCGCCGCAGTATGTACTCGTACGAGGGGCACACACTAACCGGTTATCGTATATTTCAAGGAAATCTAACTCACATGAATGTAGTTAGCCCGCCGTATGATTTGTACAGCCAGCAGCTTTTGTAATTGTATTTAAGATTCATACGTTATCTATTTCTAGGAATTTATATTTACAGTAATACGTAGAATAGCTGGCTTCCCCTAGAGGTAATCTCTTAAACATTCTATTTACTGATACAATATAGCCTTTGGGCGTGGGCTCAAACACGTCCATTAACCCGGCCTCGGGGGGCTTAGAGACACCTTTTCTAACCTCCACCGAGGTAATTCTCCTCCAGCGCGTCCACGTCGCGGGGGTGGGCACTTCTCATCGCAGTAGGCCGCGGTGAGCTAGTGGCGAAGTCTGGAGGCGGACCCAGTTCTGCGGGGTATATTGCGGATCCCTAGCCCAGGGTTACGGGTGAAGCCAACGGTGGAGAAGGCATAGACCAAAGTGGTCAGTATGGCTTATCCGGCGGAAGAGCAAAAAAAGTGTGGAGTTGCTGATCTCCCATCAAATGTGTCCCCTGGTGGTGGAAAGGGGAATGCCTCCCAATTGTGGGTGGTACTAGGTAAATACCTAGCGCGAACCAAATCAGTAGGCATGGGCGTGCCTTCAATCTTTTTAGATACGGCCTAAGGGAGCGAACCCTGACAGAAAAGACAAGCTGTGGTCAGCAAAAACGTCGTCAAAATGTCGGATTTAAAGAGTAATTTACCCCAGGAGGGTACCGCTAATAGCGGAGAATCCCTCCCTGAGCAGAGCTGTTCCCAACAGCTGAGCCCAGGCTGTCCCTCGTATTCTGGGGGGGACAAAATTCGACTCAATGAAAGTTGTAAGAAGACAAAAAACAATTCACCAACTTCTTCAGGAAATTCACCAGCCATTAATAAAAAGAAACTTGTTCAACAAGCTTTTCACAAAAGCATGTTTGTTAATCGAAACAACCATGCTGAAATAGAACAAAAACTACCCAGCACTACACCTGAAAGACAGCCACTAAAGAGTCCAGTATACACTCCCACAAATGAGATAACAATGACCCAGAACTGTCATACTCAGTGGCAAAATGATAAACCACCTAAAAGACAAAAAAGAAAAGAGATAAGCCCAATGAACACAGTCAACACTAAAAAAATTAAAAACACAACAGAATACACTATACCTATACACAACACCTTCGAGATCTTAAGTGATGAAGAAATAGAAAAGACAGAGAAAGAAGACATGCCCAAACCAGAACCGATCTTTGTGACAGGAGTTCTGGATATCTCAACCTTAAAAACAACACTACGAGATATTGTAGACAACAATTCATTTACAATGACAACACTAAGATCTGGCCACATCATTAAGCTATTACCTAAAGACATACCGACATATAAATCAATACGAGAATATTTTGTAACTAACAATATTGCCCACTACACATAAAAATTGAAAAGTGAAAGAGCATACAGAGTCATTCTAAGAGGTCTTCACTCCACAGAAGATAAATCCCTAATCAAAGAAGAATTGAAAGAAAAAGGACATGAGGTTAGGCAAATTGTCAATATATTACATAGAGCTACCAAACAGCCATTGCCCATATTCTTCGTGGACCTAGAACCAGGCGCGAACAATAAAGATATTTTCAAAGTAAAATACTTAAGTTATATGAAGGTGACCTTTGAGGCCCCTTACAAAAAAAAAGAAGTACTTCAATGTAAAAGATGCCAAAGGTTTGGACACTCTAAGACCTAAGAATCAGTGTTTTAGACCTTTCCGCTGTGTAAAATGCGGTAATGACCATGCTACTTCTACTTGCACCAAAAGGCCTGACACAGAAGCAACTTGCGCCAACTGCCAGGAAAAACATCCTGCAAGCTACAGGGGCTGTATGGTATACAAACAGTACAAAGAAAAGATACTTAAAATCAATCCAACATCAAATAAACAAGTTACTCAGGCTAGAGAAACCAACAACAGGCCAGACATCAAAATAGATATGAAAACTCGACATAATGAATCCCCAAGATCTATGAACCCCACAAGAAAAGTGACTTACGCAGAAGCAACAAAACAAAACATATTGACGAATAACAATAATACTGAAAATATCACTGATGTGCTGGACACAATGTTCAACAAATTCCAACATACCATGGTCAACCTGATGGAAAAAATGATAGACAAAATGATGGATCGTATGATCCAGCTAATATCAAGCCTTGTGAAAAAATGATCTACAAACTCCGAGTTGTAACTTGGAACGCCAACGGCTTGACGGAACGCCGTCAAGAATTGGAAACCTTCTTAAAAACTGAAAAAATTGACGTAGCTTTAATCTCAGAAACGAGATTTACTGCAAAATCACATATTGCTATAGGAAATTACACAATTTATACAACAAATCACCCATCTGGCAATAGTCATGGTGGCACGGCCGTGATTGTAAAAGACAATATTAAGCATTACGCAATTGAAGAATATCGCACTGATAAAATTCAAGCAACATCAATTAAAATAGTAGAAAATCATAAAATAGAAACAACCTTATCTGCTGTCTATTGCCCACCAAGACACACTATATCCGAGGAAGATTTTAAAATATATTTCTCTTCTCTTGGCTCGCGATTTATATGTGGTGGTGATTGGAATTCCAAGCATACACATTGGGGATCACGCCTCATAACACACAGGGGGAGACAACTGTATAAATGTATTCAAAGTTGTGGTTTGGAATGTATTACTTCATGTGAACCCACATATTGGCCTACAGACCAGAATAAAATACCTGATCTGCTTGATTTCTTCATTGCTGGTAATATTGCTCGAAACTACATGACCATTGAAGCGTGCACTGACCTATCATCGGATCATACTCCAGTCATATTAAATGTCAGCTCATCAGTAGTACTGATCAGACCACTACAGAGAATATACAACAAAAACACCGATTGGGATGTATATAAAAATAGAATTACAATCAACATCAAACTTCAAAAGCCCTTAAAAACAATTGATGAAGTAGACGCTGCTATCGAGGATTTCAATAGAAGTATATATACAGCTGCATTCGACGCTACGAAACCGCGAACAAAAATACTTAAGACATTTAAAGAATATCCAAAACTGATAAAGCAAAAAATTAAGGAACGTCGAGATTTAAGAAAAGTTTGGCATGAAACTAGATATCCAAGAGATAAAAATGCATTCAACAGATCCTCGAACGAGTTGAAAAACCTTATAAAAACATTTGACGAGACCAACCTGCAAACATTTCTCTCGAACTTAACACCTGCCCCAGATACAAATTACTCACTCTGGAAAGCAACGAGCAGATTAAAACGTCCAAGCAACCAGATACCACCGATAAAAAAGGCAATGGAAATTGGGCCAGATCTGACACAGAAAAAGCTGCGACATTTGCTGAACATCTTAGCATAGTTTTTCAACCATTTCCTGAGGCTACCGCGGAGAACAACACTGAAATAAAAACATTCTTAGAAAGTGCACAACAGATGTGCCTGCCACTAAAATTTACAACTCCAAAAGAAATTACTCAGGAAATTCGGCAATCACAAGACGGAAAGTCGCCGGGATATGACCTGGTTGATAGCACTCTTTTAAAAAAGCTACCGAAAAGAGGTATCGTGGCGTTAGTTCAGATATTTAATGCTTGTCTTCGGCTATCCTACTTCCCAGGTCAATGGAAAATAGCCCAAGTAATAATGATAGCTAAGGCTGGTAAACCTCCACAAGAAGTATCGTCGTATAGACCTATAAGTCTTTTGTCAATCACTGGTAAACTTTTCGAAAGAATATTACTGAAAAGAATGAAGGAACATCTACAAGACGTAATACCGGACCATCAATTCGGATTTAGAGAAAGTCACGGAACAGTCGAGCAAGTTCATCGTATTGTTGATGTCATAAGCAGATCACTGGAAGAAAAACAACACTGCTCCGCCGTCTTCCTAGACATAAGTCAAGCCTTCGATAAAGTGTGGCATGAGGGCTTATTATTTAAAATTAAAAAGTTACTGCCTCACTCCTTTATTCATATAATACAGTCCTATCTGAGTAACAGGTGCTTCGAAGTAAAATTTAACGGTGAACTATCAGACTTGCATGAAGTAAAATCTGGCGTACCACAGGGTAGTGTGCTGGGACCCGTACCATATACCCTATACACATCTGACCTACCTACAACCAACAATACCACCGTCGCTACCTACGCAGACGATACAGCCCTTTTGGCCAGACATAAAGACCCAGAAATTGCCTCAGAATATTTACAGCATCATATTGACAAAATAGAAAACTGGTTAAAACTTTGGAGAATTAGAGCCAACGAAAACAAATCGGTTCATGTCACATTCACGCTCAGGCGTGAGACTTGTCCACCGGTTACACTAAACGGTAAAGCGATTCCACAAGAAGATAATGCCAAGTACTTGGGCATGCACTTGGACAGAAGGTTGACATGGCGACGACATATATGGGTAAAACGGAAACAACTGGATATGAAATTAAGGAACATGTACTGGCTGATAGGACGGCAGTCCCAAATGACCTCACATAGCAAGTTAACCGTATACAAATCCATACTCAAACCAATATGGACTTATGGTATCCAACTCTGGGGTACTGCTAGCAATAGTAATATTGAAATCCTTGAAAGGTTTCAGACAAAGACACTAAGAGCCATATTCAACATTCCACAATACATTAGCAACAAGTTCATATATCATGATCTCAAACTTCCGACAGTCAAGCAAGAGATAACCGAGTATAGCAAGAAGTACCAAAACCAACTCTCAAAACACAGGAACGAACTAGCTCATAAACTAAGCGGGTATGGAAGCCTGCAACATGAGAGATTAAAGAGGCATAGTATCCAAACTCTCTTAGAGAGATTCATCAGTATGGGATGAGACATCTGTATAAGTCTCACCACACATTTGATTGAAAAGACCAGTTAAGAAGAGGATTCAGACAATGGAGTGGCTTATTGTCGTAATCGACAGATCGCCGCGGTGCAGGATACATAAAAAAAAAAAAAAAAAAACTGATACATTATGATAAGATACTGACAATGCCAACTTGTATACTAGATGTTACATAATTAGTGGAGGTAATTAAATGAGCCAAGAAACAGAACCAATTAAAGCAATTTAATCTTTGAAATACAAGTTTTTTTCTTTGTGTCTGTAAAAATCCCTCAGCTGATCCACATTTAATTCAAGAACTTATTTTTTGTATTGGGCAAGGTCAAAACCTATTTAATAAATGGATGTGGTACACACGGCTACATATCAAGCTTACATTTGCAATATAAGCTGAGCTCTCATAATATAGAAATCCTATACAACGCGAGATCATTACCTTGGGCATTAACGCCCGAAATTAATAAACGATCCTAATCCATTTTATGCTATCTACGATAGCAATTTCGATCTATTTGTCTATTAAACCGTGCCAATAAAGCATCCACCGATTGAAAAAGCAATCTTTCCGAACGAGCGATCTTTGGGAGGACGGATCATAGAAAAAGATAGGCCTCTGTACTAAAATGACAGGTTGCACGTGCCAATAACCAATCCATTAATTTTGACATAAGCTTAGATAGCCAAAACAATCTAAAGTTGCAATCCTAGAAATTCGGTGGATTGACAATTGGTTCTAAAGATAAAATTGGTGAAAAAGTTCATTATATTCCAAAGTAGCTTTGCATATAAATAATAAATAATAAGAATATATTTTAGTTTACAAAATAGGCGGCAACAACTTCACGTCACCGTTTAAATTATTTGTAAAACAAACACAGAAATCAATAATAAAATTATTGCTTATCATATCAGAATCCATTATAGGCATTATATTTATTAATAAGTAATTATTTGTATATTAGTTATAAATGCTTTGCAACAAAAACAAACAACCAACTTACTCCTTTTTTGTTCTTGATCCGATCGGCACGACGGCGCCGGCGTGCGTTTTGCTTGTCAAATTTTGATACGTTCCGTTCCACCAAAACATAATGTTTGACCAATTATGTTTCTATTTATTATTATATACCCTAGTCGTCTAGTAAAACATTTTAACCTAGCTATAAATAAGTCAGTATTGATGACTTATCTTTAATATATTTAAAAATGAATTTTCATTTAAATTAAATGGTATAATTGTGTCCTGAGTTACCGAGTTCTGCATAAAACAGAACGCTGCAGAGGGAAAGGATCGCACCCCGATCTCTGGGCAAAAAATGGATGGATTGATATGTTTTGTTATTGACACGCAGGTAAAGATCAAGATAGCGATAGAGCTAATCTAGAGATAGGACTGACTGACAGATTGCGGATCGTTTATTAATTTCGGGCGTAAGTCCGCCTTTGTACCATTTGATGTGCATAAAGTTATAAATAAATAAATAAAAAACATCACCTTATACTGGAAATGTATAACTTGATATGGAGCCGTGTGTACACGTGTGTCGCTTAATTTCAAATTCAAATGTAAATTAAGGATAACATTTAAGGAGGTACTATTTATGTATTCCTTTTTTTTTTATAAGGCAGGAGGAATGCCTACGCATGCCACCCGCAAAAAGTGTCTGCGGGTGGGTATGTCGGACTCGCACTAACCTGCCGTGGACTTCTCTTGGCGCCTGATAGGGGGAGCCCCGGGAACGCGGGTATGCTGCTCCGGTGCTCCCCTTTTGCGCCATGTCCAAGATGGTCGGGACACGTACCCTGGGAGGGCAATGGATTGCCCTCCCGTATTGCCGACTCCTGCCAGTCCGGCACAGCGACTGCGCCTATTTATGTATTACATAAATAGTAACTCCTTAAATGTTAACTCCGTGTATTATAATAGATATTTTTTTGTATAGGTAATATTTATCTCAATATATAATACCCACACTGTATTGTGTATAATCACGTCAATCCAGGCCTAAGCTAACAAGTAGATATGAGTGGAAACGAGTAAAAATACTGGGCGACATTGTACGACATCATTAATTACTGACAAACTATTATCTTTCTGACAAATGTACAACCACGACGTTTTTCCTAATCATATAATGCACTATATTTAAAGGCGATGTAATTTTTTGAGATTGTTCATCTGATGAGGTGTATGTTTGTTACAATCTGAAGTGAAGGTGATTCTACGATTTAGTTCGTTACGGCAGCTACCGAGCTCAACAAAATTACATCTGTTCATAAGAACATCTTCGCCATTGCACAAGAACTATAGCGATTTATAAAATTAGTGCTACTGACATGTCGGCACCGTTACGTCGTTGGCACTCAAAAACCTATTACAATTTTTGAGACAAAACAGCGCACATTATAAAAGACATTACAGAGACCGATTAAAAACAATCTACAGCAAGTAAATTCGACATTTTATTGAATGTCAGAATAAGTAATTACCATTATAATGTGTGCCAGCGAGTCAGTACGGTTACCATAGCTCAAGCTCACCCCAAATGGGGGAACATTTCAAATTCATGCAATATGTATGTGTTGCAATTCGAACAGCTACGGTAATCGCTCACACCCAGTTACTTTCACTGGTCCGTCGGAGATCAGTGAGGTAAGCACCTACGCACGCGGTCAGCCTATAGATGGGTCACCGCCAAAGTGGTTCAATTTCTGAACGTCTCCGTGCTTCGGAGGGCACGTTAAGCGGTCGGTGCTGGTTGTTGACGTTAGTCAGCTGACGATTAGCAACATCAGAGGCTTACTGGGCGGCTAGAACAACTCTGACGTTGATTAACCAACCTCAAAAAGAAGAGGGTTATCGATTCTAATGTAAGTTTTAGTTCTACGTAGGTTGCGCGGTTTCGAGTTAGTTTGAGTACCAATTATGATAGTTTTTAGGGTTCCCTAGGCAAATGGCAAAAAAGGAAACCCTTATAGATTCGTCATGTCTGTCTGTCCGTCCGTATGTCACAGCCACTTTTTTCCGAAACTATAAGAGCTGTACTTTTGAAACTTGGTAAATAGATGTATTCGGTGAGCCGCATTAAGATTTTTACGCAAAAATAGAAAAAGAACTATAATTTTAGGGGGTCCACATATATAGACTTGAAACACAAAAAAAAAATTATCGTACCCATACATGGGGTGTGTCTATGGATAGGTCTTCAAAAATGATATTGAGGTTTCTAAAATCATTTTTTTCTAAACAGAATAGTTTGCGCGAGAGCCACTTCCAAAGTGGTAAAATGAGTGTCCCCCTCCCCCTGTACCTACTAAAATAAGAGGATGATAAAGCTAAAAAAAATATATGATGTACATTACCATGCAAACTAACAACGAAAATTGGTTTGAACGAGATCTAGCTATTGCAATTTGCTTTCATTTAATCAACTAAAATACTTGCTGCTATGGAACCCTTCAAGGGCGTGTCCGACTCGCACTTGGCCGGTTTTTTGTTTTATTGTATAGGGAATTGAATAAAGCACCTGCAATACATTCCAGGTGCCTTGTTCATATCGGTTATTAAAACAAAAGATGGAGGTGGGTCGTATATTTTTGACAGTCATTATTTACTCTGTGGTGCCTCACAACTGTAGGCATTTGGGTGTGTCAAATACCGTGACGTCATGATAACGGCGGGCCGGATTATCTAGCATGACTCACCCCCAGGAAACCCGCCGATCGAAGACCGGTAACAAAAAATGACGCACAACAAGATATTACCAATCACAAAAAAAAATTGCGGGGCGGTCTGTGGGGAGTGTCGATAGAAGTGAAAACTATTTTCTACACTTCTAATGTAAATAATCTGCGATATACATATTTATATTGTTTGACGCTTTTTGTTCATCCAAAAAGAACACATATATACATACATAGTAGGTATACATACATACGCGTATAGCTCATGGGAAGCTTTACGTGACGATTCGAGATTGATTGATTCGTAATGTTTCGAGATTTTGGTTGAACCAAAAAGGGCTCAACGCACCTAAACATGTTTTTACTTCAAAAATCATGCTGAATCTTGCAAGTTTTAATTTATCATGCGTTGTCCTTCTCCTCGGTGAGTTCCGGTGGTACCCAGGAGCACAACGTGGAGTGTAGTCGGTAGGGTAGAGGAACCTCGCCAGTCAAGCTGCTCATAAAGCGAGAGTGCTCTATCTATTTTGTATAATTATATGTATGGCGCTGATGTTAGCCGATCCGAACCGCCGGACGATTAAATTTATGATTTCCCATTTTTGAGGTTAAATTTATGCTTTGCATTGCAAATAATGCTATAACATGAAAACAAATATATTATGTTAGTTTAATGTAATAACCGAAAAATAAAGTGTTTTGGGAATAAAATGCGTCCGAGCATTTCCTCAAGGCAGGTAATTGTCGTTATTGTCATCCGAGTGCACCGCGGAACGACCTTGTCTTCGCGCTGTTTATACGGCGCAGACGCAGGCGCTAGCTGGCAAACATTGACAGTTAGAATATAATTTCTAAATGCCTTTATTACTCAGCTATTTCTCTTTCTTTACACAATATTATAAACCATGTCAGCCGAAACACGTCAACTGCAGTACAAAGGCCTCCCGGCGATTGCAGAGATCTAAATCTAAACCATTACCGTTCTTACGCTATCTGCATCCTGCGGCTCCCATTGACCTTCCCAAGACAATCAGAGAACTGTTGCCTGTTGGCTGGCCTACGCTACTTCTTACAATTGGTAGTCGCCACTCGAGAACCTTTCTGCCCCAGCGGCCTTCGATTCTACGAGCCTTGTGCCCTACCCACTGCCTCTTCAGGTTAGCAATTCTTCGCGGTACTTGGTTACTTTTCCTATATTTCGACATTTCTTTCATTTTACCTCGCTGGGAAACTCCGTAGAAAGCCCTCTCAATTGATCTTTGTGTGACTTTGAGCCTTCTAATGAGGCCCATAGGAAGCAACCACGTCTATGTTCCGTCTTGAAATGAAATGAAATGAAAAAATGATTATTTTTGACGAACAAGAAATCTTAACATACATCGCTAAATTAATATAATAAATTTGGTTGTCAAAAAAGGCCCCTATCTCAGCATTAGCTACGGCAACACAGGTGTATTACTGCAGCGCTGATTTTCCGACTTCAAATAATAAATAATATAAACTAATTGGATTGTCAAATACTCAGATCGCTATCCGTCTGGGTTTCCCTGGACTGGACTAGGAAGAGTCCAGTGCTTAGTGGGCGTTCCGGAAGCGTCAGGGCGTGGTTTCATTTGTAGTCCGGTTTGTGAAGTTGTCAACTCACCGGTAGATGCCGTCAGCGTGCTGTTTTTATTTTAATTAGTAATTTTAAAAAAGGGGATGTATAAAACGATCGAATACAAAAATACTTAGCGACTGATGTTGAGATACTGTTTTAATAACTTGAGCGGCATGAATTTGAGTAAGCGAATAATTAACTTAACTAACGACGAATATTGATCAATAACAAAATCCAGAACGAGCTTACAAAAAGTTGGTTATAATATAAATGCTATGACCTCACTTGTCTTCACAAGATAGTGCACTCCATAATCGATGCCCCTGACTTAACATCCATTTTGAATTTCAACACAAAATTTAGAGCCCGCCAACCTCATCTTAAAAGTTTTACGTTAAATGTTCACATAAATAATACATCGTATTACAATCCACTTGTTAGAATGTGCCGTCTTTATAATGAGCTCCTGCTTCAACATAGCAACGAATTAGATGTTTTCAACTTCGGAATCCAAACTTTTAAAAGGAAAGTTAGACATATCATGTCAAAAAGTTAAAAATCAAATCTGCTTAAGCTTCAAACTATTAGATTTTAGTTTTAATTAATTAGTTTTAAGGTGCATGTTCACCTAGGTGCGACTCGATTGGATCATTGTGTTACGGATCGTGCTTCGGTGAACTTCAAATCTATTTGTTTTATTATATAATTTTACTTTATGTCATGCGTCACTATTAGTTCCACTCAAATTGTCATGCTGTGTACACTTGTTTAGGAATACTGTCTAGAGCTAAACCTTAATGTATACTTTTCTGTCATGTATTGATGATATTCTGTTTTGTGATCCATTTCAGATATCAAAATTCTAGCCGTGCGACTTAAATTACTAATTGAGCGACTAGAAATACAGAGAGGGCAACTTCCATATTAGGATAGAGACGAGTTTTCCGGAAGTTATTTAGGTTAGGTTAGGTTAGAACTGTGACCATCAAGCTAGACACTATTGTTAGTGAAGATTGGTGGAAAGTTTTAAAAATTCCCATTATTTTGGAGCTCTTTGAATTTTTTAGGAGACATACAATGCAAATCTAAACAAAAACAATAGCGCTTGAAGTCCGCCGCACAAGCCTCTGATCTCTCTGATTGGTCAAAGCGAAGAAATATTAGGTCGCTCAAATATGATGAAGCTTCTCATTTTGTATTTTAAGTAACTCGAATTAATATTTGTTAGTTGCTGTTCTGTTGATTTCTCGTCACTCGCAGTCAGTCACTCACTTAGTAATACAATAACGTAAATTCATTATTTTTGTCACTATTTTTGCCCTTTAAAAAATAACAGCTTTCACTCGACCGGTTGTAAACTGGCAACCCCAACGTATATGCACCATACTTAAATAGTTTTAGGCCCCACCTTTCGGTCAAGTGAATCACAATAATAACGGTAAAACAAGCGTAGAAATCCTGAGATATGTGGAGATGCGGAAAATATACAACAGTAAAATCTATTCACCCCTGGATTTCTATTCACCCCGTTTCACGTTACGTCCGATTAGTCCCGTATCCTCATTGTATACTCTTCTTACGTCATACTACTGAATCATACATTACTTCAGTGGGGGATCGGTCGAAAAATTATTGTCACCAAACTAGATTATTGCCACCTTATTAGTTACACCAATTGTTAATATCTTTTGGGTAATATTAATGAACAAAGTGAGTCATGCAGAGCTAATTGCATGTTTATAAATAACTTTTAGAGTAATACTCTGGCTAAGTGGGGCTATTGTTGTCCAAGACCAATGAACTTGCACAGAGCTACATTATTTATAAGTTACACTAAGTTGTATAATTTTAGATTTGAGAGGGTCCGAACTTCCACTCACGTTACCGATCGGTAACAAGTGATTGGTGTCATGTATCGCCGTGAAGCGGTAGAACCGGATTTATGTGTTCATCCCTTTTCTGTCTCTCTCAGTTATGTTGTTTTGTTTCATCTCTTTTGCAAACTTGTTTGTCAGGCATGTATTTTTTTTGAAATGTGAAGAATTGGTATCATTTAATACCCTTGCGGACCTGTGATAGGTTGCTTTCAAAATAAACATTAGTTATGAATATTTGTATTTATATATTCTGTCGAAGTGTTGAAATTCGTGAAGCAGGTAAACTACATTTTGAATAATATTATATCTACACATTTGTGATACGTTAAATAGTTTAAGGGGGAATAGACACTTGTTAGTGGCTTGATACCGGAACATGGAATATTAAGTACTAACTGTCTGGCTTCAGACTATCAATGTACGAGTGCCTACATACGACTACGTAATACGTATATTTTAAATGGAACGATTTAAAATATAAACGAGAATTGATTGAGCAGAACAAGATAAGATAAGATAACACTTTATTGTACACTAAAACATTATAGGATACAAGAATACAATAACATAGTTACATTTAAAAAATGTACAATTGGCGGCCTTATCACTAAATGTGATCTCTTCCAGGCAACCTAGGCAGAGATTGGAGTATGGAGTAACAGAGATAGGGTAGTTGTGTACTAATAAGATATCTATGTATATTAATAAGAGATGTTGACCATACTTTAGTTATATGTACGTCTTGGTTAACATCTAGATTAACTAGGGCTATTATTGACATAGGTATTGAATGCTTATACAATATCTAGTCCAGCAATACTGCATACATACGTAGGTATGCACTATTGCTGGACTAACAAATTGGAGACATCGTTTTGTACAGTCATACGAAATGTTGAATGGATGCATAGCGTCAGGTTACAAACCGATGTGAATGTATTTAGGTAAGTACAAGTGACTAGATATAACTAATCATTCATCGAGTAGCAGCAAATAATTCAGATGGTATTCACACTCTAATTTAACCAGATTACCGCTATCATGTGAGGACTAATAATTTAACAGATTTAACGGCATTAAGTGATCTACGAGGCTCGGACGGCGCGGAGGCAGCGGCAGCAGGGCGGTCGCCGCGGATGCGCTGATGCAGGCTGTGCGGCGCCGCGCGGTGGCGGGGGGCGGTCAAGGCCGCCGGCGCACGCGGCGCCCAGCGCGGCTCAGTTCGTCCCGCGTTCCCCTGGCGAGAGGTCGCGAGCATCAGTGCGCATTGTGGCAGTGTATGTGTCTGTGTGTGTTGTACAGTTACGCAGCGCAGCAACAGGTCGTCGACCGCGCGAGTATGAGCGCGGGGCCGTCGCCGAGCGCCCGCCCTCTCGTCTGATCGCCCGACAGGGCCCGACCACAAGGTGAGCTCCCAGCGGCTGCGCTTTCCGCCCTGCCGACCGGCCCGCCGCGCCGCCAGCACAAGCCCAACTTCTCATATCACAAAACATCTCCATTGTGTCATTATTGTTATAAATTACCACTAATGTGCCAGTCTCACGTCACTGAAGGTTCCAAGTCCGCCGCTACGACGACAAACTGATTGAATGAATAAGCTTGGAAGGTTAACATTGAAACGTTTCAATACTCGCAACTTGACACAAGTGTCAGCTGCTAATTATGTTTTGGTCGCAGATAACGGTCTCTAATACGGCTACCTGGCACCTCCACTAATGGTTGAAGTGAACTGTCATGGACCACCTAGGAATTGGTGTCATTGAGATCTGTTATACATAACATTATGAAGCCAGTTATTTCTGCAATGCAAGGTGTTGCTCACTTCTCAATGTTAATAGACAACTACAATTTACGTGACGGTGGTATAGTCCCTAGGTACTCCCTATCGACATAACGGTTCGTAGTCTCAAATGGAATCTGATTATGCACAGCTGGTTTTAATTAGTAGCCTTGTCCTATTTCAGTTGGTCTCGGATCGCCATTCTTAACAGTAGTCAGTAACAACAACGTCGTATTTCTTCAGCAATATGTTTATGGAAGATCATTGTAATAATTACCTACCTATGTCTGTTTTATCACAAAAGGGCTTATATCGGTGTGCACTGTTGCAAGTGACTGGTTTGAATATAATTCCTGTTTCGTTCCTTATAGTCTTGTGAATGTGTGTAGTTTGACTTTAGTGCCCTTTTGTCGTTATTATGTGGGCAGTTTAGATTTACAAGACTCATGTGTATTTTGTGCATGTGTGCAGTTTCTGGGAATGCATGGGACGAGTTCGTGCATAATGCATGCATTTCCGTTGCTCACACTGCACACGCCACAAAGCTTCTTATTACCCAGTTGGATCTTTTATTTTAAAGTTATTATAATCTCATGTTGTCTGGCTTTTCTTTTCTGTCGACATTATAAAGATTGAAATATGTAAGCAACATTTCCGCCAGATGAACTGAAATCAAAGCAGTACCATATTTTCAATAGAGATTATCTAGGCAAAAACTCAAATTGCAATGCGGCATCCAATAAAAGGAAATTTATCTACTCAATTAATATTTACTGGTGTAATGTCTATGTATTTATCTTAAACTAGCTGTGCCCCGCGGTTTTACCCGCGTTAAATTTTATAAATTATCACAGCTCCTCCCACGTAGGTGATAGCGTGATAATATGTAGCCTATATGTTGACCCGACCTCTTAGTAATATTCCTGCAAAATTTGAAGTAAATCCATGCAGCACTTTTTGAGTTTAGCCCGGACATACATACAGACAAACAGACAAAAAATCTAAAAACTATATTTTTGGTTTCGGTGTCGATTGTAGATCACGCCCCAAGTATCCTTTTTAAAAAATATTCAATGTACAGTTTTGACTTTCCTACGATTTCATTATATGTAGGTATAGATGATACAATTATATACAATCAACAAACTGCAAACATAATTTAAATTTGATAATTAATTAATTAAGAAATAACCACAAACCGTTTTCCGTATAAAATAAAGTACGATCTGTCCGCAGCATTTAATGTTCATTATGTTTTCAGTTTTGTATGAAGGTTATACTAATAGGTATCTACCATATATTCCATGACACTGAAACTGAGCCTTTGACATTTGCGAAAAGGAGCAAAAGTGAATTAAGATTGAGGGAGGAGTAGGTACTTTAATGATGTTTTCAACTGTCCTAGACTATAAATCGTAAATGTCTTTAAAAACATTTTCACTGCTTCACAGGATAATAACTAAAGAGTGTGACAGTCTCAAATTACATACAAAATAAAAGTGCATATTGCTATTTCTACGAACCCCGAATTTGAAAGTTACTAGAGGTACCTTGTTCCGTATTAAATTACTGCTTGATGTAGACACGCAACATCTCTATATTTTTGTGTACTCATCAATATATTCATTTCAATTCTTGTTATATTTTAATTTATTTTTATAAAAAATACTCAGTAACGAAGGCATCGTTGTAATGTATGTAAATCCACAGAATACCTTGCACGAGTATATATTCTTAGAAATAGAACCGCAAACTGCGGGTACCGGTGAATGATTCACTAGCAGATACTAAGAAAAGATTAACATGAAATTAAAAACCAGCCGAGTGCAAGTTGGACTCGCCCACGAAGGTTCCGTTCGTAATCTATAAAAACGAGCAAAAAAGCCACGTTTGATACATCGGAGACCCCTTAAATATTTATTATTTGCTGATTTTTGGTATTTGCTGTTAAAGCATCAACAGAAATACATCATCTGTAAATAATTCAATTGTCTTACTACCACGGTTCATGAGATACAGCTTGGTGACAAGACAGACAGCGGAGTTTTAGTAATAGTATACCGTTTTACTCTTTGAGTACGGAACCCTAAAAATCACCAACTTATTCTTAAATCAGCACTAGCGGAATATTTTAGGGGTTTGGAAATCAGCAAAGGCCATATAAAATATTTTATCTTTATCCGCATTTGGAATTATCCAAACAAAGTACCAACTTGTCGAAACTCACAAGAACAGAAATATCGGGTTTTATGGATTTTTCGGATTTAAGACGCTTTAGCCGCAAACTTTATGTATTACAAATCTAAAACAACTACAATAAGTTTTTCCTTTTTATTAAATACAATTTTAAATTGGTTCGTTTTTTATAGATTTTTTAGGTTTAAGCATGTTTTAGAAATGAGTTGCAATTTGTTTTATAACAGAAAAAAATAGCTGAATCGTATTTAGGAATCCAGTTACAATAAATTCATCTTTAAACACGTATGTCAAATATTATTACATTTCAAAAATATACCTACTAAGATTTGACGTTTCTGTTATAATCTTTTTTTATTATTAATCGCTTTCAATTGTATCAAAAGAAGTTACTTTAAGTCCCTGTTCCATGAAAATTATTGTAGGCAAAATTATTAGAGTAAGAAAAACTTAGAACATATACCTACTAAAACTTAATCCTACTGTTATATCTTTAGTTCATTTTATGTCTTTAGCCTAAATCAGCCTAAATAAGTGCTATTGTAAGCTAAAACCTTATTCTCTGTCATAAAAGCCGAAATACGTCCACTGCTAGACAAAAGCTCCAAAAGATCTCCAGATTTGCCAGTCTGTGGCTATCCTCATCCAGCGCTTTCCAGCGACCCTCACGAGATCATTGGTCCACCTTGTAGGGGGCTTGCCCAAGCTGCGTCTTTCAGTTCGTGTTTTCCACCCGAGAACCTTTCTGCCCCAATGGCCGTCGGTTCTACGAGCTATGTGCCTATTACCACTTCAGCTTTGCAATTCTTTGGGCTATATTGATGAGTTTGGTTCGCCTGCGGACTCCAACATTTTTTTCTCGATCTCGCAGTGAAACTCTGAGCGTAGCTCTCTTCATTGCTCTTTAGGTGACCCTGAGCCTTCTAATGAGGCCCATAGTAAGCGACCACATCTCTGTACTGTAAGTCATGTCTGGCAACACACACTGGTCGAAGACTGCAAACGTCTGTTTATCCTGAGTCTGGGTAGTAGTATATGTAGTAGGTATATCAGTTAACTGGTTTCCATAGTACAAGCTCTGCTTAGTTTGGAATCAGGTTGCCTTGCGTGAATAATCTCCCAGGATATTATATTATTTAAAAAAAAAGATAACTAATTAAATAATTACGGGGTCAACTATTTATACGGGTGTGACTATTTATTTTATTAACTCAGCTTCTATACTTAAATAATACTTAGCGGTTATTATCCCGCACAAGTTAAAAGTGTGACTTTGTGGTAATCGCGCAGCTCCACTAAGTGTGACGGTACACGAAATCTGTTCTCACGATGTTACAAGCTATATATTTGAAAAGCACCGCTACAGCGACATGTAACTTGTAACACAAAAAGCGCGCAGCCATCACTTCCGTTTCTATGGAGCACATTGCAACTGACTGAAATCATATCTTACACTACTCGTATCTATTTTGAAGACGATCGGTCCAGTTCAATATTTGTGTATATATATATATATATATATGTATATATACGTATATATATATATATGTATAAGTAAGAATGTTGGCAATTCCTGTTAATTCCGCCGTCATAATAAACAAATCCAGGAGCTTCTCGATCTCACTGATGTCGAAGCACTGGCGGTCACCGTAGCCTAGTTGGTAGTGCTCCTACCTACGAAGCTGGTGGTCCTGGGTTCGAATCCCGGTAAGTGAAAATATTTGTGTGATGAGCACGAATATTTGTTTCTGAGTCATGGATGTTTTCTATGTATTTAAGTATTTATCTATCTATACATATAAGTATGTATATCGTCGCCTGGTACCCATAGTACAATCTTAGCTTAGTTTGGGGCTAGGATGATCGGTGTGACATTGTCCCTGGCGACTAAGCCGTTCAACGTACTGTTTACAACAATATTGACATTATCAAAGACTTGGCCACACGAATATTGATATTGAAGGAGATTGATGCAGTGACTTAAATTCATTGCACGTCATATATTCGATGAAATTCATAAAATACCCGTCATTCAAATTTAATAATTTGCAACTGTGAACATAATATCAGTCGGCCATGTTTCTAGAAAACAAAACGGATAGATAACACATACATCCTCCGGAAGGGTGTTAGCAAGGGAATCCTAAATTTGATCTGCCAGCGTGTAGCGTTCGTAGCTTAACGCAGAGCGCCTACCCCAGATTGATAGATGGGGCAGGTTCGAGACCCGCCGGAAGATTAAATTTATGATTTCCCATCTTTGAGAATACCCGTCATATTGTACTTTTAATTCTATTTAAAAATATAGCAGCAATGGTTTAGACACCTTCATAGCCGTTTGATGTTTAATTACAACATAATACGGTCAGCTTTTCTGTACCACAATATTATAGAAGACTTGCTTCGCCGGGGCTTATTTTATATAAATATATACATTGGTATGTTCCGTATGAACGTACAGAACGGATACCAGATATCAATCAATGCCATTTTTAATAATTTGTTAGAGAATGTTTAATAAATAGCTACGTTCCATATATATAATGTATTACAAATTTTCACGTAGTTTATAAACTAGATTTTCTTTATTTATTATGATAAATAGTAATAGTGATAAATAGTAGTAGTAATAGTAATAGTGATCAAAATATTAAAGATTTTATTATCAGCATAAAACTGTTATTAATATAGTTTTACAAGCTCTTAAATTACAGAGCGCCTCAATTAGATATAAATAAAAGGGAAAACACTGGGTCAATGGCCACTACAGTTGACAAAACGTCAACTGAACTGAATATGTTTCATAACTGATCTTCTTTGGATTTAAGAGAAACCATTGTTAATGATACAAATCTGCTGAATGATTGCACACATTCTCACAGAGGCTAACAAGTTGAAACACCCACTTCCGGGACACAAGCACAGACATAAAGATGTTCGAAATAAGCAGAGATAGCGTTGCGTCACGACCACCTACGACTGGTCGCGAATCCCGCACCAACGGCGACACTGCCACATATCGCTAACTTGCATCCCGGATGTGTGCTGGTTGTTGCACTTTCTAGCTATTCCGCGGTTATATGACTTTAAGCACTACGACATCTATAACAATTTAAAATTCAGAATTTAAATAACAAGTTTGGTCTCAAGAAGCAAATACATACATATACCTAGGTATCGTGCCACCAGCCTATCTGTTCCATTGCCTAAGAAGCAAGCCACTGTGAGATTCAGTTTAATTGTCTTGGATTTGAAATTAAATACGAAATAGGTATATTAACACTGAACCGTACAGAAACATGTTGGCAGATGATTTTAGATTTATGATGATTGGGTACGTTATCCAGATCCTCTTGTAGAGTACGTTGAACAAGTTGTATCTCAAAATACCTTTGGGTAAAGTTTTAATTTAAAATGTCAGAATCTTTTGCTTTTTGCGATAGGATGTTTGTTATTGACAAAATAAATCCACCAAAATAGCTGCACTGACGAACAGTTATTTATTTGTCGACTGAGATACAATTGGTGCTCTGGTATCTGTATTCATTATTTACGATATAAAGAATAAAAATAGAGGAGTCTCGTAACGGTTACTACGCCTACTAAAATCTGTCACCAAACCGTTGCTCGGAGAGATATGAAATAGTTTTAGGAAGTGAGAGGAACCAGTTTAGTGTGCCGCGTGGCTGCGGGCTGCGGGGCCGGCCGCGCCGTGTGGCTCTGGGCGCAAATGTCACAGCGTGTTCCGGGTCAGGCTCACCTCTCACGTAACCTGTATCACCTCTCCACACTAGAACAGAACGCTTATCTATCAGAATATATACTTACTATACGGAAAGACTAGTTTAGCGTTGAATTACAGCCCGATAACAGCACTAAACCTTAAATAATGTTACAATCAACGCCACACATATATAAATACATACCTACAACTACTTAGGTACTTATTTCTGTATGGTTTTTACCCGACCGACCGGAAGGATGTTATGACGTCATGCGTCAGGGTAGATATAGGTACTTACATAATTGTGAATGAGTGTCTTTTTACACCGATTTAATAGTTACGGATATTTAGACACCTCCTTTTATCATAGATAGCAAGATTTTGACTTGACATCTCTTTGACCGACATGTTTTTGTATTAGGGCTCTGTAAAACAAATTACTTATGTTACAAAAGGGCTTCGTTGCTAAGCCCGGTGGAACCTCTGCGGGACTATTTTATATTGAAATTTCTTCACAAGTAACTTTATTTAATAAAACAAACAATACATATTATTTTATTATTATGAAAACAAGTATCATAAGCGGTGCCCCTCTGTCACTGACCCCTGATACGGGTCACCGATCACACCCCCTTTGCAGAATTCCGTCTTTTTATTTCAGGGGTCCCTTGAACCTTGCTCTAAATACCAAAAGGAAGTAATCAGATGGATGTCGGTTAACTAAATATGGTTGAGAGCCTTCTGCGCTCGCCAATTGCTTGGTGACTTCTAATTTATATTACAGAACTAAATAAAAAAACCGGCCAAGTGCGAGTTGGACTCGCCCATGAAGGGTTCCGTAGCAGCAAGTATTTCAGTTGATTCAATGAAAGATTAATTGCGGTTTACGATTTATGACGTATTAAAAAAAACTACTAACTATACTCGTTCAAACCAACTTTCGTTGGAAGTTTACATAGTACTGTAATGTACATCATATATATTTTTCATTTCTTTCATTCTCTTATTTTAGAAGTTACAGGGGCGGGAGACACTAATTTTACCACTTTGGAAGTGTCTCACGCGCAAACTATTCAGTTTAGAAAAAAATATTTTCAAAACCTTAATACCATTTTTGAATAAGTACCTTTCCATATATACACCACATGAAAAAGAAATTTTGAGTTTCAGTTCTATGTATGGAGAACCTCCAAAATTATTGTTCTTTTTCTATTTTGATGTGAAAATCTTAATGCGGTTCACAGAATACATCTACTTACCAAGTTTCAACAGTATAGCTCTTATAGTTTCGGAATAAAGTGGCTGTGACATACGGACGGACAGACAGACAGACATCACATGGTTCCGTTTTTTGCCATGTGGCTACGGAACCCTAATAAACTGTAGTAAAAAGACTTGTAAATGATTTACTTATTATACAAAATGTATTTTGATAAGACCGACTAACGGCCTGGCCACGGGTATGAGCGTCGCGAACGTAGTACATTTCTATTCATGACAATTAGTCGCTAGACGTGTCGCCGATCATACCGCGCGAATGCCTACTTGCCATGGCGAATGTCCTGGCTGTAAGGTGCACAGATAGACAGATCTAAATTATTCTACAGATCATCGACAATCCCTAATATTGTTTTATATATTCATGGGTATCTTCTATAATAAACGTGTATAATAATTTTAATGACATTTATAACGGTCTAAAACTAGTCAACCGTGATGTGTTGATATCTCGTGATGAAGCTGTCTGTTTCAGCCGGATCTGTCCACGCCTCCAGCGGTCCCTTCTCAACAGTTTGTACATAAATAAACTGTTCTAAACTCGTCCTTTGAGTCACCGGTAAATATAATAGGTCTTTACCTATGAAATTGCCGTTTTGTATGAAAAAATTTAAACGAATTTTTTTCATGAATTTTTTTATTTGTATTAATCGAAGTAATCACCCATGCAATCAATGCATCTTTGCCATCGCAGTGGCAGTTTATTGATGCCCTTCTTAAAGAAATCAGCTGGACGGGAGGCAACAAATTCTTCAAAGGCATTTTGTACTGCCTCTCGGGTATTGAATTTTTTTCCCGCCAAGAAGTTATCCAAATTCTGGAAAAAGTAGTAGTCTGTAGGCGCAAGGTCTGGTGAGTAGGGCGGATGACGGAGAGCTTCCAACCCCAGTTCTTGCAACTTGGAGACCGTCTGCTGTGCAGTATGAGGTCGCGCGTTGTCGTGCAGGAGCAGCGGAGACGAGCGATTGACCAATGCTGGTTGGAGATGCGCCAGCTTCTCCATCATTGTGCTCAGTTCTTCACAGTACACATCTGCAGTAATGCTCACCCCGTTTGGTAAGAAGCTGTGATGAATCACACCGGCGCTAGACCACCAAACAGTGACCATCACTTTTCTAGGGGTAAGTTTTCGTTTAGGGCATTGTTTAGGTGCTGAACCAGGATCCAACCAACTTGCTGAGCGCTTGCGGTTATCAAACAGAATCCATTTTTCATCGCAGGTAACAATGCGGTTCAAAATTCCTTCATTTGTGTGTCTGTTGAGCAGTGCAAGGCACGTCTCGACGCGTACTTCGCGCTGGCGATCATTGAGTTCGTGGGGCACCCATTTGTCAAGCTTTTTTACCTTGCCAATTTGACGCAAATGGACCAATATTGTTTTGACGCTAACGTCGAAAGCTGCTGCTAATTCAGCCGTAGATTGTGTATCATCAGCTTCCACAACCGCCTTTAATTCGTCATTGTCGACCAAAGTCTTCGGACGCGCGGTCGTCGGTTCATTTTTCAGGTCGAAATTTCCAGAACGGAAGCGAGCAAACCAATAACAGGTGGTGCGTTGGTTTGTAGTGTTAGCTCCGTAAACGTCGTTGATGTTGCGTGCCGCTTGTGCCGCGTTGCTGCCACGACGGTACTCATATTCCATAATTACTCGAATTTTTAACGTATCCATGATGACGAAAAAGATTGAAATGCGATGAAAATGTAACACTAATCAATAAAGAAATGACTACTTTTGGAAAAAAGAATCCATGTTTTTAAAATAAAATTAATTTGAAATTAGAATTCTTAGCCAAACAAAAATTATTTTGATTTGAAATGGCCAGTACTGCAGAACGGCAATTTCATAGGTAAAGACCTAATATTTCGCCGTAAACTTTATGACCGCTATGTGGACGCTCCTCGTGTGTAGTGCTGGATTTATTTTAGCTGCAGCCATACACACTTCCTTTGAGGCACTTTATCACTTTGACTAAAATCGTTCAGTACATAGTCTGTACGAATTTAAGTTAACTTTACTAGAAAACTTAACTTGAAAAAAAAAAATGACCGTATGGACTGAATTGGAGCAAACTGTCCGTCTGAGTCGTCAATTTTAATTAGCTACTAGTATTGTTTGGAAGCAAATTGTTTGGAATGTTTTAACTGACACATTGTTAGCTCAGGTGCGGTGGTTCATAAACCACGCAATCACGGCCGCCATACATACTCACACGTGTCTTCCTCTCTAAGGAGTACCAGCGTATGTGTGTGTGTCTGCGCTCAGTCTGCCATGCGACTGTGTGCGTCAGGACTAGTGTTGAATATGACTAAAGTGACTGAATTAGACTGACTGTAATTTACGGCCAAATTGGTCAAAAATTATCATTAACTGTCAAAAACGGTCATTTTCAGTCAATTTGATTTCAGTTATATTTTAGTATCTTTTAAGTTTTTGTCGTTGATAAAAGTCCACAACTTCTAAATTGAAACAAAAAAGTGATTTTATGACTTATAGTATTATTATATAGTGTTAATAATTTTACATTTATATTCATGCGTGAATTTAAGACAAAATGGCAACGTCGCGCGTCGCATCGCCTCGCGCATCGACTTTGAAGTCGTCTTACCCTCTCTTGATATAATAGAAATTAAAACGTTGCTTCATTCAAACTTGAATATAAATTGGGTACCTAAATAAATAAAAATTAGGGTGGTAGTCGGGAATAGACAATAATATTTGAGTCAAATTGAATTGATTTGACAGTAAATGACCGGTCATTTATGTCAGTTTATGACAATTGTGTCTAGTCATATTCAGTCATTTTACATCTCAAGTCAGGACTGTGACCGGTTGGGTGATGGGGGGCCACTGCGCCGTGCACATCATCATTAAAGCTTAGCAGGGGACTTCGTGTGGTAGTACGAAGACGCGCCAGTGAGACCTCACTATAATAAGAACATAAGCTGGCCATGTAATTTGTCGCCTGATATAACACCAGATATCAAAGTGACATCTTATTCATGGTTCAAGATGGTTACTCATGTTCTATAATATAGTATATAATGTTATAATATATCTATGTTACTAGAAATAATAATGTATACAACTATATTACTACAAACATGTTCTGACTATTTACAAGAGCTTTTTTAAAGTCTACGTCAATAAAAACTTTTTTTAATAGAATATCATATTATGATGTGCAATTCTTTCAGATTTGTTTTCATGCAAAAATACTTTAAGTAAAACATTTTCTTACTAATATTACAAATAGAAGAGTTTAGAAAAATTTAATCTTTTCTATTTGTAATATTAGTAAAAATATGTTTTAGTAAAGTGTTTGTTTGTAATGGATAAAGTCAAAAACGGCTTGACTGATTTTAAAAACTTTCACCTATGAAAAGCTACAATCAACGAGTAACACTGTATTCTAATTTATTAAAGATTAATACAAAAAAAAACTGCACGTGTGGCGCAGCGGCTTAGACAGTCGCCTTGCCGCTTCCTGTCGCGGATTCGAGTCCGGCGCCGGACATCTATTTATGTCACCCATAAATAGTTGTTCTGAGTCTGAATGTAATTTGTGTCCGTGTATTATATGTTTGTAAAGTACCCCGCGACACAGGAAAATTTTCTAGTGCGGGCGTTGTCTTTATTAAAAAAAATACTTCTAACCCAATGTATTACAAAATGCTTATAAAGATAATTATCTGGGGTATAGGTCTAATTTAAAATACTAAGTAATTTATCTTCGTATATGTAGCTCCCCGTATATCATAATATGTTATTGCTATCCTGCTAATCGTAACTATGTATTTCGATCTATTTGGTGGTCGCCTTACCAGGTTACGTTTAGTTAAACGCTAGTGTTAGTTCTGTGCGGCGCAGCTGGCGTGATGGCACGGACTGGCAAACACCGAGCGCGCCTCGCACGGCGCGTGCGTGTGCGCAGCAGGAACAGGTAGCGGTGAAATGCACGTTTCTCCAGGAGTAGAGAAACCGGCGCACACAGCGCTCGATAGTACTCGATAGTCGATACTCATTACTACGTTAACATATTATGTATGACATGATATTATATACATATATATTGATCAATCTTTCTTTTGCGTTGCCGAAGTAGCTCGTATATTTTAAGCTTCAATGCATTCAACGTCCGGTCGTTATGCATTTTCCACGCATATATCTAAGTATTTCCCTATGATCATGTTTTTGATTTATACAAATTATTTAACACGTTATTGCTCAATTGACTTACACTTACTACATATCACAATGTACTCACTCTCTAATTTATTATATTGCTCATATACATAAATACAAGTAATTCTTCTCTATCTGAGACATCTTAGTACTTATCGTAAAATTATATTAAACTCGATCTAGCGGCACAGTGGTCAAAGTAGCCACCTCGCTACAGCTACAGACCAGCCGCCGGTTCCACATCCGAACTTGTGTGACTCATACCTATCTAGTTGTTATGATGCTGGGTGTGATCCACTATTTTTTAAACACGGCCTACTGAACCCAAACTAAGCAGAGCTTGTACAATGGAAACTAGATTACTGATATACTACATATACTACTTTTCTCTTGTAAATATATACCTACTTATATAGATAATTACTCCAAGACCCATGACAACCATGGCATGTCCATGCACACAAATATCTGCCCTGGGAGGGAATCTAAGTCACGACTTCCGGCGTGAAAAGCAAGCATTTGCCAACCACGCCAACAGGCCCGTCTTTTGTGTTTCTAAAATCCTCGTAGTCCAAGTCCAGTCGTGGACCCGAGACCTTCATATCAACTAAAACTTAATATCGGGTAGTTAACTTTGGCTTATATGTATAATTACAGTTTTGTCCATAGCAAAGTAACAACTTCTCTTAAAACGGCTTCACTATCCCCACAACAATTGTATACCTATGTAGACTGTAGAGTAAGCAATGGTAATAAAGCGGCTACAGCGGAGGTTGGAGAGCTGCATTGTGCAGCTATCTGGCGGCGCATCTCGCACAGACGAGCCCCTCTATCCGCCTGTCCTACTCCGTTGCGCAACACATCATGACCTAACAATCTCTTCTACGCTCTTGAAGCGAATGAAAGCTGGCACAGATACCTACCCGCAAATATAAGGACACGCTAGATTAACTTTGAACGGGATAAGGAACTCATCATACAAGTCAGTGCGCGCCTAGACCTGCTACAAGTTCACTTAGCCCAGAGTATACAAAATTATTTCTAGGTACATATAGATATAGATATTAGGTAGGATATTAGGTACTCGAATTGTATGAAAATATTTAGAAATAATAATACCCCCGCGACATTACCAATGATGATCAGTGTAAGGCACATACATATTGACGTGAGCGCATTATGGTCGGGCTTGGTCTACGTACACACACACATACATGCCAAATAAATAAATATTAACTTCCTATAATATCTGGGGGACAATGTCACACAGATCATCCTAGGCCCAAACTAAGCAAAGCTTGTACTATGGGTACCAGGCGACGATACTTATATAGATAGATAAATACTTATATACATAGAAAACATCCATGACTCAGAAACAAATATTCGTGCTCATCACACAAATATTTGTACTTACCGGGATTCGAACCCAGGACCACCAGCTTCGTAGGCAGGAGCACTACCAACTAGGCTACGGTGACCGTCGCCTATATTCCAAGAGTAACCATAAGCCAGTGCATTTTATATGATTAAATAAAAAAAGTATTTATCTTATTTCAAAAACAGTTTTTCTGACATTTCAACAAAACGAGCGCTTTCTAGCCATTAAATATCGCGCCTTCAGTTTCGTGCACTATCTGTTAGACCTCGTAAAACACAAATATTCATTTAAAGTATAGACTATTTTAGCTGGGTTGAGGATCCCAGTAATCTTTACTAAGGTGTACAACTCGTGGGATTGGATGGCGGCAGTCAGTCACTGAGCGATCCTCCAGCACCCTTGCCTAATTTGATACCATCATTCTTGTTTTCAATATTGTGTCTCACGTACTCTCAAAAAAGAAGAAGAAAGAAAGAAGAGTAGAACAATTTAGGAACTGGTTTGCGTGTGCAGTTACGTTAGCCATTTGCATCTTCGAAAGTTTGTTTCGTTTCAGTTATTCCCAGTCTTAGGAGACTTCCTCCGAAATAAGATAATACTAGGAATGCCAACACTAGAACGTTCAACAATCCATTGACTCCAAGTTTACAATTTCGATATACGAAAAGGTTTAGTTCTGCAACAAATGAGGGCAATCTAGCGTGCCTCGTCATTACCGATGTTCACTCGTTCGTATAAAACAGAACATAAGTACAGTTACAATGTTCTATGATCTTACTCTTAGCTGTACATACCGTTAAACACTAATATAAAATAGTTTAAATTACTTTCAGATCCATTGTTTCAGTGAAATAGATAACGAGGCATTCAGCCACCCATTATTATGACATTGTGCATTATACTAGTTAGTACCTAGAGCTTCCGGAAACGCGTAACATTATAAGCATGAGGCTGTACAATGCAATGTCACCAAAGTCACAATATGCGCAATGTCGTGCATCCGCACGCAGTGTACCTTGTACACATCAACAACTTCGCATTATACAACTAAATACAACAGCACTGAACGGCACAGTCTAGAAAGAGGTTAAGAAATAGAGTTCTGTTGAGCAATTCAAATTTTATGCAGTATTATATGCTATGAATTTTGTGATTGATGCTTTATTTTTTATTAAAACGTCGCCCGACCAAGGAATATATGGTATAGGTATAGCAAAGGCTTCACAAATATGCAAATTCCACAGAATACCAACAACGATATATGGGCCACATAAATAGTTGTCACGTGCAGGCGCTGAGGTAGTAGCGTTGACGACCAAAACCACTGCGCCCGGGCCGCCCGTGCACTCAACAGTACCTATTTATTCAACTTTAATCTGATAATAATTTGAAACTAAAATATAATTGCTCTTTTCATGTTCCGTTTCTGTGTCACAAATTTCTGCAGTGACTTAGTTATTACATTGATTATACGTCATCAAAGTATCAGGAATCACCTCCTACACTTAATTAGCTAATGATATTGTGCCAGCTGCACCGCCGGTCCGCGGTCCGCAACTCAGAGCGACACACTTTCTAATACTGTAATACATATTACCCCTACCATCATACTAAGTGCGGATTTACCACCAGCTTACCACAGAACACTACTTGGAGATAATCTATACCATCCTAGTTTTAATTTTCGTTTTAATACTTCACTCGAGATTATTCTACATGGCTTGCTGTATCTTGACCTACCTGGATTCTTAGTAGAGTCTGAGTGTTCACGTCTTGGATTCCAGCCTCTGAGTTACAACAAGTGAGTATCGAGGCTGGTGGTGCCTGGGAGGCTGGGATTGCAAGCGCCCGTAGGCTTACGTGGTCGCATAACAGTTAGTGTGTCGCATGCTTGCACGTTATCTCAGTTGCAGAAAAAAATTTATGAAGTTAAACTTATTTCTTCCAAACCACATTTTAAAAGTTATGGACCACCGCTCTCGTATCTAACGTAGATTAACTTTATGATAAGGACTGGAAAGCACTTTATATTTTAATAATGACGGTTATGAGTGGACACTTAGCTCTCTCAATTTCAAAAGCTTTAATGGCTGATTGCGTTAGTTTTTATAGATATTGATAATTAAACCCTTAGTATTAAGTACCAGAACCGTTCAGACAACTAATAAACCAAAATATAGCTAAAACTATAAATTTCGACAATTAAACTTAAACATAATTTCTTTGACGATAACTTACCTAATTCAAGCTAGCTAAATAACATTGCTATTATAAAATAAATTGTATAAATGTTAACAATGCGTTTACCTAAATATCTATGTAACTAGAAATAATTATGTATACTTAACTATATTACTACAAACATGTTCTGACTATTTACAAGCGCTTTTTTTAAGTCTACGTGAATAAAAACCTTTTTTATTCTATTTTTATTTTAAAGTCGATAAACTTTATTATTTATTGTTTCATAAGTAAGATTTCGCTGGATGCGGATCGCGCAAGACCGGCGATTGTGGAGATCTTTGGGGGAGGCCTTTGTCCAGCAGTAGACGTCTTTCGGCTGATATGATGATGATGATGAAGTAAGATTTTGTATTTATGGTTATTATAATTAAATTACAAAGTTTATGGGTGTCTGTAGAACCCTTAAATGACTATGACTGTTTACAGCTCGAGCAGCCGAGAGATGCAACGTAATTGTGCATGATGTGATGATATTATGTAACTGAAAACGAGAGCTTCAAAAGGAGCACAGCATTGAAGCAGCGAATTTCGTATGTTAGTTGTTAGAATAAATTGCGTCATGCATGACTCGATAATTATACGATCTACGATGCACGCGGAAATGTTGCCGAACATTGTGCCGCCCCGACCGAGCGCGCTGCCTTGCGTCACCCGCGCAGCGCCGCATTATGTTATAACTGTATTATTAAACCTAAAGACAACGGCCATTCGAGGCTATAAGGCCGTCACAAGTCAGAACTATACACTCCAAAGACAACGCAAACTAGTGCGTGCTCTTGAAACTGACACAACGTATTTCATTTCTCTAATCTATATCATTCTATACCTATCTGTATCATTGTATCTAGATTTCCTTGCGATGTCTCAGATTTTAGGAATAAAATATATTTATTTTAATTAAAGGTGCCTATATCTAAAGCTACTCTGAACTACTAGTTAGGTTACTCTGAACTATCAGTTGCATCCTGTAATGGTTATATAGCTAGGAACAAATACATATAATTGAAATATATATATGTTTAATGAAAATAGAATATATATTTTTTTATTCAGGGTCTTAACCGCCGAGATGATACGCATTAGAATATTGAGTGAGACTTTCTCTGGCGTCCTTTCACGAGGCGACCCTTTGACCGATGACGTCACATCGCGGTATATGTTGAGACGTGATCGAGACAGACAATGCTTCCGGTGTCACCCGGGGCCAAACTGTCGTGGGAGTGTCGATTGTTAGCTTTAATAAATACCTATATGTATAAGTTACGACAAACGAAAATAACGTTTCGATAGGTTCGTTCGAATGCAAGATCTAATGAACGGCATTTGTGTGAACCAAAACTAGTATGCCAAAATAGAAAGCCTCCCCAAAGAATGGGGGGATAGGGTTACTAGAAAAACGCTGCTGCCCGTTCTTTGGCAGGTATTCCCACGGGTCGATATCTAAGCCCCCCACGGGATGAGATGCCGTGATGATATTCTTTGCCGTCACCACACAGGAAAAAATTTTATGTGGTTTACTTAAAGCAATTTATTTTTGAAGTTATACCACCAAAAACCACCAAAAAATTTAACAGCATGAAGTTAGTTCTAGGTGGTGTGACGGTGAATTTTTACGATGCGCGCGCATCGTAAAAATAACAGCATGAAGTTAGTTCTAGGTGGTATGAAAATTGATAACTATGTTCAAGTTGTATATTAAGAAGTATAACTTCTAACGCGTGTACATAAGTACACACAAGTTTTTTTTTTTAAAGGAAACTACATAGTACGTTTTATAATGCTAATATAATAGTAATAATTTGGAGGTAATCCTCCAATTAACACCGTTACAAAAACGGCGGATAATGATGGCACGTGTGCTTGTGTCCGGATATTTTCTTTTATAAATTATGTTGCGCACTTGTTCAGGATGTACGGAACTTAGCTTTCATCACACGAGACAATATTGCACGAACAATGAGTGCCGTCAAAATATTATGCTGTAATGTGTTTTATTATGAGTTGAGTTGTTAGTTGCTGCTCTTATTGCTCGCTCATTGTGAGCACCCAAGTACATAATATTAGTATAATTATTATACTATGTACCTTATCAGCCGTATCCGTGATACAATCGAATCGAGACATAAAGTGGTAAACTCAAGTGGGCTCTATCGCGACGGTAACCGAAACGAATAGTTCAATAGTGAAACTGTGTTTTGACAACTTCAAAATTATGACGTTACTTTTGCAAAAAAAGGATAGCTTAGTTTTAAGCTACTAAAGATTTTCTCAAGATACTTTGTAAAGATAAATACTTTCTTTACAGAGAGGCCCTCTTTGCAAATGAATTGTCTTGTCTTGTCTATGGGATTGTAGCTCCCAAATAATTTAAACAATTTAAGTTCGAGCTTCATTCAAACTTTTGTGTAACCTATAAGGTCTTAGCTATCTTTTTTTTAAACCTTTGAGCTGTTCACAAGTTACATTTCCTTTGCCTACTGAAGTGTATCTTTAGGCCTTAGCCTAAAGATACAAAAGGCTTCGGTTGGGTTCTGAAAGCCAAAAGTAAAAAAATAGAAATACAAAATTATTTATTTTTTAGAATGAATGAATTATTAATTTTAAAAATCTTTGTAAGGAATAAACAATACGGAATATTAGGCATTGGAGAGTTACACGTCGCGTCGGTGGAAAATTATTTACATACGCTTCATTACCATCACTGATTGGCTAAACTCTAAAAGTAATGCGATCCACCGCAGATCAGAACATTAAATACATCATTGCGATAACTAATTGTTTGATTAGATAGCGATATTACCTGTTATACAGATAAACAGTAACAGCGTCTCGTGGCTGTACTTACTCTATACACCAACAGCCGCGGACGCGCACGGCTGCTCGTCGATTCCCAATCACAGTTACTGACGAGAAAAAATCGTCGAGTGGTTTCGTATTATAAATAATTATATATGAATCGGTGTAGTGCATGGCCTTTTCTTAAAGGTGCTGGATTTTAAGTGTGAGGTGAGTTATCTGATATTATGTTGTTTTATATTTTCAGTGCACTTTTCGTGAACTTTATTTAGCACTTGTATCTACCCTGCTGTTGCAAATCACACTATATTGAATTATTCGCGGATTTTTTTTTAGGATACATTAGGCATTAAGGCTAACTGTAATCTTCATATTCAGTACCCAAAAGGAACAATGCTGTAATGTCATGTGATCGTCGTAAAATAATTTATACCGAGCTCCACCCGCGAACTCACCCATGGCAATTGCCCTGGTATTGCGTCTTCCTTGGTCTATTTTTGAAGTTATACTTCTTTTGGCGCGATGGAGAAAAATGATGAGAGTGAATTTTTACGATGCGCGCGCACACCGACACCAAAAAATTTAACAGCATGAAGTTAGTTCTAGGTGGTACGACAGTGAATTTTTACGATGCGCGCGCATCGTAAAAATAACAGCATGAAGTTAGTTCTAGGTGGTATGAAAATTGATAACTATGTTCAAGTTGTATATTAAGAAGTATAACTTCTAACGCGTGTACATAAGTACACACAAGTTTTTTTTATTATTTAATTTAATAGTTGGGTACTTAAATTTACTTATTTTATAAATTTTAGGCAGATTAGTTCTATGGTTGAGGCGTACATACATTATTTCACTTTTATAGATAACTGTTTTTCAAAGGGCAATACCATGTAGTTCAGCATCTAGGTTTTGTTCATCTATAACGTATTTATTAAAGACAGTCATATTTTAGTGTATCATGAACATGATGAATCAAGTCTGTGTTGGTAGTACCTTTTGTCATCATGCAAGGATTATTTGTTTCAGCCGCATGTTGGTAAATATAGCAATGTGACTGTATTTATTTACATTTCTTAGTCTCAAGTGCGCGAATTTCGCGTCATAGTCCGACCCTTCGGCAAAGTTGTTACGGCCGGGGCTACGCTCGCGGATGCGGCGACACATTGCTTGTAGTTCCCATAGTACCTACTAAATAATACAACTTCGCTCAATTATTAATTATACAAGATTGTTAAAATTTTCCCTACGTTAAAACACAAGACTGTTCGTCTTCAACAATAACTTTATTACGTGAACACGATGCTCAATGATGACTGCTCGTCGGCACTTGTTATCCAATTAATAATGTAAATAAAGACTTTGATTATAACATAAAGTGAAAAACAAGTAGATAGTCAAATCAACGACAAAATAAACTATTTTTGCTACAGCTGTCGGAAGTCAAAATTACTTACTACTAAATTTTTTAATAAATATAACAATAAAAATATAAACATACCTACTCTAAAATTTCAAGTCTTAACATGTTTTATGGTAAATTGAAGAATAATTAATATTTCGGGATATTGCAAAATTGATCATTGACACTTCACGTGACCAGAAGGCTGGCCTTTATTTTGGTCAAAGAATCAGGGGCACTACCGGCTAAGTCGCCGAACATCGATTTCTTAAATGGTGTTCACATAAATAAAGGTTAAAAATGACTTAATCAATCTTTAAATTGGCTTCAACGTTATCAATCGATTCCGGACCATTTATGACGTCACATGTGCTCATGGAAGCCGATTTAACGATTGATTAAGTCATTTTTAACCTTTATTTATGTGAACACCATTTAAGTAATCGATGTTCGGCGACTTAGCCGGTAGTGCCCCAGTATTGCCATACAACGTGGCAATGCTGCCAGTCTTCTGGGTACGTTCCCCGACAACAATGAGGATTATTTATGGCGCTGTTTAGAGTTAGTTTATTTTATATCTATGTAGGTTTAATGTAGTTTTTAATTTTTATCTATGTATCTTTAGGAACTATTAATTATTATAATGTTAAAGATATAGATGAAAGTTATTTATTTGCGTGAATAAGGTGACAAAAGTTCTTAACATAATAGGTAAGGTATATCTTACTCTACTTTTCAGCATGCAAATATACATTTTAATACAAAAAAATACAATACAATTTATACTTAATTCATTATTAATAATAATCCATAGCAATATAGATTTTTTTAAATATAAACACACAAGGCTCACAGCTTATAGTCAAGGTATTCTTGTATACTATAAAAACATTTATCCGTTAAAAATTTGGTTAAGTAGCGTTTAAATTTAAGAAATGGTAGTGCTTTTATGAAACTGGGCACTTTATTAAATAATTTAATACACATAATATAGCTGTTGTTAGCTGTACTGTAATTATAGATTCGTCACGTCTGTCTGTCTGTATGTACGTAGACGTATTCTGTGAACCGCATTACGATATTCACACGAAAAAAAACGCAATAATTTTGGGGGTTCCCCATACATAGAACTGAAACTCAATTTTTTTTTTATCGTACCCTTACATGTGGGGTAACCTATCTATTGATAGGTCTTCAAAAATGATATTGAGATTTCTAATATATTTTTTTTCTAAACTGAATAGTTTGTGAGGGAGACTCTTCCAAAGTGGTAAAATGAATGCCCCCCCCCCCCCCTGTAACTTCTATCGATAAAACTAAAAAAATATATGATGTACATTACCATAAAAACTACCAACGAAAATTGGTTTGAACGTGATCTAGTAAGTAGTTTTTTTTAATACGTCATGAATCCTAAACCGCAATTTACCTTTCTTTTAATCAAGTAAAATACTTGCTGCTATGGAACCCTTCATGTGCGAGTCCGACTTGCACTTGGCCGGTTTTTTTATCAAGCTAACAATAGCGATGAAGAAGGAAAATGCTTGCTTACGCCAAAGTTTCATGCGTAAAACTTTAATTGTATACACCTCGGCGCCCTCATGCGATAATAGTTTTTGTATGACCAAAGAAACTTGATAAATTCACCAAATCCAAACATTGCAGTACCGCTTGATTTTATTTATCCTTGATTTTCTCATCATCCGTATCATCATTTCTTCTCTTTTTATTAGGTTAGATTAAATTGATTGCATAGCTTCGACTGATGTTACTTGAACCCATTATTTCATACTTAAACAATTTTTTTCTAGATTCAACCTTTGATTGTAATACATTAGTTGAATTAAACTAATTTTGTGAATGTTTATTTCAATAGTTTGAATGCCTATTTGATTAAAACGTAATACCTATAACTAACGATCAGTCTGTAAATTGAATTATTCGGGTACACGTGTACATACATATGTGTGGGTGTGTGTCTAGCACACAAGCTAACGTCTAAGATAATGTCTGCGCGAAGATATAATAAATTATGACGTCAGTGAGTTTGTGTATGAGCATACTCTCAGCGTGAGCACGTCGCCGATCTCACTACTACTTGGCATCCCATCATTCCCATCGCAAATCGAAGCCTGATAATGTCGATATTCAAAATAACCTCCTTTGCCGAATAATAATCGAGATCATGTGCGTATTAGTAATTAATTATATTTATTCTATTGGTATTAGACTGCATAATCATAAATGGGCCTCACAAATAGTTTTCCTGGTTGAAAAACGAATCAAGTGCACGAGTGAATAGCGAGGCGGCTACCGTAACCACTGCGCCACACGTTTGGCCCTGCAGTGGATAGGTTTTCTATGTTAACTGATACAACATTACTATTTGCAGATTTTTCAGTCAGTTGGAAATATATACAACCAAAATGGCGCTAATATACTGCTATGAAACATTTGTAACTATAATGAAGCTTTTAATATTTAAATTAAATAAAAAAAAAAATAAATAAAATATAATACTTCCTCCTCTCTTCGCCCCACAGGGTCCATATTTGTACTGTTTCCAATACCGTATCTACTTTTCTGACATATGGTGTGCAATAAATAAATGAATACTTCAAATTATTCAAAGAAGTTTTAATATGACGCAGTCACCCAGTAACAACAGCGATTTGGTAACTTATGACAAAGAGAAAGGGATAGTGGGTTGTACACTTGTATGTATGAAAACATGAAACTTTGAATATACATACTTCTTTGAAGTATATTTTGAAACGTATTTCTAAAGATTTTTTAGGCAGATCAGACATTAAAAGACATCTGAAACTATTAAAAAAATGTATTTTTTTATTTATATATTCCTGACCCAATTTCGACTATTGAAACCTAGGAACTCATTATCTGCGAAATATGCTACCACTAGGCCGAAGAGGTAGTTTAATACTTTGAAATCGGGTTTAACAACATGTAAACTGAGTTCATCGAAACTCATTTCTATAAATGCGCTAGTGGTAAGACGACGGTGAAGACTCAATACCTACTTCCTGTGTCGCCAAATTGGACTGCTCCTAGTGACAACCTGGTGAACACACATAATCCTAGAAATAAACTGATTTTAATCTTTTTATCCGGACTGTATCGAAACATTGTTGGGAAATTTAAACAAAATAATACATACCACAGCATGCCACTACACTATGGGTACATCTACGATTAACAAACAATATTATGATCATATCACTACATTAAAGTTGGTTTTCGTGTATTTGTTTCAATAGTTATTAGATATTGGCACTTCACCGATAAGGCAGCTTAGTTTCGATTTGCTCGACATTTTAGTTCAATACATCAGATTAAAATAATCAGCTAATTTATGAAAGTATGATATACATAACATATATCCAGATTATGAAGACGAAGTCGCGGGTATTAACAATTTGAAATATAAATAATATGACGCGTAAGAAAATAGTCGTAAAATGTTCAGCACAATCCAAGCAAAACCAAACCAACCGTCCGAGCAGCGCGGAACGGCTTCACAAATAAAGCGGATGAAATCACGCCGCAAGTTTATAGATATTGGAAGTAATGAATGTTTAGTAGCCAACCAGATTAGAAACAGTGATCTGTTTGTAATAAGGGCGACAACTAAGAGACGGTACTTACTAGTGACCTGAAGAAGTAGTGATAAGCATAATTCTCCCATAACTACTGTCGTCCCAGGAATGCCTGAGGTGATCCGTATGACGATATCACAACTTACATAGAGCAAGCAAAGGTTATTAGAAACTGTCGTGTCATTATACACAATCCCGTGTGGAGAGTACGACCGGATGTGCCGCGACTTCATGACCTTCATCTGATGAGAGGCCAGTGTATGAAGGTAGACCGCCTGTTGCAAAAAACATCCTTAAACCCGAACTTTGTTACCGTAGCCTAGTTGGTAGTGCACCTGCCTACGAAGCTGGTGGTCCTGGGTTCGAACCCCAGTAAGTGCAAATATTTGTGTGATGGGCACGAATATTTGTTTCTGAGTGATGGATGTTTTCTATGTATTTTAGTATTTATCTATCTATATAAGTATGTATATCGTCGCCTGGTACCCATAGTACAAGCTTTGCTTAGTTTGGGGCTAGGATGATCTGTGTGACATTGTCCCTATATATTATTATTATTATCTCTACGTCAGTAACTGCCCTGAGCTGAGGGGAATGGTCACTGGCTCTTCTCTATCGTCTGGTGAATCAGTAAAAGCTTTTGAGGCAAACTTTTATGATAAAAAAGTTGTAGTAATAGTAATATGCGCAGTAATCCTGTGGATGTGACACTTCAAACAGATGTTTGAAGTGCTGACTATAATAAGAATCAGTAGGTACACTAAGATCCAACAGTGTCTTGGAGTGTTACCATTCTGAACTCTAACACTAGCCATGTCATTTGCTGCAGTTTCCGCGTGCCACGTAGCTAATTCTATCTCAGCTTGATGGACTGCCTGGACCAGTAGCTTTGCAAATGTCTAAGAGTGAACTTTGTCCGCATTTTCATCAATTATTTTTTCATCGCATTTTTAAATCTGCAGACCAAACAGATTCGAACTGTAAATTATATAAATAAAATGTACTTTTTCGCTCAGAAAATAGGACATGTACCACTAGATTATGAAATGAAGGTTGTACATTACACCACTTTGGCGGTCACCCATCTATGGACTGACCGAGAGCCTAGTTGCCAGACCTCCCCCGCCGACCACTTACGGACCGGTGTGACCATATGGCTATGAGCGCATACGCATAAATATTAATTCATATACAATACAAATTAATAAGACATTTTAGGCAGATAGTATTCTTTGTCAAGTTTTTAAAAGTAAATATTTATCAGAACTGCGTGGGGAGCTAACTCTGAAAAAACTGTGCTTGGATGGGTAACTGCCGGAATGTTACAATATTGCCTCGCGCAGAACTATCGTGCGCATTGGTTGAATTACACGGTGCTGAATATGGCAATTACTGTAACGGCTGCAGTGCTCTGAAGCACACGTTATTCTCATTTTATGATTGACTACGAATATGGTATTACAGTTCATCATATTGAGTTGTTTCAACGGCATCGTGCGCAAACGAGGCGCAGCTTAATTGTCATACTCTGATATAACTTATAGCTCACGATGATAACGATATCGAACGTTTAGTGTTTTGGAGATTATTTTATCTAATCCAAATGTCCGATTCTAATAAATTGTTTATTTTTCAACAACAATTTGTAATATTCAAAGTTCAACATTCTGTATAATGCGTGCTATCTTTTTCAGATATTTATTGACCGCGGTTCACTTTTTGCTTTGAATAAGTAAGAAAATTAAATCAATTTTAATGTACAGGCCCGTCAATAAGCGCTTGTAAATTGTCAGAACATGTTTGTAGTATTACAAATAAACATACCTCGCATTTGTCCGTGAAGTCAAACGCATGAACTGTGATCAGTAGTGATTAGTTTTTAGTATTTAGAATTTAAGTAAGTAAAAGGTATTGTATTTATTTTTAAAATTAAACTGGTGATACAAAAGTCACTTTGCATGTAGTGTTTGCCTATAATTGGTTGTGCAGTTAGATTTAAGACCCGATACATGTAATTTTTTTATCTCTATAAAAACCTGTAACAACTGTTGGTAAACCTTAACTAAATATATAAATACCTACACAACTAATAAGGTACAGACAGAGAGAGGTACTTTTATGCCCATAGTTAATTCATCTCATATTGGTTGTGTATTAAGCAAATAGCCACTTTCGCGATGTTTATTCATAAATATTCATTATAAAGGCTATAACGGGTTTTAGTGTCGTCACAAGTTTAAGTAAACACCTTTTTATTTTGCTCGACGTTTCGGCACGAGTTCCATCGGCCGTGGAGCGAGGCCGCGAGGTGAACTGGCGTTGCTCGGCGTTACTCGAGAACAGCACGGGAAGCGGTGCCGATTGAACAAAACATAGTAATTACAACCGAGAAGCCTATCGTCTGTCGATATTGTGGAACCCTATAATCGGCAAGTGTTATAGTTGCAAAACAATGTAAGGCGGCTGGCTATGGCTGGTGATCGTGCAGTAGACAATCTTACTGACGATGACGATTAGAGCGGCTAGCGTCTAAGTCGCCGAACATCGATTCCGGACCATTTATGACATCACATGTGCTCATGGAAGCCAATTTAACGATTGACTGAGTAATTTTTAACCTTTATTTATTGGAACGCTGATCACTATCCCGATGTTCGGCGACTTAGCCGGTAGCCACCCTGCGGGGGTAGTTCCTAGAACCTGCTCCAACCCACTACATGGCTGATGGCCATAGCTGATGTAACTCGTGCCGAAACACCGAAAAATATGATAATGGCTTGATAATATAATACAGTCTTTTAATGACTTTCATTTTTTATATTATTCAAACGACCTATATTATAAAAAAACTAACGTGGGTAGCTAACACAGTGCAAACAAACAAGAGAGAATTAGGAATAATAATAAATATATAATGTAGGTACTATTCAGCAGAAGGTACAGAAGCCAGCACATCTGATTAAATTCGTTGCGGGATCCAAGACAGTTAAAGCGATTCCCCGAGACATGCCTGAGCTTCACCGCTCAGTGTCATTTCATTGTGTGCCACTGTTGATCCTGGCTTACAGGAGTTGCAGTGGTGGGTAAGAGAGAGGGACTAGTCCCGTTATAAAAAAAAAGCCAGCACATCCAGCTACCCCAATCTAAAAATTTAATTTATAGATTTTCTACTTTATCACATACGCATAAGGTTTACTGTCAATTGGGGAAATTTGACAGATGGGGTAGCTTGATGTGCTGGCGTCTGTACCTACGTCGTTAAAACTGTAACGGGTAACTAACGTAATTCGTTGTAGATACGTTGGAGGCGGCACACAGTTTCAATGAATCAGCCGAGTCCAGTTTTTATTGTAATCTATTCGACTAATTGTCTCTTATTTGGGATGCACAGTGGTTCTAAGTCCACCAGAGATTATCATTCATAATATTGGAGGAATAATACCAGTGCTGTACAAGCACGTGATTAATGTCACTATGGACTCGGCTGACTGGCTGACATTGCTGGCCGGCTCCAGTATACAATTAATTACGTGAGTTACGCGTTACCGTTGCGTTGTAGGTACATATATAATTTTTATCCAAAATATCAGATCAGAATAATATGAATCGTTTCTGGTGTACAAAATCAAGTCTTTTAACTGCCCAGCTCTGCCTCAAACAAGCTTTATAACGACATACTTGTAAAACCGCTAGGTAGTTATGCAATATACATGTCTTAGTGTACACAGTGGTATGGTACCAATGTTATTTAAAACTAATATAAACGCGTCATTCACTAAAAAGTATTTATAATTTGGCCTTCTATTGTAAATAAAATATTTCTGGTGGATATCTTTGGTAGTAACAAAAGTTGCCTTTTACATTTTAATCAACAGTAATTGATTTGTTATCCATTTCATGTTATTATTATTGGGAAACAAAGTTTAAAATTTGTATTGATTTATATTAGTGAGACCGTGTGGGCTCAGTATTCTTTTCGGTTGGACATTTTAATATTATACGAGTAGCTGTATGATTATAGAAAGCAAAAAGTTTATGTATATATTATTTGGTATAAAGTTTGCAATGTCTAATATCCGATGATCTTGGCAGACGCTAAATGTGGCTTTACACGCGGCTGTTACAGACCGTTCATTGTATGTAAATCGTAGAGGCACGGAGCAAGTTCTCCAACTTTATCAGTGCCTCAACGTGTTACACATCTATTATATATTATATACTAGCTGTGCCCCGCGGTTTTACCCGCGTAATACTTTATAAATTGTAACCTATGTGTTAATCCAGGATGTCAGCTAACTCCATATCAAATTTTATTAAAATATCTCCAGCCGTTTAGACGTGATGAAGTAACAAACATGCACACTCACAAACTTTCGCCTTTATAATATTAGTGGTTTTTTTTTCTCGTTTATTTATTTAAGGTAACTTTTTAATATCTAGCGACCACTTTTAAGAATACAGAATAAATTAAATTAAATTATTGTTTATCGTTTTTAAGAAAGTTAGTGTCCGTGTAGGTAGAGACGCCAGCACATCAAGCTACCCCAATCTGTCAAATTTCTTTTATAGATTTTCAATTGTATCATAAAAGCATAAAGTTCAATTTCAATTGGGAAGATTTGACAGATTGGGGTAGCTTGATGTGCTGGCGTCTGAACATGTCCATTTAGGCCCCAAATACATAGTAGGTATTTTACATATTTTTAACGGAGATAGACCAGGTCTAGCCATCTTGGTTTCTTTTACCCTATGACTTTCGAGATCAGTTGGCTTTCGCTAGATTATTTCTGGTAGCTAGCCACACCCGCTCCCAGTGCGCCAGACCAAAAAGAAATGGTTTTGTATCCTACGCACATAAACGTACATCAATCTCCATATACAAATATTTTAATTCTATGTTTTTAGGGTCCTAGAAAGCTAGAAATCATTGCCTAAAAATCCTTGCTGGAATACAGACCTTTTGAATTTTTGAAGTTATACTTCTTTTGGCGCGATGGAGAAAAATGATGAGAGTGAATTTTTACGATGCGCGCGCACACCGTCACCAAAAAATTTAACAGCATGAAGTTAGGTCTAGGTGGTATGAAAATGTATGAGAGTGAATTTTTACGATGCGCGCGCATCGTAAAAATAACAGCATGACGTTAGTTCTAGGTGGTATGAAAATTGATAACTATGTTCAAGTTGTATATTAAGAAGTATAACTTCTAACGCGTGTACATAAGTACACACAAGTTTTTTGTTATTAATATTTTGTTACTCTGCTATCTTAAAACCTTATATAATTTCATGTCAATTGTATATAGTCGTCCGATCTAGCACATACTGCCTAGTGCCTATGCCTTTTCAACAAATACTGTAACTGGACCAAAATTGTACAGACGCCAGCACATCAAGCTAACTTTATGCTTTTGTGATAAAGTTGAAAATCTATAAAAGATATTTGACTGTACATACTTACATGCCATAGGGATCACATGGCAGTATGTTACCATGTCAGCCGAAGGACGTCCACGGCTGGACAAAGGCCTCCCCAAAAGATATCCACGATGCATTGTCTCCATCATTTGGAGCGATATGTCATCATAATCGCCACGCTTGGCAGACGGGTTGGCGATCGCAGTGTGATGTTCATAGTACTCAAAAGATCGCTGCTGCCCGTTCTCTGGAATATTTTCGCGACGACTCCTAGACCTCCCACGGAATGAGATGGGGAGGTCCTGCAGTGTAGTGTGTTCTTCTTCTTAGCGTTTCGATGGCAAACTCGTCAAATTTTTGTGGCCCAGAACGTGGCCACACTGATTGCCCTGCTTGTGGCATTTTTAAGATCGTGCCATGAACATGTGGCAGGGCAGGCTGGGCAAGCTGTTAGATGGGCCATGGATTGGACCGATGCTCCGCAAGTACAGTCCATTTTGGGGTTGCTCGACAGTCCCCACCTAGACATGTTTTCTTTGCTTCGCCCCACCTGAGTCCGGAGTCTGTTTAGGGACTTCCAGATCGGCCACGGTAATTGATGTCCAGGTAGGAGGCTTTCGAAAAGCGTGATAAACTGATCCATGAATCCTTTTTGTGCACGCCAGATGCTGCATCTCGCTGTTAGGGATCGGTCGTTAGTGGCGTGGTGCATTTGGCAAAGCTATTTCGGCTTTTAAGCCTTTGCGGCGGTAGCCTATGCCCATAGAGGGGGTGCCGGGGATCACCATCCATTTTGGACTTGTCTAGGGAGCTTGCTAGGAATGTTTCTACAACAAAACCTTGTGTTTCAATATTTCCCGCGGTTAATGTTTTCATACATGACGTATTGATCACTGGGCAGTATGATCGTTTACGCGTTCATTAATGTCACCAGGACACATGAGACTTGCACTTTACATTGTAGCAGTTACGAAATGTAACTGTATCGAGGCTAATTATGTCCTCATATCATTATTTTTATTTTATTGTGCCTATTTTAAATGTAATGTATTGTTTAGTACCTACGATTAAAATGTTTTACTACGCTAAACAACAAAAGATAATGTTACCGCCTTGGAATAAGTATTTTTAACTGAGTCAGACATTAGAAATTCGCGTCGGTGTTTAGCATCCCTTTCACACTGACTGGCTCAGGCGGGCCCTGTCAACTCCAGCCCGTCCGTCGAACAATACGAGCAAGGACATAACTATTTACTTTTATAACATCAATTCTCTAGGTTTGCAATGTTATGTACTCATTATCTAAGAAATATCAATCCGCAATAGACGTACCATCCAAACGCAGTTAATAGTGACCAGCACGAAATTGTATTTATGTATGGATAGTGTACTCATGGGTTCACCCCGGTATTACAATTCACCCCGTTTAAAGTGCGAGTCGTTTTAGAGCCGTACGTAAGTGCGTTCACACTCTAGCCTGACCTGACGACAACGGTCTTATTCCCGGTTTAGATGCCTTTTTAAGATTGGTGCTAATTTTAGAAGTAATATTTTCTTATTCCATTAGACGCCATATTAACAAGTTCCTTTTTACTGTTGGTATAATCTGAGTAAATACGGAAAATACGTATAACATTAAATACTTGACACTCCACGAGCAAATAGTGTAATGTTATTAGGGCAGCATGCATGCGCCCGGTGAAGTTTGACATCTTCAATGGTTACGCAGTGACTGCCACACATGGCTACGTGCGGACTGTGGGCGCTCTGGTAAGGTAGGCCTCCGACATAAGTTGTATGAATATGATTATGCGTATTCTTCAATAAATAATCTTTCAATATGACTAACAAATTATATATGAACTAGCTGTGCCCGCGACTTCGTCCGCGTGTTAATTAGTTTATTTCTTTTTTTTTGTTTTTTATTCAAATTAAACACTTTTTCTAAAATAAAAGTAGCCTAAGTTACTCCTTATTACATCAGCAACCTGCCAATAAAAATCCCGTCAAAATCGGTCCAGCCGTTTCAGAGATTAGCCGGGACAAACAGACAGACAGACAGACAAAAATTGTAAAAAATGTTATTTTGGTGTATGTACCGTATATATATTCATATTTATGTAGTAAAAACCGATTATTTTAATATTACAAACAGACACTCCAATTTTATTTATTTGTATAGATATGTATAGATATAGATATGTTAAAAGTTTTTATCATTTATTTTGTTTCATTTAGTTTGTATAGTGAAGTCAACTTACTTGGTTAGCCTCCCGTGCTGCGCAATAACTCAAAAGGAATCCTGTTTATGAAAGTAGAAACTTAATCTCAATTTTTCTCTTAATTGCTTTGATTGCGAGCGACGTAACACCATGCGTTTTGACAATTTAAATAATATCCTGAAATTGTACTAATATGGTACACAATTTGAGGTATTCCTCGAAGCGCTACCATTTTGAGGCGCTACTAATGAGGCGCTCCTGTTTTATTCCTCGGAGCGCTACTTTTAGTAGCGCTCCCGATAGCAATTAAAAAATATTAACTTTTATTTCCTCGAAGCGCCCCTATGATTAACTTTCGAATAGAGATAGGATACTAACTGAAACTATCGATAAAAGTAAAACACGTTATTTTATACAATTTGCAAAAACTCCTTGACCATAGATTGGTTTAAAAAAATTGTGCTTGCTTTGGCATTGCTTTCGGTACTATAATGAAATAATGACCAATGTTATTATTTCATTATATATATTCATTATTTCATGCTGTTATTTTTACGATGCGAAAAATAACAGCATGAAGTTAGTTCTAGGTGGTATGAAAATTGATAACTATGTTCAAGTTGTATATTAAGAAGTATAACTTCTAACGCGTGTACATAAGTACACACAAGTTTTTTTTATTTATATATAAATAAATAAATGCTAAACGGCTGTAAGTAGTAACATATAAGTGAGGGAGGGACAGCGTTTGGGGAACAAAAGTAATGTTATTGTCCTGCCCATCAGTGAGGTTGCCAGAGTTTATACACGAGTGTCTTTTACTGTGTGTCGCCGGTCTCATAGGCTACTGTCACCGCTCACCAGCAGATGAGCCGTATTCTTGTTTCCAGATTTGGTAACAAACAGAATACTCAGTTTTGGTCTACTAACGATCATGTGTTCATTCAAAGATTAGTAATACATGATGTTAATCGAAGAAAACGGCAAAGAAACGACGAATATTTAGAGCCCTGCAACGAATTTCGGAATATCTAACTCTATCTTGGGACTAGGCACTCGTAACTATATAATGCACTCCCCGATCCCGGATCGGATGTGCGGCTTCGCGTCAATAACCTCCCTGCGTCGAAGTTTGCCCTCCATACGCCTCCTGGCGCGCGTGTTATTGGGGCGTAGTAGTACGTTGCTAAACGACTTCAACTTGTGAAGCAGTGAAAGAGTTAAGCCTAACTGTGAACGTCGCGTCGTGTTAAAAAATAAATAGCTTCAAAGTCATGAAAGTGTCATTATTGACATTTAGATATTCTCAGCCTCCAGCAGAGCAATTAGTCGAATAAGAACAACGGTCAAATCAATAAAGCGCACTCGGCCAAGTACCAATTATTAACAAATACATAATACATGCAACAAGTCTCACAAGCGCTATATATTAGAATGTATTAGTTGCAGTGAGTGTGACCTCCGGGCAGCAGTGACCGGCGCGGGCGCTCCGGAAGGTTGCGTGAGTCAGCGCACACGCACACTGCTCCGCACAGCCCCACCGACTAGCTTTCTTGCGCGGCTCTAATCGGCTAAGTGTGTCACCGCAGCACGTGCCAGCGGAGACTAGAGAAGCTGGCCATATTGCACAGTTTCGATATTCACTCTCCAATGTCGAGTTACGCGACGCGCGCGCACCACGCAGTACGGCGACCACGCACCTTCATAACATACATAGACGCAGATTTTTACGTTTACGTACGTTACAACTATCAGCTACGATAATAATATGGTAAACATTTCTCGGAAAACTATTTAAAATGTAGCTGTTAATTAAATTATTAATTAAGGACATGATCTTAATCGGCGATTGTAGCCGATAAAGTCTGATATACGGAAAATATCTAGTACTAGCAGTGAGAGTCATATAATATATGTATTGTTGTTAGATTTGTATTCTGTACTAGCGACTTTAACCGCTCCGGCTTCGAACGGGTTGATAGATAGAAATATAAATTAATATCCTGGGACGTTATTCACACACTACCATCTGATCCAAACTAAGCAGAGCTTGTACTATGTAAACCAGATAGATAGCTGATATATTACATATACTACTTTTCTTTTGTAAATACACACTTATATGGATGACATCCAGGTTCAGGACAAACAGACATGTTCATCCACACATATCTGTCCTGAGTGGGAATAGAACCCACTACCTGCAGCGTAAAAGGCATCTTCCAACCACGCCAACCGGCCGTCTTAGTCATCAGCACTTAATTTGGACCGAAAGAAGATAACAACCATTTCTTACACTAAAGCCATCATCTAACTACTTAGGTACTTTGCAAATTTGAACAACAAACCGTTATAGTGACCTTACTATAATAGTGAGACAGGTCAGCCTGATATCGTCCACTGCTGGACATAGACTTTCCCCAAAGGTCTCCATAAGTTTCCATTATTTGGAGGGGTGCCGTAGTCACCGTGTTTGGCATGCGAGTTGGCGACCACAGTTAGGTGGTAGCTAGCACACAGGTGGCGTAGCTGCCCGAACTACCTGGTGTATCCCTCAGTTGCTTTTTACGACACCCACGGGATGGTATGCGGTGGCCCTGTTATTCTTTCTAAGCCACACGGCTAACCGTAAGCTACTAGTTCTTTATTTTACATATCATTAATAGGTACATTTCGCAGTGCTCGCGGAATTGGGTTACATTATTGAAATTATCGTAAAGATCTATATTATTACAAAAAAAATACAACATGCCTCTGTTTTGGCGCACACACTTGTGCTCTATAATATATAAAATTCGGCTAGGAGCACATTTTAGATGTAATTAGAAGTAAACTCATGGTAGCATACGTACCTATAGTTGTGATATTTCATAAATTCCTACGTTATTTATTGAAAAGCTAACAAGTGGAAAGTAGATGAAAGCGTTCATGTGAATGTCGACGCGCGCGATAAACTAAGCGGCACGTGTTATCTCAATGTCAAGCGAAGTAAGCGGAACCCCAAAATGTTTTAGTTAACTTAATAAAGCAGCGACTCACATCATACATTTAGAAAATGTTTATTAATTCTTACGTGGTGATAAAGAACACACACAGCTCTCCCTTCCGGCTGCCGTCAGCCAGGGTGCAAGTCTAAGGAAGAAACTCCGGCACATATTTACAAGTATTAAAGGATAAATCATGAGTCGTGAGGCACGAGTATCAGCTCATATTGGGTGTGGAGCGCAAACACTTGATGAATAATACCAGTCCAAGTATTTTGTAACTTTAATACTGTGTATTACTGCACTGCGTTGTGAGCTAGACAAGTGCCAGTGCTGGATAAATTACATTAATTCATTCACGTGAAACTCGTCCCGTTTGTAATGATTAGACAGCATTCATTCACGTGAAACTCGTCCCGTTTGTAATCATTAGGCAGCATTCATTCACGTGAAACTCGTCCCGTTTGTAATCGTGAGACAGCAGTCGCTAAGACATGGCAGGCCTTCTGGGCGACCGGAACAGCTCTGTCAGTGGGGTAACCATTGTCCATACGTTAAGTAAGTAGAGATAATGTTTTGACAATTAGCATAAAGAATATCGTCACCCCATCTCATTTCGTGTGGGGAGTAGAAGTCGTCGCGAGGGAATATTTACTAGAGGACGGGCAGCAGCGTCTCTCTGTGTACTATGACCATCTTACTTCGATCGCCCACCCGTCTGCCAAGCGTGGCTATTATGGCATATCCCTCCAAGATGATTCCTGGGGGGAGACTTTTGTCCAGCAGTGGACTTTTACAGCTGTTATGATAATGATGACTTATTGTGTACGTTAACAGATATTTTGTTAATTTTTATTTGAACCCACTATAGTTTTCCTATTCTTGACTAGCGAGTCATAGTATTCATCTAGAAATAAGATATATGCCTTGCCAGAAAAACCGCCGCGGCCTGGGGCTCTACCGGCTAAGTCGCCGAACATCGATTTCTTAAATGGCGTTCAAATAAATAAAGGTTAAAAATGACTTAATCAATCGTTAAATCGGCTTCAATGAGCACATGGGACGTCATAAATGGTCCGGAATCGATTGTCAACGTTGAAGCCGATTTAACGATTGATTAAGTCATTTTTAACCTTTATTGAATGCCATTTAAGAAATCGATGTTCATCGAGTTAGCCAGTAGAGCCCCTGGTGGTAGGCGTGCCTGGTATCTGTGCCGCTAACTGTACCCGCGCCGCGCTCGCGAGATGTGTACACAACAGAACATGCCGGGGATTTCTCCACAAACATACCATTCAAGCATTACGCTTTTCAATTTAGCATATTAATTATGTAAGACAATGAGGATTACAATTATTTCATCCATTTATTCTGCCTCGTTTTTTGTCAACTAATATTATGAAGAGAAACGATTACGAAAAACTATTTAACTGATTATGAAACTTCTTCTGTTTTCTTGATATATACAGCTACATTGGTTATCTATTCTATACATATAATAAAATCGTAGGAAGGTCAACACTGTACATTGAATATTTTTTAAAAGGATACTTGGGGCGGGATCTACAATCAAAATCGAAGCCAAAAATATTGTTTTTAGATTTTTTGTCTGTTTGTCTGTAGGTATGTATGTCCGGGCTAAATTCAAAAAGTACTGCATGGATTTACTTCAAATTTTGAATGAATCTTGCTAAGAGGTCGGGTCAACATATACGTTACATATTATCACGCTATCACCTACGGGGGGGGAGCTGTAATAATTTATATAATTTAACGCGGGTAAAACCGCGGGGCGCAGCTAGTGATTAATATAAAATAAAATATTGAGATCTTTACGAAAATTAAATAATGTAAGCCAAGGTATCAAACTTTCGCCTGAAACAGTCATTATTTGGCGCCCACTAACTGTTGATGATAACTGCACACACAATTCAAGAAGTTATACGTAGAACTAGTACAGTTCAGTAGTAGGTAAAAACGGTTTTATGTTTGTTGTTGTCCTCTTCTACCTATTTGTCCAAAATAAAGTAAGTACTAAGAACAAATACAAATGTATTCTAATCTAGCTGTGTACCCGTGCAAAGCTGGGGCGGGTGCTAGTTAATACGACTTATATGATAATTGATATCCTATAGACGTTGGGCCTTGATGTCGCCAGCGGCTCATGTTATTCTGGCCGGTAACCATGATACGTTGCTGTTGCGTAGTACCTGTTTAAGGATTTAAAACTGTATTTTTTCTACATTATCGTTCTTCATTCTTATGTAATAGGAAGTGTTCCGTTACTTATGTACAATACAACAACAAGTGCTGCAGGAAACCGTTCCTTGTTTGGTTTCCAATCCGAATCTAGCTGTTATGTCAATAATTTGCAAGTGAACACTTCAGTGCGCTGCAAAGATGTAGGCCACGTCTCTGAACATAATAATAATGTGATTGTTTACCGGCGCGGGGGCGGCGGTGTGAACCAATGTTACGCGAGTTTGGCGATGTGGACGGCATTCTGCCAAATCTTATCACTGTTGCGTTCATCTCACAGATTATGCTGCCAACATTGCATTCATGTACTCATTATGTATCTCAATGTTGCTCACGTTATAATATTGGAGCTAGTTACAGATGTTTGCATAAACTAATATTAAATGTAAATTATTACTCTGTTGACACTTGCTATTGCATTTATTTACGACAATATGGAAAATTTGGCTTGCTGCCTGTACCTATGCGACTACTATCTACGATACGACTTTTGCGATAGTCATTGCATGTTACTGACATTGAAAATCAATACTTTTATTTTCGTGTTGAAATTGCGTTTTTAGGGTTCCGTAGCCAATTGGCAAAAAACGGAACCCTTTTAGATTCGTCATGTCGGTCTGTCTGTCCGTCCGTATGTCACAGTCACTTTTTCCGAAAATATAAGAGATGTACTGCTTAAACTTGGTAATAAGATGTATTCTGTGAACCGCATTAAGATTTTCACACAAAAATAGAAAAAGAACAATAATTTTGGGGGCTCCCCATACATAGAACTGAAACTCGATTTTTTTTCCATCGTACCCATAGATGCGGGTTATCTATGGATAGGTCTTCAAAAATGATATTGAGGTTTCTAATATATTTTTTTCTAAACTGAATAGTTTGCGCGAGAGACACTTCCAAAGTGGTAAAATGAGTGTCACCCTAAAAAAATATATGCTGTACATTACCATGTAAACTTTCACCGAAAATTGATTTGAACGAGATCTAGTAAGTAGCTTACTTTTAATACCTCATAAACCGTAATTTACCTTTCATTTAATCAACTAAAATACTTGCTGCTACGGAACCCTTCATCGGCGAGTCTGATTCGAACTTGGCCGGATTTTTCAAGTTTAACTCTTCGTCGCCTAAAAGAAAGGAAAGACCGGACATAGTGTTGTATTACATTACTCGTTTAAAACGTGCAAAATAGCGTCATATACGCAGTGACGGTGCAATGTACGTCCCTATCCCACTGACACAGTTGGCAACAATTTTCATTTGCTATGTGAACGCGACCGCAGCCGTGGCTACGTGGTTCCGCGCCCCAAGCCATTCACTGGCTTTAGAATATCCAGTGAAGATGCATGCGATGAAGCTCACGACACTGACGTGAGTTGGTTACACATTTATCATGAAGATGAGTATGAGGAGATTATTTAAAACGAAGAACACTTTCTGCAGCACTTCAGAGGAGGAGACTGACTATGGAGCAAAAACCTTACTATTATGTAAACACTTCGTTTAGGACTGCTCACCAATGGCTTTAACTTAACGAAAGGATACAGAATTAATATTTTGTTTATTTAATCGATATGTTAACTTCTTTTCATTTCGACCTGATACTTTTGATAAAAAATGCAACGCTGCTATAATTAAGTTTTGTGGTTATACAATTTAATTATTAAAGTTGAGGTTGCATCGTTACAGGATGTTTGCCGTCTCAATACTAATAGTAATGTAATAAGTTGCGGAAGACAAGTTGCGTGAAACCTTCCTGATGTTCGCTTCAAAGTAATTTCATTTCCATGCACTCTATTGAGACGCACACACACAAACACACACGCCTACCAATAGTAATCCGCATTAACGCATCAGCAGTCAGTGAGCCATTAAGAGTGTGGTGATGCGTGTTATAAAGATAAAAGAATTTGCAGTGTCCTTTTGCAAACTTGTAACACTGACAATACATGCTAAAGCTATGAACCTCGTTGAAGTCTGTTGGAAAATATTAAATTAGTTAGTATTAATGACACGGTCCCCCGCACGCCATTGTGTCCGTCGGCGGACACCGCCATTACCTTATTTACGTAATGCGCGTACTATTGTGTGTGCGGAGCTCACTTACTGGGCACATTGGTTCAGAAGCCGGTATTAACTAAATTGCAGACTGCACGACGACCTGCCTCTGTTCAATAAAGAGTTGTCTCCTAAGCTATTCTAAGTGAAATTTTGCACTAATATTATTGAGTAATATGATTAGATTTTAGTTGGTTCGTTTGATCAAATTAAAAAACTACATAACTATATAACTCAAACATGGGAAATCATAAATTGCATCGTCCGGCAGGTTTCGAAATAGCACCATCCGTCGTATGCGCTCTACACACTGGCAGATCAAATTTACGATTTATATTCTCCAGAAGAGCATGGCCAGGCAAGGTTATCCTAAATTTGTTCTGCTAGCGTACTGCGTAGCTTAACGGCAAAGCGCCTACCCCGGATTGGCAGAGGGTGATATCTCATTATTGAGATTAATTTAATGCGAATAATGTTACTTATTAAAACTTGTACTACTTATTACAACTATGTACATTATAAGCGGGAAGCATGGCTTTATTATATTTAAAATAAATAAAGATCCATACGAAAATTAGAATAATATAACCTATAGTACCAAAAATTTGCACATAGAGTTCATTATTAGGCGTGCGCTGCGAAAACTATTGATGGTACTGATAATGTAGGTACTAAATGTTTAATGTACTCACTTTTACCTCATTTAAATACTAATTTATCTTTCTATGTTAACCGCCACGGTAGCCGGGGCAGCCCGCTATTATTTTAAATGGGTAGTTCAGGTAAAACTCCTGAGAGAATCGGGCTTTCACTTGCAGTTTCTTGTGTAATGAATTATACCAGCCGTATAATAGCCGTACGAGATCGGCGTAGGAACTCCATAGAATAACTTGGTGGTTAGAATTAAGTTCAGAATTTAGTTACTTAATAATTATAGGCCACTAGATCTGTTGCGTAGCCATCACTTCGGCTGTCGGCGCACGCGCGCTGCTCTCTACAAATACTAGCGCCGACGCGACGTCGCGGTACATCCGCGGCGTGAGCACTTTCCCAACAGTTCCACCGAGCCAAGTGACAAGGCTCGGCTGCGGGCAGAGGGCTCATCAGATGCATCGGGAATGAACAGCGATGCGTGTGTTCTAATTGATGATCTGATCTCATCTCTTGCTGGACTATAATAGAATAAGTTATTATTACCTTGATCCCACAGTCAAATCGTAAACACTTTAGCCTCACAAAGGCTAAAGTGTAACAATTCCAATTATTTTTTAGTGAAATAAAAATTAAAAAATAATAAAATTAGTTATAAACATAGTACGTAATTTTTTTTAGCTACCTGTTTTCAGTTTCTTTTGTTCCCAAGTCCGCATTCCGCAGGAAATAAATGCCGTTTAGCTTAACTTTGGGCTCTATACAAAAACATTGCCTGCTCAGTCGGGAGTGCATGCTTATTTCTGAAGTAATTTCTTATATCTTCCCACACAACACACTCCGCTAACAACAATCAGCTTATGAGAGTGAGGGTACAGAAGGTGCACTCCTGTGTTCTGTCGCGATTGGTCGCCGTGGCCAACATATGGTCGGGAGCACTTTTATTAATTTATCAGATGAATTGAGTGCACACAGTTTGCGGATGCATCTATAAATAGTTTGGAAGTTAAGGACATGATTCACATGATTTATGAGTGAAATGAGTTGACAACCTTGAGCGGCCAGGTGCAAAAACTGGTCCGGCAGCCACGGTGCTCCAGTGCAGCCGTCGCCTCCTTACCCCTCCCCCCTTCAAGCGGGTGACGACCTCAGAGCCCCTCGTGCAAATCATTCGAGCCTTCCGGGCTCGACGGATTTGCACGAGGTTTTATAAAAAAAACACAGGGAAGAATTAAAAAGAAAGGAAGAGTAATGCAATGGCATACAACAGGGTGTTGTTTAATTACGTCATCGCCGTGTCGTTCCAATATTGTTCCATACGTTTACATTGAGGCTGAACAGCACTAATGTTATATTTTTTCGTCCATGTTGCCCACATGTACTTACTAATACGGCAACACATATATAGAATGAATAGATAGCTTACTTTAATTATAATGAGAACAGGAAAAATATTTATTCCGTGCATAGACTATAAATTTAGGGAGATCCCCATGTTTCCTATAGTTTTCTATATATTTTTTCACTAGAAGTTTACCGTTAGCGCAAGAGGCTTTCACTTGTTAGATACGAGTTTAAATATGGAGAGGGGATCAAACCGTGTAGCAAATTAGTCAGATATCAGAATCTTTTTGATACAGTTTTTCGTTTTTGTCAATTTGCATTTATTAAGACCAATCATTGGTGCCGAGACTGCAAGCCGGTTTCGCACATTACGCTTATGTATGTAATATGAAAATCAACAAAATCCCAGTTATTAAAGAAAAGATAGTCCACTTGTTTCTAATAAGGTAGTTGTAAAAACGTATAAAATTATTTTTATGTACATCACATTCTAGAAAATTTAAATTAACTTTAAGAATGTAAAGAGTGCGCTCCGTCACTTGGCGACAGTTATGTCTGTGGTTGCATATTGTGCGTGGCAACTGGGTGGCAAGGCCACTTTTACATTGACGCCGCACTGCGTCAGACGACGGAGGGAAACAATGTTTGTTCTACTTAGTGTCGCCGGTGACCTTGAGTATTTCGGTAATGTAACCTTTTTGACGCCGCCATGACTGTACCTACACTACCGACACTACCGTGCGCTACGGCTCCTTGGATGTCTACCAAAAAAAAAATATATACATACCCAGCCCTAGTATACTATTATTTTCATATATTCAGATAACGTAGTTAAAAATGAATAAGTAAAAATTTTAAAAGTCGTTGATATTTAAAAGAGCGCTTTTCTATAAATGAAGAAAGGAAAATTTGGCCACCACTGGCCACACATCGTGCTCGCAGGCCGAGGGTTGTTTGACCCCGAACGTGGCGTGACCTTCTCCGCCCTCCACGATCCTTAGTTTGCATTCGTATGATATATTTATGACAATCGAAGACTATTAAAGCTAACGTCATGTTAAGAAATGGCCTAAAGTAATAGCTTGTTATGGTTTACCACAGCAACTTGCATGTCGTATATTATATGTTCTGCACAGTTCTTCGTCTAGTGATGAAACGAAGATGTATTAATGGCCTTCAAATGCAGTTAACCATTCTTTAGTTCTGCTCTACAAAGCAGAGAGGTGTCCGCGCGGATGCTACCATTATTCCACTCGCTTTAAGCGTCCATTATGCCATGCCTCTCTCTTTAGCACCCCACCACCCTCACCGTTCATGTATGCAATTTTGCCAAGAATAAGTATAAGTGGTTAGTCGTAGAATCCATCTCGTTTGGACAGCGATCGGAAGGCTACGTAGCATCTTCTCGTCCAAAAATATAGCAATGTTTCAAATCAAAAGTCTTCGCCCAATGTTTTTTGCCAGTTACGGAACAGGGACGTGGTCACTCACTATGTGCCTCATTAGAAGGTACAGGGTCACCAGGAGAAGGCTAAGCTCGTAGTTTCCCTGCGAGGTCTAATCGGAAATGTTGAAATCCGCAGGGGCACCGAAGTTGCGGACATAGCTCGCATATTATGTGAAACAAAACGCCTATTAAGACCGCTTGTAAATAATTTGTATTTCGCCTATGAACGGAACAAGGGTCTATTCACGACAAATTACTACCAATACAAAAATGTCGATAAGGCGGCAGCTTGGCGAAACTACAAATCTTCATTAGCAAGCAATTTCTATTTGTTCAATTTGTTCAGTTTCACCGGTTGATTATGTTACACCCTGTACAAATATAGAATGTCGTCCCTATTATATAGGCTCCTGTGAACTTGTTGGTTTAATTACTTCGGTGTATTCATTATGTTAATTGTGAATTTAGGTTCGTATTGTGATATACAATTTTAATCATGTCCTTTCTGTTTTGTTGCTTCTTGTAGCTTGTTTCTCCAATTCTAATATTAGATTGTGCCAATGTATGTGGTGTGGTTTTATTAGTAACAAGCTCCCTCAGTCCGCAGGTGTCTCCGGCAATGACCTAATAGTATTGTATTAATCAGTAGTCGCGGCTTTCATGTAGCCGCCCTTATCTCTCTGATACGAGGGATTATACACAACCTTCAGTTTTTCCGAAAACTAATCAGTCGTTTCCATCGTCTGTCCTAACAGTATTTATTACTGGATATAATTAATTACGTTATCTTAATACCTAAATGATGATATTGATTGATTTTAGCCCTAAATTCATAGCAATGTTAGGGCTCAACTTTGAAATCTAAAGATATTTGTACAAAATTTTGAGTTAAGTAATGGAATCAGGCGTTACTTTGCGGAAATCCATAACAATCGGAGACAGGTCTCCTTCGAGCACTCGACGAGTTAGCAGCCCTTGAGAATAGTCCGTGGAAGACTGAAACACGTGTTGGGTATCGTACTGGCGCATGTAATATGCTTTTTTATATTGTCCTTCTTGCATGTGCACATTTTTGCGGGCGGGAGGGCGGTGCAAATTGCATCCCGGCAAGATTAAACTGACAATTAGCGTAATTAACACTACATATTGATTTTTTATTTTGAAGTTTTGAGTTAATAAACAAATGAAATTAGTTTTTGCTAGACCAAGAAGTTTTTGGATACATATATTAGTCATCAGGTAGGTAAGTTATGGTAGGTACTACATGTGTAGTCGTAACATAACAGTTTAAACTGGCATCCGATCTCAAATGAAGCAAAAGAGCTTCTGGGAGTCGAATGAACAAATGTACCTCTATATAAAGGAAAGAAAAAAATCTGGCAGAAACTGTTATCAGTTCCACCCCTGGAGAATAGACTAGATAATAGTTTTAAGGACTTCGTCTCACTACTTTATTCAAACATAAAGAAACTAAATTAAATATATTCCAATAGGTTTCCTGATTATTGTAAAAATAGTACAAAGTGTATGCGTTATGCTTTTTAAACGATGCCCATTGCCCTGCCGTCTCAGCGCCCCGTGTCCGGTGTCTCGCACTGACTCGCACCGGCGAGTAGTGTTCATTAAAGTCATATTCGTAAGGTTCCCCGCAAAACAGGAATTTAGCATTTTAGAAGAAAGAGCATAAAGTAGGTCCCAATTTACTATAGGCTTGCTTTTGATATAATGCTAGTTTTGACAATGTATGTCATTAATTAGTCATTTCACTCAGATTTACCATTTACTTTAAAAGTTAATATTAACATAATAATATGCTTATTATGTGAAAACAAAGCACATGTGGAATGTTAAATTTAGTTATCAAAATTGGTAGTAAAATTAGATGGCAAGGCGACGGAGACGAGATGTAAACAGGTGTGTCTCCCACCGCACCGAGGCGTGTGTAAGGATGGGCCGATTGTATTAACGGGTGTGTTTGGTGGTTGCAGGTGATGCGTGGGTGGTGCCTGCGCTGGCTGGGCGGCGGGCGCGCGCGGCTGCGCTGGCTGGCGGCGCTGCTGTGCTGGGGCGCGCTGGCGGCGCTGGCGCTGCCGCGGCTGCACGCGCCGCCGCGCGCGCCCGGCCCCGCGCCCGCGCACGCCGGCCGCCTGCTGCTGCAGTCCGAGGCCGCCGCGTCCACGCCCGCGCCCGCTTCCGCCACCGCCGTGCCCGCCACCGACGCGCGGGTGCTCTCCGAGGACGAGCTGCGGGCCGAGGCCGAGAACGCGCTGCCCTCGTTGCCGCTCGCCTACTGGCACAAGCACCAGAACGACAAGAACAAATACTACAAGAAGAAGGACTGCGCCCCCTTCCCTTCGATATATGAGCTCGAGTTCCACAACACGTACTGGCAGACGTTGCACTCGTCCGAGGGCGTGTTCCACTTCTACGGAGCCTACCTGGACACGCGCAATGCGTCCCGTATCGGGCCCGCCGTGCGTGTTCTCGCCGTACACGACCGCATCAAGCCGGCGCTAGCCACGCACTGCCAGCTGTGGTTCGAGGAGCGCGAGGCGCCCGTGGTCGTGCGCAACCTTGAGTACAAGTACGTGTGGAACAACAAATGGGGCAACTATCGCGACCGCGTGCTGCAGCCGTACCTGCTGGCGTGCGTGCTGCCCGCCGAGGTGCGGCACCTGGTGCCCGCATCCGTGTCCATCGTGGAGAATCCTTGCGACCGGGCCTCCAACAACCTGCGCGTTCACTATGACCGCCCTGCGCCACCGGCCACGCGCAAAGAGTTCGCCGTTTGCGTTAAGGGGCTCGATTTTCAGCACGAGGACCTCTCCGTGCGCCTCGTCGAGTGGATCGAGATGCTGCGCTTGCTCGGTGCCGATAAGATTTTCTTTTACGAGCTGCAGGTGCACCCGAACATTACCAAGGTGCTCGATTACTATACAGCGCAGAATGTCGTCCACGTCACGCCTATCACTCTACCGGGCGGACAGCCCAACCTGCCGGGCTTGCAGCACATGTATCTCAAAAAGAAGACGACCCACAAGCGGCAGATGGAGTTGATTCCCTACAACGACTGCCTGTATCGACACATGTACGAGTACCGGTGGCTGGCTTTACTCGACATCGACGAAGTGATCGTCCCGCTCGAAGACCTCGACTGGACTTCGCTGATGAAGCGCATATTACCGCTGTCCGTTCCTGTCGCCGGTAAGCCACCGCGATCCTCCTACCACGCGTCCAACCTGTACTTCCTGGACTCGCTGAAGCACGATCATGCATGGGAGGAGGGCGTGCCGCGGTATCTGCACATGCTGCAGCACGTGTACCGCACCAGCAACTTCACGAAGCCGGGCCAGTACGTGAAGGCGTTCCACGAGACGGACCGCGTGCTGGCGCTGCACAACCACTTCCCGCTGGCGTGCCTGGGCGGCGCCTGCTCGTCGTACGCGCTGGAGACGCGGCACGCGCGCCTGCAGCACTACCGCGCCGACTGCGTCAGCTCGCTCAGCAAGACGTGCGCGCTGCTGCGCGCCGACCCCGTGCGCGACACGGCGCTGTGGCGCTGGCGCGAGCCGCTGGTGGCGCGCGCCGACGACGTGCTGCGGGCGCTGGGCTTCCTGCCGCCGCACCGGTGACAGGGCGGGACACGTCCATCTAGCATTAAATGTATTTATAGTCATTCCGCTGTAGTCTGATCGAGCCCCGCGGCTCAGTCCCACGCTGACCTTGCGGAAGAGGACTCGAGGCTAATAAATATTAATCCATTATTTTGTTCCGTTGCCACATTGGAGCGATGTAGGTGCAACATAACAATTTCGCTCGCTGTGGTCAAATGCTCATATTAACCCTGAAACAAAATAGTGAATCGATATCAATCCCGGCCTTACAGCCGGTGCGGTCACTCGACTCGACGCCCCCCTCGCGCCGTCGACTGTCGCTCCAGTGACGCTCCCTGACCGTTCTATAGTATTTTCGATGACTTGGTCCTATAGTTTTTCATAAGCTTGTAACTTTTATATTTAGTGTCAAAATGTTTAAACATAATGTACATTCAGTTTCCGTGGCGTTATCGTTTCACCGAGATATTAATGTTATTTATTAGCCATTTGTTAGCTTTCTCGATGATTTCGATGTAATTTAATGAAGAGAGTGGTGGGTTTCGATGTATATGTTATAGTTGACAAAATCGGAACATGTTCCAAATGACACGCGTAATATTTTCCATAAAATCCTATTATCTAAAGACCCGATTCAGATTTCGTAATTTCTAGATACGACGCGACGAGAAGACTTTCAGATGAAAAGAGTGCAAACGACCAGATAACGTGACCAATAGATTTAATTTAGACGCAATCCATTCGATTGTACTGCACTGAGAGTAGTCTCGTCGCGTGCTGTCGCCCGGACACTTTCATGTCATTGGAATGACGTAGTATTGATGGATGCCCATGTCTACACACTATGCTTTTTAAAATACAGGTTTGTAGAGGGTGGCTTTTTACCCTCGACAATGGCACAATGGGCCAATCAAGAGGCTAACGGAGGAATCCATTCGTCCAATATATATAACTAACTACCCTCCAGAATTTTGATTTTTGTAATTTGATTTAATTGTTTAATCATCCCCAAAGTGTTGGCACGTATTCAATAGCTAAGATCGGGATCGGGTGTTTAGATATCAGATGTGTCAGTACTGTTGCCACCACGCGGTGTGGCGTTGTCCTACTTTGGTATATAGAAAATAAATAATGTAATATACGAAAAATAAATGTGATTTTTAAGGAAACCTTTCACTTTTATTTATGTATTTAGAAAAATGATCCTAAATATGTACTACGCCAGCCCATCAAGCTACCCTAATCTGTCAAATTTCCCCAATTGAAAGTGAACCTTATGCTTTTGTGATATAGTTGAAAATCTTTAAAACTAATTTGACAGATTGGGGTAGCTGGATGTGCTGGCGTTTGGTCTGTTCCTACAATGAAGTCCTACTCGCCTGTACCTATACCTGTAAAGTGCCTGTACCTATGATTACCTGCTGTACCTTGGAACCTAAAATACGAATAATATTAGTAAATAATTTATATACAAGCTGTCTATGTAAATATAGTCGCTACCCTGAAAGTATATATAAAAAGAACCTGGAATCTGATCGCACCGCCATCTATGTATGTATGTATGTACAACTGTCATGTATAGAGATGGCGTTTCGTAACAAAACCATAAAAATCAATCGGTATAGATTTGTTCTGATAATGTTGTTAGGAACAAAAAAAAAATTAAATCAGTTAATCCGTTGTCGAGATATCATCAGAAAGCCGTACTTACAAAATGTGTAAGAAATCAATTTTCGCCATATTTTTTTTCGTTTCCTGGTTTTAATAGATATTCAGCTAATCGAAGTGGAGACAGGTACTTGTTCAACCAATCTAAAATAATAATATAATATATCTAGGGGCAATGTCACACTGATCATCCTAGCCCCAAACTAAGCAATACTTGTACTATGGGTACCAGGCGACGATATACATACTTATATAGATAGATAAATACTTATATACATAGAAAACATCCATGTATCAGAAACAAATATTCGTGCTCATCACACAAATATTTGCACTTACCAGGATTCGAACCCAGGACCACCAGCATCGTAGGCAGGAGCACTACCAACTAGGCTACGGTGACCGTCAAATATAAATCGGCCCAGCCATTCTAGAGTTACAAAAGGGTTAACTACTACTCTGTTTGGTATAGAAGTACATTAGTACGAGTTTTATGTATCTCTTTTACATAAAAAATAAACCAAACACGGTGCCAGTTACTTTCAGACATCGCTCTACAACTGCATAATTCCCCATACCAACGTTTCCTCCATTTTACTCCCTGAATTTTAAAATATGACTAATCTTTTTTTAAATATTTTAATCGAATTTCGGCCACGGCGGCCAGACTCAATGGAGTCTAGCCATCGGCGCCTGACATTAATGTAGTATGTGCGCAAATACAGGGGCACTTTCTATTCCATTACTCTCCTGATTTAATGGGATGACTAGCGACATGACCAGAAATAAGTAAGTCAGGTACTGGACCGTCGGGTTTACGTGCTATCTGAGCTACAGAATAATTATTCTCAAAATGAGTGTTTGACCCGACTTCGTCATCTGCGGTAGAACACGCTCCCGCTACATCAACGTGACTATTCGGCGCAATACAGATATAGATCTGATCTTAAATAATAATATCCTAGGACATTATTCACACACGGCCATCTGATCCCAAACTAAGCAGAGCTTGTACTATGGAAACCAGATAACTCATAATTATGCTACATACTTACTTTCTTTTGTAAATACATACTTATATGTATAGATAATTACACCCAGACTCAGGACAAACAGACATGTTCATGCACACAAATATCTGTCCTGGGTGATAATCGAACCCACGACCTCCGGCGTGATAAGCAAGCATTTGCCAACCACGCCAACAGGCCCTGATAGATATGACTAAGTAAACTAAAATAGGTTTATCCACAATAAATAAATATTCGGCTGCTTTTTGTGGATATTTCAGCATATTAGTTAATATGCTTTTTCTTTTTTGTCGACTAACCTATTTTAGTTCACTTAGTCATATTCAAGAAAATATGCTTCTTTCAAACTGCAGACACTAAATATTCACTTGTCTCTGCAGACAAAATGTGTGAAGTTAAACCTTGGTTAGCAAATCTGGCGACTGGAAATTAACATTAGAATAAAAAAGGCCATGCGTATTGTTTTATGCGTAGTCCTGAAAAAAACAAATGTTGGCAAATTTCGAGTTGGTAGCTTTTCTACATATTATTATAATATTATAGTCTTTAGTCTACAGCAGTCGACAACAAAACATCGGTGCTGTACACCGCATGACCGAACCAGATCTGAGCTGACATAAATTCAAATTTATTTATTTCAAGAAGTTGCAACCCTATTCATAAAGTATTAAAGTGAGTAGTATAGCCAGAGGCCTACCTTAATACCCAACATCAAAGTAAGGCGATAGGTCATTTCACAAACCTGGAGTTACTTACTATCAATGCGCAATAAGACAATGTTGCGCACATTTATTTAACAGGAGTTATGGAAACAGTCTACAAAATAGTCTAGTAAGCTCTGGTTAGTTTCACTCCTGGGTAGCACTAAACGGTAGCAATATTTAACTGATGAAGAATATAGCATTATTTCGCTCTCTGAGCCACTCGAAGTAACCCGAAGTAAGCCACACGGTAGGTTTCTCCACCTTACATTATATAAGTAATGCAACAAGAGCATTATTATGTAGTTTTGCGGTCTTTACGTGTTAGGGATGTGTTTAAGCTTGTGGACCAAATTGGGAGGAAATAAATGGATGTATTAGATTACCCTTTGTTTGTCTTTTTCCACCGTATTAGTAATAACACTTTGCCCGACTGAGAACGAGCTTTTTCTTTCGATTTTTAGATTTGCGACTATCGTGCACTCTTAGATCTGTAATGCGTATAGACGTATTAAATACGAAGAAACTATTTTATTTTGTCGATATATACGACAGTTTCAATAATTTCATATTAAGACTATTATTTAAACTTTATATAATATCTATATAAAAATGAGGAACAACGTATGATTGAGATATTTAATAGTTTCCTTTGATCCGGTTACCTTCAATTAATGTCATAAGCAAGTGTGCAAATATAAGTCTGTTCAGGGGAGCTATACTATACACTAAGCAAGTAATTCAGATCATATCAGCCGAAAGACGTCCACTGCTGCACAAAGGCCTCCCCCAAAGATCTCCACAATTGCCGGTCTTGCGCTATCCGCATCCAGCAGTTTCCAGCGACCCGCACAAGATCATTGGTCCATCTTGTAGATATTCAGTACCTACTTATGTTTAAAGTTTCAGTTTGAACATTATACTCGTAGGTCACTGGACTACACAATTGAGTGACATTATAAGTACAATTGAATATTTCCTTTTAGTACGTAGTGATGCATTGAGTAGATTAAAAATGGGTATTTTCAATGACATCGCAAAGTAAATTTATAAAAAAATGAACTTAGAATAGTGTGCCTCCGGTGTACAGAAATATTATAAGTGCACCACTCAAATGTGTTGCTATTTATTTACTTAAGGCGCACGGCTTCACGACGAACTTTGTCATAGCGTGTGTTGAAATTAATTAATGTTGGGCCGTCATCATAATGTCAATATTAAATTGCTTGTATATTTTTAAGTTCAGCTTGCATAGGTGTCCCGCAGCGGGCCAAGGCTACTTGGCGTCAGTCGCACATTTGCGTTTATAATTGGTAACCTATCGGAACTCCTACATCCTAGCTCAAAGATTATAAACTGGCTGAATATCGTCTCGTTTAAATGTAAACTTCAAACATGTCCTACAATTTGTGAATCTAACTTTTATATTTAATTATCCTGTATATGTATATTTAGTTTTTAACATCACACTTTATCTATGTTTAATATTACTTATGGTCAGGTACCTAATTGAATTAATTTTGTATTGCTATCTAATTGATTTTGTGGCCCTATATAGTAAACTAATTTTAATAATATTCATCATCATATCAGCCGAAAGACGTCAACAGCTGGACAAAGGCCTCCCCCAAAGAAAGCCGGTCTTGCGCTATAGGTACGCATCCAGTCCACTTGTAAAGAGGCCTGCCTACGCTGCGTGTTCACCTTCGTGGTCGCCACTCGAGAACCTTCCTGCCCCTACGGCGCGGCGGCGTCGGTTCTACGAGCTACATATGTGCCCCGCCCAATGCCACTTCAGCTTTGCAATACTTCGGGCTATGTCGGTCGGACGTCTACATTTCTGATTCTATTTCGCAGGGAAACTCCAAGAATAGCCCGTCTCGACCATGTCTTTGTTCCGTAAGTCGTCACTGGCAACACACACTGGTTTATTTTAATAATAATATCCACTAATTTCGCGTGTTCTGTTATTCTATAATTGATTGTTGTTGATTTGTACACGAAACTGGAACTCAAAATATGTAAACACGACGTCAAGCATTGTGTAAACAAATAGATGTTAGACCTTATAAATAACATAAAAATAAAATGACCTTAGTTCCTATCCCTTGACGAAAAAAGGTGTTATTACTGAAAACATTGCTTTTATGGCTATGATAACGCCATCTTTCGTTGTTATATGTACTGACTACGCCTTGATCTAATACAATTGGTCGTGGTCATACCGGCCGACACCGATCTACATTGAAAATTAAAAATAGATTATGTAGTTCAACAAAAACATGTGCCTTATTCATAATATATTTTACAGATTTTATCGCTATAAGAGCATCTCGATTGGGGAAGTACATCGACCTTAAAAACTGCAAGGCAAGTATCTTGCGCATGAGTAAGGTCATCAAGTTCGTCGGAGGGGTCTGCAACGGATAGTGATTTCCGTTTGTATTTGTATTCGGCTTCTCTCTGAGTACTATCATATGATCATCATGCTTGTATGTATGTACTACAGTCACGATTAGGGAGGCTTTTGTCCAGCTGTGGACGTCTTTCAGCTAACATTATGAAAATAAAACTAAGACCATTCTTTAATGTAAGATAAATATCGTTTCGTTTTCGTTTCATAACTAATCGGTGTCGTGTCGGCAGATGCAAACTAAATATCCAGTTTATAGTATAATCGATAGAGGGCGCTGACAAAGAACTTATTAGTAGTTCTCGATCACTAATATCAATGCAAAATTTTACGACAATCTTTCAATATCGACATGTAATGGTAGCTGTATGTATAAATATATAAATAAATATATTGATAAAAGTCGTATCGTGTTGGCACCCATACGTATTTTATAGCCATTAATTGATTATGCTTATCACAGTCGAATTTCCGAATTAGACTGTAGTTAAGTTATTATATTGGAATAAAATGTTATTAATGCACGCAAGAGAGCTCGGAGAGGCAAACAGGCAAAACAAATTTAAACCATTCTATTGTGACAACAGCTCCATAGACAAGTAAGGTAAGGTACCTAAAGATATTTTAATAGGCAACCGGACAGTTATCTTGAAAATATTTAAAATTGAGTAAGGCAGAACGATTATAACGTTTAGGACCTACATTTCAATATTTTTGTGTAATATTAAGGATTTTACTCATCACGTCACACAAACACCAATCTCCGCGGCTAACGGCACGTGTACGCAAACAACGTTATCCGCCGTAATGTCAATTCGCATTTGTCCGTTGGCAACAAACAAATTCGTAGATACCTACAAAGGTAAACGGCAGGTTTGTATGGGATTTTTGTACCACTAGTAAAATTTCGTGGTTCGCGATATTTTATGTTTCAATTGGTAGTAAATGTGATAGAAAAGGCATCTTTAATTTCTTAGATTTTTAGAACTTGGTATATAAAAGTTATAGCCAGTTTAATTTTAAGGTTACGTTTGGTAATCTGTGGGTCAACCCCATGACCGTGGATACATTGCAGTTTGAAAATTACTTTTACTGCCTAAGTAATAAAGATACTGTAAATATCAAAGTGTGTCTACTGATGTGGCAATGAAATGCTAGTGTTAACTAGTGTAGCAATGAAGAGTGTGACATTATATTTTCATAAACATTGTTATGGTGATAAAGTAAATGTTGTCGCTCTTTTTGTAGTCTTTTACATGGATGGATTCCGAACCTGCCCCGAAAACCCTAACCGGGTCGCGACTTAGGTTAGGAATATGCAAAATCTATTATTTGTTGTAATGATTAAAAGATCTTTATTTCCATTAATTACATAGTTCATAACCCAGTCTAAATTTGTGTGAGGTTGCGAGGGGTTTTATATGAGGTTTTGAGTGGAGGTAAATAAAACAATAGGTTTTTTGAAGTTATACTTCTTTTGGCGCGATGGAGAAAAATGATGAGAGTGAATTTTTAAGATGCGCGCGCACACCGACACCAAAAAATTTAACAGCATGAAGTTAGTTCTAGGTGGTATGAAAATTGATAACTATGTTCAAGTTGTATATTAAGAAGTATAACTTCTAACGCGTGTACATAAGTACACACAAGTTTTTTTTGTAACTACATTCATTTTATTAATATTATTATTAATTTATCCTTAGTATTACTTCATCTAAGAACATCTTCATATAAGTACCAAACAATAATTATCACATAGCACAAAGCAACATTGGGCTTATTGAGAACTTCACTCTCATCGGATAATGCTTGTCTTCTTTGTCGGAGCAAGCGAATGTTGCAATTAACACCTTGCAAACTCGTCATTATAATTTTTTCCAGCTAGGCTTCCGCGCAGTGCAATCACACCACTTTGTCCACCGTTAAGAAGAACAGTTTTAGGTGCTAATTCCCCTTACGCAAGGATGTGTAAGTTGGTAAATGGCTTTAGCGATTTACACTTCGATTCTACTAATAAAAAAATCCCTACTTACACATTCAGAATTTCCAAATTTAGAATAGCAACAAAAATAAAATAATAATATAACAACCTAAGTGTGTATATAACATTCTAAAAATTCTGTATATAATCGTTTGCGGTGTAATTACCTTTAAGTAATTGGTACATTGTTATAAGTTTATTGATAATGTGTTAAATATAAGAATTAATGTAGACAATTGTTGGTGAACCTGAATAAATAAAATAAAAATAAAATATTATAGTACGGAGGATACCTCAACGTAAAAACTGCAAGATAATTTGCTAAATTGATGACATGTATCAAAACAACAGCAGACAGATTGTCTTTGCCTGTCAATAAATAATTGCCATCAAAAAAAATATTGACGACGAAAATCGTTCCTATTCTAAATCATTAATTAATACGATTTAATGCAACTTATGTGCTTTCATAGGTATAATAAATAAGTCTATAATTATATTTACGTGTACTTATGGCTAGGGGTTATTACACCACTAAAGTACTGCCTACATGCACATTGCTCGCTGGAGACCTTGTAGCCATATAAACATGACTGATCTGCTGTGTTACGTGAACTATGTGTAAATGATTGCTATCATATACTTAATTTAAAATTATTGACTCTGTCTCAAAATGAATAATGTTATTGTTTCGAAGTTTTTCTTTTGTATACCTAAATATAAATATAAAAATAATAAGCATTCAGACAACCGATCGAGAATATATTGTGTTTGCCAACTAAATAATTACTTACTCTAATTGGACCAAATCCCGTGTTCATGCCCGCTTGAGTATGTTTCGACGGACCGTCTCAACTGGGTCGTGTTGAAACCGGTAGTAGATGAACCCACTGAGTTTGTTTCGCTGGGTCTTCTCAGTTGGGGCGCATTGGATCCGGTGGTATTAAAGCGCGACCGTCGTTATTAACACAAGGTCCGTCATAATAATAATACCTTAATATAGACAGAACCATTGACAATATGTAGTAAAAATATTAGACTTAAACTAGATAATTAAACATAATCTCTTGACAATAACTTGATACGGTGTAGCTAAATATCCATGCTATAATAAAATAAATTTTATAAATCTTTTCATACAATGTGTACCTAAATATCTATGTTACTAGAAATAATAATGTATACAACTATATTACTACAAACATGTTCTGACTATTTACAAGCGCTTTTTTAAAGTCTACGTGAATAAAAACCTTTTATGATTTATATGTAATCTTGTTCCCTTTCATAAATAATTAATTATAATTTCAACCTTTGTATTATTTTACAAATGGCAATTTCTGTATACGTAACTGCGTTTAGTTTAATAATAATAATCTTTATTTATCCAAAAAAAAAACATACAGGGTTTGAAATAACTTAACTTAATATTTGGTTTGGAAATACATAATATTTTATGTTGCAAAATCTGTACAATAATAATAATACTCTACCTCTTAAACTAGGGTATACCTGTATTATAAGAGGTAGTTTGCGGTCAATTATCAACAACTAACTTATATTTAAAACTTATATCTAAAGTGGACAGTGTCATTCTACTGTATGGTATACAGGAGTAGAATTGATGCTGTGTGTATGGTGTGTGTAGGTGTAAATGTATGTGTGTGTGTCTGTCTGTGAGTGTTTTATACAAGATAGGTGAGTAAAGACTCCGTGTAAGAGTAATCCTTAAGGAGCAGCCATTCTGTTACTTTAGATTTTAGTGCATGTGAGTTAAGATTTATAATGTTGAGGTGATTGTTAATTTTTTTATAGATATGAGCACTTAGTATATAATATTGATGTTTGGCGAAGGAAGTCTTGTGTTGTGTATTTGGTGGAACGTACGTGCGTTTGTTTGTAATTGTAAGAGGTGGAAGACCTGTGTGTTTTCTAAGGATGGATTTAAGCACATAAAGCTGACGAACCGTAAGTACTTTACAGTCAGAGAACAGTTCAATTGTTGGATACCGGTAGGGCTTTTTCGTCATGACTTTAAGTATAGCTGTGCTCTCTCCACCCTCAGAAATCTAGTCTTGGCGGCACCGCCCCACGTAGCTATGCATAAACCAATCACTGATTGGCAAAGTGCAAGGTACACCATCTTAAGAGTTTTTAGGTCGGCGGATACTCTAAGAGACTTAAATACATGTATAAGACGTAACATTCTGGTGGTGACGGCGTCAATTTGTTGGTCCCATCAGTCCGTCGTCTATGTGTACTCCAAGGTATTTACCGCTTTCGGATCTAGTAAGCGGAGAACAGGTGCAGAAAGTCGACGAGTTTGTGCAGGAATGGGGAGTTATACTAAAAGATGGAAGTGGTTTAGCGTTACGTCGTATAGCAAAGGGGATATAAGTAGTTTTTTGAAGGTTTAATGTAAGAAGGTTCGAGTTTAACCACATTATAACTTTAGCCAAGGCCATCTCCGCATTTGCTTTAACAGTGTCCCAGGTGTTTCCGTCTATCAGTATTGCATTGTCATCTGCGTAAGCGTAAATGCTACCATTTGGTAGACTCAGCCTGCAGAGATCATTTACGTAGATCTGAAATAGAGTTGGGGATAGGATCCCTCCCTGGGGAACACCATAAGATACCAGGAACTCATCACTTAGGTGAGTATCAATTTTAATGCATTGCTTACGGTTTTTTAGGTAATCCTTAAATATTTCTAAGGGCATTCCACGCACACCGACACTTTGCAGCTTCATGATAAGTTTGGGAACAGAGACCGTGTCAAAAGCCTTCGAAAGGTCGAGGAATATACCTAGGCATTTCGATTTTTTATCTAGATTTGAAGCCACCTGTTGCGTGAAGTCCAGTACTGCATCATCTGTAGATAGACTTGTTCGAAAGCCGTATTGGTTGTTAGCAATGAGTTGGTGCTTGTTGAGAAATTTCCGTAGAGTGTTATTTAGGATTTTTTCGAGGACTTTAGAGAGCGCAGGTAGGACCGATATCGGTCTGTAGTTATTGACACAATCTCTGTTCCCTCCCTTGTATATTGGATGGACCACAGCTTTTTTAAAGGCCTCCGGAAAGACACCCTCTTGTAGGCAACGATTAAATAGGTAGGTAATTGGTGGAACCAGTACATGTCGACAGCTTTTCAATACACGCGATGATATACCGTCCCAGCCGACTGCACAGTCAGAACGTAGTTGTAAGATTAGGGAATCAACATCAGCTTCGTCTACTTCCAGGATGGTAAGAGAGTTCACAGGTGAGTATCGGGTGTCCGTAGGTGAGAGTGACGGATGGCCACCATCCGGTGATGATTTAGTGTCATTCGTTATTTTTGAAGCCAAATTTTTGCCAATGTTGGCAAAAAATTGGCCTGCCTCATTTATCGCCGATTTTGGGTTGTCTCGAATTGTGAGTAGCTGCACTGGGCTAAGGTTTGATTTATGGGTATTGGTTATTTGTTTGATTGTTCTTCATAGGGCTTTGGGATTATTTTTGGCTTTTTCAAGCTGGCCGGTTTCATAAGACTTTTTTAGTTTCCTGAGTAAGTTATTGCAAAAATTACGATATCGTGAGTATGTAGTTTTAAGAATAATATTATCTGGTGATTTTTTTGATTTTATGTGCATTTTGTCTCTATTATTTATACATTTTAAAAGACCAGGGGTGATCCAGGGTTTAATTGTTATCTTTCGTCTAGAGATTTTAACTTGTTTGAATTATTCGATATTACTGATTTAATAATACTGATGAATTTATTCATTGCCTCATTTAAGTTCTCGATCTCATATATTGTCGCAAAATCCACAGATTCCAGCTCCTCCATTATTGCTTTGTGGTTTAGGGTGGTAGTTGTATTTTATTATATTGTTGTAGTTTACGATTTTATTACGTTTATTTATTGAAAATAATAGAAATATTCTTATTGATTTTATTAATAAATCCCATTTTCTCAAATATTATACTTACATTAAAATCAATGCCTTAGTTGTCTTAACATGTGGTACAAATGATATAGCTGAACACTAAAAAAAGTATGCGGTACAGATATTGCCATTCACATTTGTGAACAACTACTTCATAACATTAAAATAATAGCTTGCTCGATATTATGTTTTTTATTAACACATCACCAATCACATGGCTTGGAATCCACATCTCTATTCCGCTGGTGTGGATTCCGAGCCATGTGATTGGTGAACGCGGCACAGCTCGTCTCCGCTCCGCCTCAGTGGAAACGCAGCCTTATGGCGCCTAGCAGCGTAAGCTTTTGCGAGGCAACTTACAAAAAATTAAGGCTAAAATTCAGATAATGTGTATAAATAACAATGTCATTATGTAATCAATATCTACTAAACTGTAAAGCTTTAGGTATAATAATTTATTAAATAGATCTAGATTTTTTGTCACCATAGAAGTGGTGTAAAAGGGATCGACTTTCGTACGAGCACCTGCTCGATCCCTACGTACCTACTCGCATTCACTACGATAGAAGCGATAGAATAAGATAGTAGATTATCGCGCATTTGCACGTTGTGGACTCACGCCTCAGACGCCATATACATATAATATTGTTTATTTAAGGCATTTAATCAATTTTTACAATTATTTTTTTGAACAGCTGAATTTATATATATTTTGGCTAATTATTGAATATGTTGGCGTATTTTGTGTTTTGTAATTAAGTACTTAGGTTTAAAGATTCTTTATTCTCAATAAAAACAAATAAGTCACTTACTTGAGAACAATAAATAATAACTTATAATAACTTGTTTAATAAAGGTCGAGTTTGTAGTTTCCCATAGTATCATCTAATGTACCCACTTGCCCGAGGTTAAGATATTAAGTAAGATTGTTGTACATATTGAAATAATCGGGTTTTGAATACATTAGATGAGTGTACATTTTTAACGTGTGGTGGTAGTTTGTTGTACATCTGTGCCCCTTGATAAGTCAGCATCTTCTTGCCATGATTTGTCCTAATCTTAGGTAAGACCAAAAAACTCGCCCGGCGAGTACTACGTTGAATTGTGTGCTTGATTTTGATGAAAGATAAACTAGATTTAATATTTTTGTTAAGAACTTTCCGAATAAAAATGCAGGTGTTGTATGTAAGTACAATTGTGTTAAATTCATAATTTTAGTTTCTTCTTAGATTTTACGTGTTGGAGTTAGGCGTGGATAGTTAAAAAATAATTTTATAAGTTTATTTTGCATGATTTGTACATACTTCCATTTATCCGCAAATATATCAAAACCAGGATTGAAACCCAGAAGAGCGTCGAACGGTATAAGTACGGCGTCAACAAATAATAGACGTCTACTAACACGACGACTTCTAATCATACATTCTAAGCAAAGTCACCGACAATAAGATTTTGATCAGTAATTCATTTTTAATAAACAAAATCAATTAGATTTTTTTTACTAAAACTGAAACTAATCTAAAAAATACTTGTGTGTACTTATGTACACGCGTTAGAAGTTATATACTTCTTAATATACAACTTGAACAAAGTTATCAATTTTCATACCACCTAGAACTAACGTCATGCTGTTATTTTTACGATGCGCGCGCATCGTAAAAATTCACTCTCATACCACCTAGAACTAACTTCATGCTTCATGCTTCGCGCATCGTAAAAATTCACTCTCATCATTTTTCTCCATCGCGCCAAAAGAAGTATAACTTCAAAAATGTAAATAAAAATTATTTATATAAAAATCACGAGAGTGATTGGGAGTGGGAAGCATTTTTAGCTAGTTAATTAAAAACTAGATCCCTAACCTAAGAATACGAATTAAAAAAACGAAATGTAAAAACACCACGAGTGGGATAAACTTCCCACTGGTGGTGTTTTAACCCCCGTCAATATGCGGGTTGGCGCGTCCTAACGGTTAAGCCGATTACAAAGCGTTGCAATGTCTATAAACCGTTCTGTTGTGTTTAACCAGTATAGGTAAGGGTAAGGGTAGATAGATGGAAACATAACATACTTTGTATTTCAAATTCATACTTTAGTCGGACAAATAGACGGTACCTACAACCATTTGAAAGGAATTATTGTTACCTATATGTTGGTAAATACTCGCCTTTCACGCCGCAGGTTGTGGGTTCGATTCCCACCCAGGACAGATATTTGTGTGGATGAACATGTCTGTTTGTTCTGAGTCTGGGTGAAATTATTTATATAAGTATATATTTACAAAAGAAAATAAGAAGTATATGCATACCAGCATATCGGTTATCTGGTTTCCATAGTACAAGCTCTGCTTTGTTTGGGATCAGATGGCCGTGAGTAAATAATGTCCCAGGATATTATTATTATGTTTTGTTTCCAAATGACGGACTCAACCAAGCCGCAGCTCCCGTCCCAGGCAGCCCGGCCTCGGTACCGGTATTTTCTTTTTCCATGTTTACTCTTTCAGCTGGTTTGAGTTTGCACATGTAAGGTACTGGCAAGTACGACGTTTTCCTACATTAGTGGTAATGTAGAAAATATATTTAAACATACCACTATGTTTAAATCTAAATTAACATTTTTTCTTAAGTTATGACTAAATGTTTGTACAGTATCCCGCGACGCAGGGATTACATTTACTAATGCGGGCGTTGTCTTAATAAAAAAACCGGCCAAGTGCAAGTCGGACTCGCCCATGAAGGGTTTCGTAGCAGCAAGTATTTCAGTTGATTAAATGAATGCAAATTGCGGTTTACGATTAATGACGTATTAAAAAAAAACGACTTGCTAGATCTGGTTCAAACCAATTTTCGTTGTTAGTTTGCATGGTAATGTACATCATATATTTTTTTTAGTTTTATCATTCTCTTATTTTATAAGTTACAGGAGCGGGGGGGGGGGGGGACACACACTCATTTTATCACTTTGGAAGTGTCTCTCGCGCAAACTATTCATTTTAGAAATAAATGATATTAGAAACCTCAATATCATTTTAAAGACCTATCCATAGACACTACACATGGTGGGGTACGATGAAAAAATTTTGTTTGTGTTTCAGTTCTATATATGGGGAACCCAAAATTATTGTCATTTTTCTATTTTTGTGTACAAATCTTAATGCGGTTCACCGAATACATCTACTTACCAAGTTTCAACAGTACAGCTCTTAAAGTTTCGGATAAAAAGTGGCTGAGACATACGGACGGACAGACAGACAGACATGACGAATCTATAAGGGTTCCGTTTTTTGCCATTTGGCTACGGAACCCTAAAAATGAAAAGAACATGCACTTAATTGAATGTTTATACTTATATCCTTCCTTATATAATCCTGTTACAATTGTATTATTCTGTTTCCGTAACTATTATTTGTTCTCTTTTATCTATGAACCCCTATTTGTTAACGCATACAGTATGATATTAACGCCTCTTGCGGGTGTTACCTGAGTTAGCCGGGGCCTAGGGCTCAGGTAGCGTTCCACACCAGAGGTCGCCCCATTCTCCAAATATTCTACGAATACTTATCGTAGGTATCTCGAACCATAATTATAGAAAATCTCTTTTTATTTATTTTGACCTTTTCTGTTGGCCCAGTAATGTTACACCGGCCGGACCATAGAAGCCAGCATGGGCTAGAGCCATCTAACAATCTAAGTGACCCGTGCCGGTGTGCAGCCCTTTGGGATTCGCACCTCGGCTCAGCCACACTGACGTGGGCGTCGACTTTTTGGGGCATTTGGTGCGCAATGCGGGTCGAGTTTGTAATAATAGGTCTTTACCTATGAAATTGCCGTTTTGTATGAAAAAATTTAAACGAATTTTTTTCATGAATTTTTTTATTTGTATTAATCGAAGTAATCACCCATGCAATCAATGCATCTTTGCCATCGCAGTGGCAGTTTATTGATGCCCTTCTTAAAGAAATCAGCTGGACGGGAGGCAACAAATTCTTCAAAGGCATTTTGTACTGCCTCTCGGGTATTGAATTTTTTTCCCGCCAAGAAGTTATCCAAATTCTGGAAAAAGTAGTAGTCTGTAGGCGCAAGGTCTGGTGAGTAGGGCGGATGACGGAGAGCTTCCAACCCCAGTTCTTGCAACTTGGAGACCGTCTGCTGTGCAGTATGAGGTCGCGCGTTGTCGTGCAGGAGCAGCGGAGACGAGCGATTGACCAATGCTGGTTGGAGATGCGCCAGCTTCTCCATCATTGTGCTCAGTTCTTCACAGTACACATCTGCAGTAATGCTCACCCCGTTTGGTAAGAAGCTGTGATGAATCACACCGGCGCTAGACCACCAAACAGTGACCATCACTTTTCTAGGGGTAAGTTTTCGTTTAGGGCATTGTTTAGGTGCTGAACCAGGATCCAACCAACTTGCTGAGCGCTTGCGGTTATCAAACAGAATCCATTTTTCATCGCAGGTAACAATGCGGTTCAAAATTCCTTCATTTGTGTGTCTGTTGAGCAGTGCAAGGCACGTCTCGACGCGGACTTCGCGCTGGCGATCATTGAGTTCGTGGGGCACCCATTTGTCAAGCTTTTTTACCTTGCCAATTTGACGCAAATGGACCAATATTGTTTTGACGCTAACGTCGAAAGCTGCTGCTAATTCAGCCGTAGATTGTGTATCATCAGCTTCCACAACCGCCTTTAATTCGTCATTGTCGACCAAAGTCTTCGGACGACCGCGAGGTTCATTTTTCAGGTCGAAATTTCCAGAACGGAAGCGAGCAAACCAATAACAGGTGGTGCGTTGGTTTGTAGTGTTAGCTCCGTAAACGTCGTTGATGTTGCGTGCCGCTTGTGCCGCGTTGCTGCCACGACGGTACTCATATTCCATAATTACTCGAATTTTTAACGTATCCATGATGACGAAAAAGATTGAAATGCGATGAAAATGTAACACTAATCAATAAAGAAATGACTACTTTTGGAAAAAAGAATCCATGTTTTTAAAATAAAATAATTTGAAATTAGAATTCTTAGCCAAACAAAAATTATTTTGATTTGAAATGGCCAGTACTGCAGAACGGCAATTTCATAGGTAAAGACCTAATATAAGTAGTAGGTATGTACCCGCGAGAGACCGGATCGGGGCGTAGGTAACATAAGTTGTAATATCGAGTTCAAGATGCATAATATTCATATCTGTAGGTCAATATTAAATTGTATTCTTAGATACAGACCTGCTTTATCTCTGGGGACTTCACAAACATGCAGTTCCCGGCCAAAAAGCGCACCTAGACAAAGTAGAGACACAAAACCCCATACCTACGCGAGTGGTATGTTGCTGAGTACTTATGTAATGAATCCTACAATTTTACACGACTACACGTGAGCACTATACACGTGCCATTTTAATATTAGCTTAACTTTTAAGCTGGCTATAGACTCTGTCTACCCATACGTAGGCATTATAGCACGTGATAAGTTGCTGTTGCTGTTGTGTTCATCACATTGAGGAAGTCAGGCTCCAAGTAAACATCGCTAATGAACTTGATAATTACATATAGCTAGGTACTTAACAGTACCGTTAAAAGGTTTACATAACAACTAAATATTGAATAACGTACAAAATTCAGCGATAATGTATTCGAACAATATATTTATCATTAACCTGCGGTGTACAGTGTTCGCTAATGAGCCGCCCACGTAAAGGTACGCACCAGTTTGGAACTACTAATATTAGGTATAAGAAATAATAATAACACAAGCTATGAGTCGGGTAGCGCGGAGTGGTGGGCAATGGTCCAGAGAAGGAAACCGACAGGATAAAACTTACAATACGCTACTTACAGTACAATGAATTAAAATGTGTTTTACATAAACGGAAGGTTGTAATATGATAAAGTCGACTGAATTTAAGGTATAAAAAGATAACGTATTATGAATGGTAGCCTACATTATCAAACTTAATCTATTTTCACAGAAATGTATTGATTGGGCCTTCTATTCTTACAAGCAAGGACCTTTTTCCTTGGATAAGTGGTAGAGCGTACGACTGACGCCGTTATTAAAAATCAAATAAAATATTTATTAAGTCGAACAGAAGCCGTAATTCGTTGTATCCTTACGGTATAATTTTCTTATCCGGCTGTCTGTCAAGGAGCTAAACACAAGCTACACTCCGTGCGGCCGCTGGAAGAATGATTCTGACGTCTGAATAAAAAAAAATATTTTTTTAAATTAAATTTAGTAAAAGTTTGTAACATTTAATGTCTATTGACTACACAAGACAGAGCGAGGGCAGGCCCCCTACAAGATGGACCGACGATCTTGTGCGGGTCGCCGGCCGCACAAGGCCATTATTCAGCGGTGGACGTGACAAGATGATGATGATGATAATTTTCTATTGACAAACTTATATAGATTTTAAATGATAATTATCTGTTAGTAGAACGAGTAACAAAAGAAAACATAGTTAAAAATCGCATTAGATAATGATTCGATAATTTATATCAGACACAAAAGGTCTGGCCGCTGAAAGAATGCGTTTATTTAGTTTTGCAATCCTTTCTGTGCTGTAGAAAACCGAGCCTCTAAATAATCACAATAAAGAATGCATCGATTTATGCGAAGCCACTCGTCAATATGACAACCCACATATGTACTTGAGTTTGACGTGTAAGGCGTGTTGACCGTGAGGGATGTCGATGTATTGCAAAATATTTTGCATCTTTCTTGTAAGTGGAACCATCTCGAAAGAGTGTCGAATAAAGAATGGTCAAAACCGTTTATAAAACGGAAAAATCGTGTAACATACATACAAAAAATATGCAGTCGAAATGATAACCTCCTTTTTGGAGTTGGTTAAATATGATAGCCATTTAGTTTTTCAGGAAGAAATAGGAAAATACTGAATTTCCATTTTGTTTATTATTATTTTATGTCGCGGCAGTAGAGATTCTTCTTAACTACATTTTATTTTTAATTATTGATAAACTGACAAACGGTTGTTCTACATGTGGAGTGTTCAACTGTACATATTGAGAATTGGTTTGCCGTCTAGGCCAAAAAGCTAGCCTAGGCTTCACTGCTTCACTGAACAATACAGGCGAGCCAAGGCACAAGTTGCTTAGTCGAAATAATACACACTAAGTACCCGCGCCGTATGTTTGGGATTAGGACCTCGATTCTGGGCGGCTACTAACTTGAGGATTCATGCGGAGGAACGGTTGTTTTAAGGTATGTTTGGTGCAGCTGCCACTCTAGTTTAATACGCGAAGACGCGGACTTCTCCGACTGAGGACCGGAGGGGGCTCTTTCATCGATATTGTATATTGTGTGAAGGAGAGTAACGAAATGTCGCTGATTATGTCGGTTTGCCGAGCTCACCTCATTACCAACGGACTTCTATTTAAAACCATTATTCTCCTCTAAAAATGTACATTGTCTTCTGAATTACTAAGTGAGCCACCTACTTTACTCAGGCTGATAGTAGGTGAATAAGGAATAAGGGAAAATTATAGTGGCTGAGAGTCTCAGCCACTATACATTTTCAATGTAAAATATTGATTCATCACGCCAATAAAGTAGTCGTATCGACATTCAGTTTTATAACTCACTCCTCACTTATATATGTTACATTTTTATTTGTTTGCGATATTCTTATCATGGACAAATAAATAAAATTTTCTTTCTCCTGATATTGTTTACAACTCCTGCGGAGGCAATTTTGTTTTTTTTTGTGCAAATAAATCGAAGTCGCAGTTTTAACCCAACCTAGCCTACTATTTCCTAAATAATAAGTTTCCTGTTTCATTATTTTGTTAAATAATTTAGCAGACCGAAATTTGATTTTCTAAAATGTATTAAGTAGGCCACTCACGACATTATTCGCTGAGGCAGCGATGTACAAGTGAATATATTATATGTATCGGTAGCTCTGTATTATATTAACTTACGTTTACAAATTGACGCTGTTATATTGATACTCTATTGGAATAGAAAAGATGATGAATTAATATAAAAGAAGATGATATTTATTATATTATTATTAATAGTTAATAGAATATAAGTATATATTCTATTAACTCGTTGCCTACATATAAAAAAGGGATTGGGTTGCTGTTTCTAAAAAGCTTTCGTTGATGCGCTAATAATTTCCCACAAACCTGTGCCATAAAAATATTTAGTATCATTTGAGACTGGTCGTAGCCCAAATTTGGTCACGCGGACGTAATTACGGCATACCTTATAACCTTATCTGTTTAAGACCCATTATGCCGACAGGGGGGACGTTATAAAAAATTTCAAATATATTTATTTTGTGTTTGATTTTGTACCTATTGTTAATTTTGGGGAAGTACCTGCGATGTCAGGTCTCTGGTTTGTACCTGCCCGACAGAGCACAATGCCAGTGAAGAGAGCGCGGCGCGGCGCGGCCAAGTCTACGGGGAGAGGATAGCTAGCTACGTTTGGATGGAACTGAGTGGTTGCCTGCGGTGACAGGTCGGCCGTATGTCTGCTTCCCGCGAGGTAGGGAGTATCGACTTTTATGTGATATTGAGGTTATTACAACGGGTCACCATATCAGTCTGCCGAATCTCGATACTCATAGGTAAACACACACCCGTGTTTATAATAGCTAAAAGGTAAAGAGAGAGAGAGTCGAATGGAGTCGACTTTTTGCTAAAGTGGCGATTTCTAGCAGTCAACTTTATGAACCCGTTTACTTGTTTCTAGGTGCCTACACACGTTAGTACGCGTGCTGAGAAGCCACGCTGGATGTTGAGATTACCACCTTACCTTAAGGAAGTCATGACCATAAGAGACTCTCGTGACACTACACACAAACTGACATATATATATATGTATCATTCGCGCCGGCTGCGTACGGCCGCGAACGGGCCGCGACCACCAGTGTCCTCCATGACCTTTTGTTTAGATTCGAATCGATGAATTTCCCTCTCAGATCCTTAATGCGATAAGAGGCTCGCATCTTCGCGGATTAACATAGAGTGATAGTTGCCCCATACATAATAAATCTGCTGATCGTTATTCTTGTATGGCAAGTTACTACTTATTTGTTTTGTGTTTCAATGTTTAAGAACTTGTAGCACATGTTGCACAGTGTCATACCCCAATTAAACACATTAAGTTACGTCGACTATTTATGTTACAGTTTGTAAACAAAAAAGTTAAATAGCCCACTGTTGCTAGGCATCTCACAATAGTACGTGATAGAGCTGAGTCCGAGTCCATGTTTACATCTCGTTACGATAATGATGCGCTGGTAGCGAGCTGTTATCCCGACATGCTGTTGTTGAACCATACAAGCTGAGCTCGGTCTTGAGCGTACTCTTCAAAAAAATTACCACACTTGGTGAACTTTTCCAAGTGACGGGGACGATACTATACCAATTCCGGGTAAGGGCTCCTGCTATTGTGTTGGCTTTAGCTTCTTAGAATATCAGTTCTGTCGGTCTAAATTGAATAATACGTTAAACAAGTAAGCATCACATTCCTTATTCTAAATTGTTCCAAAGTTAACTCATAAAAACAAGATTTTCTACCTGAACCTATTCAGGTAAAAAACGCTCATCATCTTCATATCAGCCGAAAAACGTCCACTGCTGGACAAAGGCCTCCCCCAAAGATCTCCACAAATGCTCTATGTTATCATTTTAGCAATATTTTGTTTGCACAAAGTATATCTACTTGGATGGACCGATGAACTTGTGCGGGTCGCTGGAAGACGCTGGATGCGAGTAGCGCAACACCGGCACTTGTGGAGATCTTTGGGGGAGGCCAGTGACTTCAGTCGGCGACTCGGTCTTGACTGAACTTGACCAGTCCTGACCTGACTCAAAGCCAAAATATAGTGACAGGTGCACAAAACGTCCCTAAAACAATCTCTTGCATCTCTACGTCAGAAACCGCCCAGAGTGGAGGTTCGAACCCAAAGGGGGTATTACGTTTGTAATTTTATAGTGTGAGACAGCTCGAGCTCACGTTCGCCTCAATGGTTCAGGCAAGCAGAGTAAGTCCCTTCGGGATAAATATTACCATCTAACCTGGCTATGAACTAAGTAGTTTAAAAAAACATTAATTAAAAAGCGTGGAAAGCGTATTGAAATATATAGGTATAGGTGACAATACGATGTCCACGCCAATAATTAATGTATTATCGAATGTAGTACCTATGAAGCAAGTGACAAGAAATGTGGTACAATCCCCTTATCGCATACGTTCACATTACATAACATAATGTATACCTATTATCTGAAAGTTATTGATGTCATTATTACGGGGACAACTTCGTAGGTAGTTTAAAGTGTAATTGGGTTCGGATATGGATGTAACCCATGGGATCTACTACTGAAATTAAGTTTCCCCAGGCATAGGATTGTCAAATTTGAAAATTAATCATGTAGTACTGAATGTCCATAGGTTATATAATTGCAAGAATAAGGCAGTTTTTGAATACCAACTTACTTACTCAGTGGAGCTAGGTTGACCCCTGATGAATCAACTGTGTTCTTGTTCTGCAGCATATGCAGTGAAAACTATTAGACGGCTGACTGATGTTGACACAGCTAGAATGGTTTATTTCAGTTATTTTCATAGTGTAATGTCCTATGGAATTCTTCTCTGGGGTAGCTCTACTGACATTAACACTATATTTATATTACAAAAAAGAGCTGTAAGAGCTATCTATAATCTTGGCCCGATAGTGTCTCATAGAGAAAAGTTCAAAGAGGTTAACATTCTAACTGTAGCATTTCTATATGCATACAAATATCGATTCCTTCTGTAAAAGGAGCGATACACATAACGTAAATCTATACTATTATTATAAAGAGGAAAGGTTTGTATGTATGGGTGAAAATGTACTGGACCGATTTAAAAAAACTTGTGTGTAATTATGTACACGCGTTAGAAGTTATACTTCTTAATATACAACTTGAACATAGTTATCAATTTTCATACCACCTAGAACTAACGTTATGCTGTTATTTTTACGATGCGCGCGCATCGTAAAAATTCACTCTCATGCCACCTAGAACTAACTTCATGCTGTTACATTTTTTGGTGTCGGTGTGCGCGCGCATCGTAAAAATTCACTCTCATCATTTTTCTCCATCGCGCCAAAAGAAGTATAACTTCAAAAAATCTTTCACCGGTTGAATGCTACATTATCGCTGATTAATATAGGTTATTATAATTGTAAGAAAAAAATAAGGATCCCTACTAAAACTAAATAATGTTACCCAAGGTGTAACAAAATGCCTATAAAATATCTTTCATCGCTTGCGCTGCGAAAACTATTCATGATAGAACAAAACATTTTTCCACAATATTAAAGAACATATAAATATTTACAAAAAATGTCGCGATAGCATGCGTCTAACTATTGTGGTTATGTCACTATACCGACTTATAACATTTTATAATTTAATAGAAATTCCAACCAAAATCAGACCAAGTTATTTATACCTTTGCCTTAATCCTTACCTAAATAAATGATTTCTCAAGCAAGGCTGTTTAAATACCTGTAAATTACTTTTAAGTTATTTAATAAAATTGAAATAAAATTAATTCGTCGCTACGCGTCGCCGCCGTAACGAGCCGGAGCGCCGCGCGCCGGGGCTGGAGTGCAGGAGAGGTGGAAATCCTGGTATAAAAACCGGCCAAGTACGAGTCGGACTCGCACAGGAAGGGTTCCGTAGCAGCAAGTATTTCAGTTGATTAAATGAAAGCAAATTGCGGTTTATAACGTATTAAAAAAAAACGACTTGCTCTCGTTCAAACCAATTTTCGTTGTTAGTTTACATGGTAATCTACATCATATATTTTTTTCAGTTTTATCATTCTCTTATTTTAGAAGTTACAGGGGCGGGGGGGGGGGGGGGGGACACTCATTTTACCACTTTGGAAGTGTCTCTCGCGCAAACTATTCAATTTAGCCAAAAATGATATTAGGAACCTCAATATGATTTTTGAAGACCTATCCATAGACACCCCACATGTATGGGCACGATCAACAATTTTTTTTTGTGTTTCAGTTCTATGTATGGCAACTCCCCAAAATTATTGTTCTTTATCTATTTTGTGTACAAAATCTTAATGCGGTTCACAGAATACACCTACTACCAAGTTTCAGCAGCACAGCTCTTATAGATACGGAAAAAAGTAGCTGTGACATACGGACAGACAGACAGACAGACATGACGAATCTATAAGGGTTCCGTTTTTTGCCATTTGGCTACGGAACCCTAAAAATGATGCGGCATTCTCGCTCAGGGTACTCCTTCAGCTTGTACGAAGCCCAACATCGTTCCAGAACTTAAAAACAGTTGACGGAGTTACTTAAGAAACTCACCAAGCCGCTTGCCGAGATAGAGGTTTACGTTATGCCAAAATGATTAATAAATAAATGTCCACCCGTGCGAATCCGGGACGGGCCGCTAGTGATTTATAAAGTTTAACGCGGGTAAAACCGCAGGGCACAGTTGGTATTAGATATAAGAATAATCTCATATTGCATACATATGTTTCCACAAAATAAGTAACTCTTTTATGGGGCAATGTATAAGATTTTATAACAAACTTCCCAATTATATTATGATTTGTTTACGAATAAGTTTAAAAGAATTATTGTGTAGCAGGGCATATTACAAAATTTCTGATTATTTAAGTGATAATAGTGCTTGGGATTGAATTGTTCTGAGTCAACACACATGATTGTAATTAATCTTAAGTATATATTTTTTTTTAAAGGATTCCTACTGAGTTTTCTGACAGTGTTTCTCAGTAACTGCCACGTCATGCACTTAGGGTAAAAAAATGACGATTCCACATAAATGTAATTTTTTTTTAATAAATTATTTTTGAATTTGACACGAAATTATTAAAAACAGTGGCATAACACGACTAGGGAAGCCGTATCGTTACGTGCAGGTAATACGAGTAAAGTAAAGTATTCTTTATTGTTCTGGTTGAGTAATAATACAGTTGTTACATGTTATATTATTATGTAGGAGGTAACTATACTGCGCTCCATTTATCCTGTTTGTCGCACGACTCCCGATTCGCTGGCGAGAGAGAATAATAATGTTTGTAATTTCCAGCCTAAAGTTTCAACATTAAGTCAATGGTAGATACATTTTTTATTTAATTTGTTTTGGCCAAAGTGGTCCGACATTTTTACTCCCTCTCCGGGGCAAGTGAGTCAGTACCGTCCACTTCCAGACTCCGGGCTGCTACTTCGTATGCGTAATATCAGTTTTTGGCTCGAATTAAAATTTTACTCCAGTGAACCATCCTCCATTGAACCATCTACCATTGGATCAGAGAGGCAGCAAGGTTACCGTCAAGGTAGACGCCTTGACGATCACCTTGCTGCCTCTCTGATCATCTTTTTGAAGTGAATTTATTTTAATTCTGGCTGAATTAAAGCCGAATAGTATTCCTACAGCAACTCGTTTGGTGGTTATTAATTTCAATAGTTCAGTTCACACCAGTTATTAATCAAGTGACTGTTCACAAACCTAGAAATCCCAAAAAAACAAGTAACCAACGAACATTTAAAATTAACCGTTTCTTACCGGCTAATGGAATGTTGTGGGTGACTTGAAAGCTTGTCAACTTATACTATTTAGTTTAAAGTTTTCTTGATAAAAAGACTAACGACGGTGCCGCTTTGAAGAGCTAAACTAGGTTCAAATAAATAAATAATATGCTATGTTATTTGTTCAATTTTATTGCAAATAAATTACATAATTAAAATATATGTTTATATTCTTTGCAAAAACTCAGTGGAGGTCAGAATTTCAAAGTATGGGCCTCACGCCAAATGTAAAAATAATGTTCCACCTTACCGACCGCTCGACGAGGTTAAGCAACTAGGGCGCGGCCATTCTATAGGTCTCCGTACTAAGGATAGCACATGACCGACTGTAGCCATTAGGGCTACAGTCGAGCTACGCTATATCAGAGGCCTACACAAATGAATAAACGAATGCATAAGTCCTCGATCCAAAAAGCAAGCAGAATACGTAATACAAGTAGAGTATTGCAGAGCGTGTCCGTGAACTGCGCCAGATAGCGGGTGCAGCGGGTCACGTCGGCGCGCTGCGTGGGCGCAGTGTGCCGCGCTCGACCTTGCACAAGCTAGTAAACTAGCTGATTAGGTACACGGAACTAATTAATAAGTCATGAGTGAAAAGTGCTAACGAATGTCTTCACCAGAGAGCGCAGAAACTTAGGCATGCCAGCCAGACCTGAAACCAGCAGCCAACATCTAAGACTAAGGGAGTTTACGGCTAGCCTAGGAGGGTTTCACTGATTCACCGGACAATAGGAGCGTGCATGGGCTCAAAACATCTACTCAAACAGAACTATAAACTAACCGCAATGGAAAGCACCCCCTTTGGGGTTTGAACTTCAGCTCTAGGCGATTACTGTAATAAATTTACATAAGGAACCTACCGTTGATTGTTTTAAAAACGGTTAGTGCAAGTTGCAACGGTTGCTCTTCGTCAATATGCAAAGACGAATCCATGTCCGATCGAACTTCTATCCGTTTTGAAAAATCTTCGGGATTTGAATTTAATCCTTCATGAGACGTTGTTACTAGTTGTAGTAGTAGACTTGCCATTACTGACAGGCAAAGTGAAACTACGAAGAGGCGGTACGTAATTGCCGCATTTATCTCTAATTGGACTCAGAATTAAAATCGGATGCTAAGAGATCCTCGTAATTTCTGACCGTCGTAATATTGACGCGGCGGAGGTACTCGCCAGCAAAGCCGGGTGCTCCTCCCCCCTTGGGGTTCTGGGGGGTCGCTTTCGCGGCGCCAGGTTTGACTTAGTAGCCTAAGTCCTTCTTGTGCCGGAGGGAGCGACCCAGCGATAGCTACTTTAAAATAAACAATAGGTTGGTACGGGACCCTCGCCCGACTCACACTTGTCTGATTATTTAGATGCTTTTTTTGCAATAAGATAAGGTAATTGTTTGTTTCACCACAATAATATAAAACTATAACAATAATAGGTGCGCACATTTAATTGCAACACATTTTTACATAACACCTCAGCTAAGTTATTCGGAGATAACTTGTATCAAAGGCGCTAGCCCTAACTTAGTTTTTATACTTGGTTCTTGTTTATAGGGTGAAAATTAACATAAAAAGAGAAAAAAAGTTGTTTAAAATAAAATAAAATAAAAAAGGTTATTATTCACGTAGACTTTAAAAAAGCGCTTGTAAATAGTCAGAACATGTTTGTAGTAATATAATTAATTAAGTATACATAATTATTTCTAGTTACATAGATATTTAGGTACACGGATTTTATGAATATATATATATATATATATATATATATATATATATATATATATATATATATATATATATATATATATATATATATATATATATATATATATATATATATATATATATATAAATTCAACAAATCTCAGACATTTAGAAAAAAATTGCTGCTTTCAAAATTATTTTCACTTTTCTTCATTTTGGACAAAATTAAATTATTTTTAATAAAGAATTTAAATTTATATTTTTGGTAACATATATCTTTAAATTAGACCAATCTTAGGTACTTTTGAGTGTGTTTGCGCGGGTCCCTAAAAAGTTTTGCAATAGTCCTGCTCACTGACTCTGCGATCAGATTCCAAGATATTTTTGTAGGACCGGATAGCGTCTGCCCGGACAGCTAAGATATCTGTTACCTACAAATAAGTCATTGTAGTTTGCAATTCGCTATTCACAAAGTTCCTCGTAGTGTTTACGATATTTGTAGGAATTTCCCAATAAGTATTATCATTTCGGTTTCCAACACTATTGATACGCTAATTGTGTAAATATATTATGTTCCGGTAATGCTATCGTTCGACTTAGTCATCCTCCGTGCGTTATCAGCTCACTATAGTATAGGACGAACATTCCATTCCATTCCATAACATTAGAGATTTGAAATAAATTATAAAATTTTGAGCTAGCATAGCTGAGCTATATATAGCAAACTAGCAATATTTTCTCCCTTGTCGCAAATCCCACCCATTACAGTGTACATACGCCAGCAAATCAAGCTAACCCAATCTGTCCAATTTCCTCAATTGAAAGTGAACCATGCTTTGATAAAGTTGAAAATCTATAAAAGAAATTTGATAGATTGGGGTAGCTGGATGTGCTGGTGTCTGTACAATAGGGACTGAAAATTTGCAAAGAAATAGTGACGAAGAGTAAAATATGTTTTTAATAGTATATAATAATTACTCTCTCCATCTTAATAATATTTTTATCATCAAAAGCCTAGAATGTTCACAACATTTTCGTAATCATAGTCATTTTTTTTCTTGGATCAGACTTACTATTAGTTTAATAACATTATTGATGCAAAGCGAGCCAAATTTTAACTCAAAAATGAGAAAACATAAATTAAATCGCTAGGCCAGGGGACTTCCAGCCGGCTGGAAAGGTGTTATTAATGTGATGTTAGCCTTCCTGCTCTTCGAACCAAAACCGGTAGTCCATAAGGGCAAGGGAACTCGTCAATTGATTTGCCAGTGTGTATCGCACCTAGCTTTGTATTCGGACATCTGGTCGATTTAAATTAAGATTTCCCAATGTCGAATCTCCTTACTTAGGCTGTAGTATTACAGCTAGGTAAATCCACGTAAAGGATTAAATATCGACGGTACAAAACTGCGGCTTAGCTCCATAACAAAGAATTAGTAAATCAGTCAAGACTGCGCTTTTCATACATTCCTACACGCATGACTATTGTTCCTCGTAAGGTAAGGCCACAGAATAAGTACCTCCCAGCTCAAGTTTTTGCCAAAGCAATACCGAAACCAGAGTATCTTCGATTGCTGGAAAGTACATATATTTAGCTACCTGCCATCTCCAGCTGTGTTCTTTATCTTCATAAAAAACCGGCCAAGTGCGAGTCGGACTCGCACATGAAGGGTTCCATAGCAGCAAGTATTTCAGTTGATTAAATGAATGCAAATTGCGGTTTATGACGTATTAAAAAAAAAACTACTTGCTAGATCTCGTTCAAACCAATTTTCGTTGTTGGTTTACATGGTAATATACATCATATATTTTTTTTGTTTTATCATTCTCTTATTTTAGAAGTTAGAGGGGGTGGGGGGGGGGGGCACCCATTTTACCACTTAGGAAGTGTCTCTCGCGCAAACTATTCAGTTTAGAAAAACATGATATTAGAAACCTCAATATCATTTTTGAAGACCTATCCATAGACACCCCACATGTATGGGTACAATGAAAAAACAATATTTGAGTTTCAGCTCTTTGTATGGCGACCCCCCAAAATAATTGTTCTTTTTCTATTTTTGTGTAAAAATCTTAATGCGGTTCACACAATACATCTACTTACCAAGTTTCAGTAGTTTAGCACTTATAGTTTCGGAAAAAAGTGGCTGTGACATACGGACGGACAGACAGACAGACTGACAGACATGACGAATCTATAAGGGTTCCGTTTTTTGCCATTTGGCTACGGAACCCTAAAAAGGGCAAATGTTTCATCTATCTTGCTATTATATTATATGTTTGGCTGTATATCAGGCTACCGAGGCAGGATACCTAAATAATCGACGAGTGCTAAGCCGTAGCCCGCACAAGAAGCGCAACACGTGTGTCTTGAATTAAATTTTCACATATGGTGCTAGAACTGCTTAACTGTTGCATGTATCCTCAGTAACATTATATGTTTATTAATAAATTAAAACGAAATCTATAAGTAGTGTAGAACTGATGTTTATTTGGAGCGATGTGAAACGAAACAATCCTACACATTGCCTCAGCGCACGCCCACCCAAATACCAGTGCTACCCAAACTACTAGTGCTACTCAAACAACTAGTATATTATTAGTACTAGTAATGACTTGTACTGAGTATAAAATTTCATTTAGGAACCAAGAAAAATAAGACTGCAGTCCGAGTCGTTCTGTACATTTGATAGCTCCTTTTAATTTTTGTTTTAATATTAGGCTAGTCTCAAGGATAGCTGCACAATGCTAGTCTACTATATCTGCGCTAGGCATTATTTGGCAAGATCTTTTATTAAGCCCCATGATCTCATAACCGCTAGAGCAAGCAGCAGTATCATGCCGTAGGTATCACGTGGGTAGTGTCGGAAAACTACCTAATGGCAAGGGAACAAGTAAACAAGTAGTTAGTCATCGCGTCCACGAGCACACAGGTTACGAACAGTCAAGGGTTAAGTTCAGTATTCTTGGACAGTTATGCAATCACACTGAGTTGATTGAAATATCAATTTAGTACATGTCCGTTCCTGTATGAAAGCAAGCGTTTTAGTGCACTGTCATGAGATGACATTTGATGACATTCATGTTTGTGATATGGCCCAACCGATTCATAATTATAGCTATCATGGAAATAAAAGTAGACGGACGTTAAGTTGGAGCGGCCGGCCCGATCTGTTTGGTATACTTTTCTTATAAGTTTTCATGTAATCTATAGATTAAGAAATACGATCCATTTGTGTTGTCCATTTGGCATTAGCTGCCCCAGACGGATGGACAGACAGAAAGACGAGTGATCCTGTAAGGGTCAGCGCAGACAGAGAGGAGCGCAGCGGAGAGGATTTTATTAAGGCACTAGAAAATCAACTTTAGAGCTATAGGAATAAAGTGCATATATGCTTGAACCTGACAAAATGCTCGCGCAGTCTCGCGCATTGTAATGTTCAAGCATACTTGCACTTTATTTAAATAATTTTAAAGTTGATTTTCTAGTGCCTTAATAAAATCCTCTCCGCCGCGCTCCTCTCTGTCTGCGCTGGCCCTAAGGATACCGTTAATTTTCCTTTTCACATACGGAAACCTACACAAGCGTTACTACAAAGAAAAACAAATAATATGTACATATATGCAGATAATATGTACATATATACAACAATGCTTTAATAGCCACAAGAGTTCAATGAAGGTAGTGATAACGATAACATAAGTAATTATGCTACACCCAAGACTAGTGACTTGGCAATGTTTCCCCGCGCCGGCGAATGTTCTCGAGCCGGCGCGCGGCCTTATCAGCTGCCCGCCGATGACAATGACCGCCGAAACGTTACTCTTATTTATTGATACATTACTCGCTTCATCGTATTGTAATCTGCATTAGCAAACGTGTCGCTAACATATTCGTATTAGAAATTGTTGAATATTTTGCTACTCGTTTGCTGTTTTGCTAAAACGAGTAACACATCTCAAGTGATCAGTGTGAATACTTAGTAGTCACTTCATCTAAACGGAATCATTAGTACCTACGATGCAGCCCATAATAAGTATACAAAGACAAAACAAAAAGTATTTATTCATTCGTGCACGGAATTAATTATATACAGAATAGAGTAGATGAGCTAATTAGGAGTCAATTATTTATAACTAGCTGTGCCCCGCGGTTTTACCCGCGTTAAACTTTATAAATTATAGCCTACTAGCTGAGCCCCGCGGTTTTACTCGCGTTAATTATCACAGCTCCTCCCGTAGGTGATAGCGTGATAATATATAGCCTATATGTTGACCCGACCTATTAGTAATATTCATGCAAAATTTGAAGTAAATCCACGCAGTACTTTTTGAGTTTAGCCCGGACATACATACAGACAAACAGACACACAGACAAAAATTCTAATAAATTTTTGGCTTCGATATCGATTGAAGATCACGCCGCAATTATCCTTTTAAAAAATATTCAATGTACAGTTTGGACTTTCTTACAATTTTATTATATGTATAGATATACATTTATCATTTATACACCTATACATTTGTCTGATTGCCTAAATAACATATTATATAGTTGTTCATGCACGCTGTAAATAGGCTCCAGCAAAAATGCCACAGCGCTTATATTACGATAGCGCCTATTTTCCATCAAATGCTATCCTTATATAGGTCCAAAAGATTGCTAAAAGAGGAGAACATTTTATTTAAAAAAAAATAACAAAATATCGCAATCAGTAAGGAACGCGATAAGCGGGCTAACTGCTGGGCAGTCTTGCGTTGGAGAATGGAGAGTAGTATAACAAGGTAACAGGGAGGGAATGACAATGGGAGAGTGCTCCAAGTAAAATGGTACAATAGATAATCTAATTACTATGCATACACAATCGTTGGATTAAATGTCTTTCGAGCTTTCATTAATATGTAATATACATTTCGGTAATCAATCCCTTAACTTTTTATTATTATTGTATATTACATAAAATTGTACCCCTTAGGTAATAAATATAACTGCATACAAAACCCGACAGGGACAAAGGCCCTTGGAGTTCTAGTATCAAAGCGTTTGTTTAGGATAAAGGCCACAAAGGGTCCTAAAAGCGTCCTCGCCTTGGAGTCTTGAGATATTTTAATAACCAGGTACAGAAGTGAGGAGAATACCATAGTCCTATGTCCAGTGTTAAATGAAAACTTTCGGGACGTGGGTGGACGACCAGATGGAGAAGGTCACCGCGGTCAGCAGGTACTTACTAACACTATCCATGGTAACGAAAACGTCAACGGTTTAGTATTTTGAAGCAGACTTGTTCTAATCGACCTTCCTTTACTTTTGTTTTGTTAAGAGAACTCATTAGTTCTGGAAGGACTTATTCCATAATGAGATCATTAGTTCAATAGAGCATACATAAACACAATTATTTAATTACCTTTTAAGATTGATATTCTAATAAAGATATGACAACTGATAAACATATGTACTTATATATTTCTAAATACATACATGTTATAGATAATTTACACCCAGAGACAGCACAAGTGTTCATCTCACAGAGAGTCCTGGGAGGGGGTCTCGAGCTTGTAGCTGAGTATTACAGGACCCAACAGAATTTATGAAATATTTCTAGGTTCGCTTCTAGCCAGAAAACAAACGGTTTTCTATTTTGTTGAGCTATCCCCGCTATCAGTGTACACCTGCTGGGCTCTGGCTCTTACTCGTTTATTTGCAGGTAGGAGGTACCTGCCTAAACAAAACGTCGACCGCTCCGAGGAATCCCAAATTTCATAAGCCGTTTAAAATGTAATTAAGTTAACACGGGGCTGCGTAACTGAGGCTGGTTGTGACCAATTATCAACAAAACAAATTATTATACTTAGAAATATTGTTCTGTTTTTCCTGTAATATTCACGTAAACATATGTGAACCGTTATTATTTGAAACTTAATTACAATCACTAAGAGAAGGAAATATTTTGCAAATTATAATGTTATGTAGGTTTTAGTAACAAACAAAACCGAAAAAAATGCCCAAAATGCGATTTCATGCTCAGACCTGTATACCTATATACCTACTTACTGTCTTGGAATCGATCCCTTCTTACAGTTGGTTTACCTATCATCTGAAAAAAGTGCATGGCTATCGATTGTGTGTTGTGTTGTTTGAGTGTACGCGTCAGTTAGCAACAGGAAAGTCGAGCTCGACTGAGGATAAATGCTACGCAATGATTGCGAGTTGATCTTGGTTTAGTTCGGGTCCTCTTCATAGGCTCGTTGAAATGTCTTCACTGATTAACTGCGCCAATTATTCTACATGAACAATAAAAGCAGTGAGCCCCGAGTCCAACCTTATGAAGTTAGGCACATGAGTTAGTGTTTACTTACTTCTAATGCTCATTGGATTCTAGACATTTTAGTGGCCCGGCACCTTCTAATCGCGCGGCAATCAATTCAGAGTACGGACCGTGGGGATAACTTGGGATAACTCATAAACATTTTTGATTCAATGAATGATCCATATAAATATGAATAACTTTTATGAAGCAATGTGTAATCTCAAGAAGAATTAAAATATTTTAGCTTAAGATAACCTTTCTGTATGTCCGTAACGACTAAAAGCGATAACAATTCGTGGATATTTATTTGCATCATTTTTGGGGTTTCGTACTGAGTGGCCATAACGAAGCCCTTCTGCTGTCGCTCCGCTGCCATTCTACACGAGACATTCTAGGCAAACGAAACCTGTCGACTCATCACCAGCCTTGAACCGCCACCGGTGCAATTGTCGTGCCCACCAGCAGGCATAGCTCCTCCAGCTGTGCAAACACAGGACAGTAATAATAATAATAATAAATTTATTTATTTACTTTGAAACATGGTATAGTATTGATGGTGTTGCTTACAAATGTTCGGCATGCTTCGCCGTACCCGTACGGCGTGCAAATTTATTTTATATTTGACGCACGGCATCCACTGCACGACTACAGTCTTGTGTCACAAACGCTAAAAAGTCGACACAGCTTTGTAAAGCGTGTCCTTCCGCATAATGGCGCTTACTCCCAGGGGCCAGGTGGCTACTGTGGCGATGTACTAAACTGCTCTACTACATAATTTGTCCTCCTATCAGAAAATCTTACTTAAATGTAATAAGAATATTTTAAAGATTTTGTTGTCAAAACTAATTATTTGAAATTCAACTATAATCTCCAACTATAATTGCATCATTTTGGAAAAGAGCTGATACTCTTACACTGCCGAACCGAAATTAACCAAACATAAGCTAATATAAGAACCACCGCAAGCAAAGAAGGAAACTGCATGGCTTACAAATTACCGCATAGGAATCGGTCCATCGGTTTGAGAGCTATGATGCCACAAACAGACACACACACTCACACACACAAACACAGAGAGAGAGAGAGAGGGGGGAGAGAGAGAGAGACAGACAGACATCTTATTGCGCCGGGGGTCAAAACAAAACTAGTAAAGAGCTTGGAATTTTTGTACATTATGTATCTTAAAGTGTATTCAACATCAAGTATTGAAATACATTCATTCTGTTTATGAAAAATATGGGCATTACTTTTCGCGATCTTACGGAATCATATTAGAACAATCAGTACTCACTTGACACTTTACCATTGGAATATCTGATTTGATGTTTCAATACCACGAAGTAATAAAATAAAGAAATAAATAAGTTATACTAACGTAAATAGAAATTGTATCTTTCCGAGCTGGCTACCTGTACAAGGGATATTATTTTTTGCAAGGGTTCTAGTGTCCGGACAACAAGTTCTGTTGTATTGCTTTCTGCTGCTATTTGCCGTACCCGAGCACGGTCAAGTACTGGTACCTGCCGACTACCTGCTACTCACAATACAACACGTACATTACTAAGATGCGCCCGACTGTCTTCATAAAATTGTTTACTTTATAAGATGTTGTTTATGGAGCACAAAGGGCTGGTGCTTCGCGGATCTTGCAGTCTGGTCGAGCGCTACCACTCCCGCGCTCAGGCGCACGGGATCGGGGGCCGCGGGGCGCCGGGCGCGGGGCGGGGCCACGCTCGGGAAATGTTCCCGGGGGTAGTGCCACCGCCCGCGCTAATCGCATGCTTTATAAACGCGTGCGGGCAATCTCCAAACACACTCGCTCTGTTGTTTTGGCAACGTACATCTCACTACATCACCATGGCCGCCAAGCTGTTTGTGCTCGTTGCTCTCTTCGCTGTTGTGAGTGTCGTAGTCATGGGTTGACTACGTGGGTACTTGGAGCGGTATTAATTAACCATTTCCTCACATCCACAGAGTCAGGCCGGGCTCGTGCGTCGCGACACGTCGTCGCCGCTGCAGGATATCCAGAAGCATGCGGCAGAATTCCAGAAAACAATCGAGGAGCAGTTCAAGTCGGTGGCCAACTCGCAGAACACACAGGACGTGAACAAGGCGCTGAAAGAGGGCACCGAATCTGTGCAGCAGCAGCTGTCCACCTTCATCAACAGCTTGCAAGCAGCGGTCAGTAAATATAACCTGCTTTCTTACTCAAATGTCTTGACTGATAATTACCGTACGTCAAGCTAAACCATTGCGCGAACTTAGAAACTTTTAAAGGAAAATTATTTGTTACTACAGGATCATCAGTAACAACAGTATCTATCTATCTGACAAAATTATTGATGACTCCTACTACAGTATGTATATATACAATTGCATCGTTTATAATATTAGTGTATTATTTATAAATATTTTAATGTACGTACGCATATTACCATGGTGTTTTCTTTTATTTTTAATGTTTATTATGTCGTGTGCACCCAATAGTATCTTCATTTAAACGTTCTGTACACCGGCAACTACCCGTGACTGTATCTTTTCTCCTGTTTCCTAAGTAGGTTGTCTGGAAGACATCACATTTTAATGATAAGACCACCAATAGTACTGATCTCTCTAATGTGCATTGTTTGTACTATTTAATTCTTTAGTGTACCATAAAGAGTCAGTAGTAACAATAATCCTTCCTTATTCAGGTAAAATCTATCCTATCTTTGGGGAAACAGCTAAGTTTACAATCTAAATTACGTTATTCTTTTAAAATATGTCATGTTTATATAATGTATATATAAGAAGTTGTTGGGCAAGCGGTGTGTTCATGTAAAGAACGAGCGATGAAGCTCTCACATGGTGAGGATGTTGACGCGTCTCGTGGTGGGTTACAGCTGAGCGACGCCAACGGGAAGGTGAAGCAGGCGCTGGAGCAGACCAAGGCCAACATCGAGCGCACCGCGGAGGAGCTGCGCCGCGCGCACCCCGACGTGGAGCGCCAAGCCAGCGCGCTGCAGAGCAAGCTGCAGGCCGCCGTGCAGACCACCGTGCAGGTAACCATCTATCACTTCTTTGTTTTCCTACTGTAGCTGATCACTGATACTATCGTCTGTACTGCGCGAACAGCTAAGTAGCTAAGTCAGAGGTGCTGGGTTCGATCCCTACACAGGATATAATCATTTTTTTGGGTGTGACATATATAATATCTATGTATATTGAAATAAGTATATCAGCATATTTATCAGTTATCTGGTTACCATATAGTTCAGGCTCTAGTTTGGGATTAGATGGTAATGTTAGTTATCACAGATATTTATTTATGAAAGATACATATAGATATGATGTGTCTAGTAATCTGAAAAGCCATTTTGCAAAAATATTTTACTTAAACCGAACAAATGTGTTTGGTGTCTAGAGATTTATTAAACACTGTGCACGGTTATTAATGTATGTGTATACAAATATATAACCATACACAGCGTTTTAGGAACCTTTTAATCTACTGGGTTAGTGACATAAATTAAGACCCTAAAATTAAATTAATTATTTGTTATTATATAACTGAATACCGGGGTTCTACAGGTTTTATTTAACAATTAGACCTCGTAGGAATCACACGTATTACACGGAGGTCCACCAGCTTGATAAAGGCATAATTGTAAAATACTCGACGCCTGACCTGCACTTGACCACTTGTCAAGTGCAGGTCATGCGCCAGGCGACTGAACATAAGACTCACTCAACTCAACTCAACTACAAGCCCCATCAAAGCTTTGCAGCTCCACTGGAATATTCCACTCAGTGGCCTCACTATTATCCCAAGATAACACATGCTTTGTGTACTCGCAGGAAACCCAGAAGCTCGCGAAGGAAGTAAGCAATAACGTGGAAGCTACCAACGAGAAGCTCGCGCCCAAACTCAAGGAGGCTTACGACGACTTTGTCAAGCACGCCCAGGAAGTACAGAAGAAGGTGAACGAGGCCGCCAACAAGCAGTAACCACCCCAGACAACACCTAGTTGAATCTATACGAAATATATGTTACCACATACTCACACGTACCTGGTAGTTTTGTTCACAAGCACTAAACTCCTCAATGATATAATAAATAAAAGCACACGACCACCTGCACACTGTTTACACACATATAATAAAATTGGCCGACTAGATGATGTGTGATATTCTGTAATGAGGCGGTATCTCATTCCGCAATTGAGCCGCTCATACCAGAAACATATACTTATGTTATGCTATTCTGCTAAAAATTAAAATCATAATGGGGCCACTAGACAATTATAGGCGATAGAAAGTTTACAGAAATTAGCATAATTATTAGATTTGAAACGCAGTTAAAAATTTATATTTGTGTTCATTGGTCCAAGACTGCCAAACACTAAGGCGGAAGCATCAATTCGTCAAAAATCGCAAATAAGCAAAGACGTATTCTATATTTAACTATTTTTTGGGCATGGCCTCACTCAAACGGCGTAAACCTTGTAGGTAATGACACGTATATATCGATAACTCCTTGTGACTCGAGCAACTTGGTAGTATGGTTAGAAGGCAACGCCGCGCAATAAAACTGTAGAGAAGCTGAACGTGCAATTGAACTCAAGGTACTGGTTTGGATTTTGCTGGAGTTTTGTATAGGGACTATTGCATTTTTCTCTTAACGTTATTTACATATAATCATAATTTTATCGTTGATCAATTATGATGTGTTTAAGCAATTCGTGCTTAAGTATTTTTATTTATTTAAAAATTATACACAATCGACAGTTCACAATGCAACAATTTGTTCATGTTCAAATACAAGTTTTGCGTGATTTGCCTTTACAGATGCATACACACTTACAATATTATTACAAAAACTTAAAAATACTATACTACCTAAAATGTTGTCTTAAATTAAAGATAGAAACTACCATTAATATAACAAGGTTAACAATATTAAATGTTTTGGCACAAATTTCACTCAACAGGTATGATTTAATTGATAACAGAGAGACTAATATAATTTACGAGCACTTCGAAAGTGATAATGCAGATCTGTGGGTCTCAGTTAAATATCAAATAAGTAATACAAAAACAAAAGAATTTCTTTGTCGCGCTCTTAACTCACCTCCTCCAGTAACATCTACATATAAATGTTAACTCTGTCATTGAACATTTTAATGAAATCATACAATCAAATTCTAGCAATGTGGTTATTTTAGGGGATTTTAACTAGGGATTTATTGATTGGCGTCTGGACGTCGACAAATCTTTTAAATTGTCATCTCTGAATCATGTCGCCTAATAACCTAATCCTACGAATATTATAAAGGGCGGGAGTTTGTGTGTGTGTATGTTTGTTACTTCTTCACGTCTAAACGGCTGGAGCGATTTTAATGGTATGGAGCTAGCTGATACCCTGGATTAACACATAGGCTATAATTTATAAAATTTAATGCGGGTAAAACCGCGGGGCAAAGCTAGTACAATATAACTTTGTAAAAAATTTAAATGTTCGGATCCTAGTTTTAATTTGATAGAGATATAATACAGGTTCAGAAAAGTGATAATACGCTTCTTAGATTCAAATCATCCGGCTCGTGGAGACCTTGTTGCGATATAAATCTGCGATACTAATATGGAAAACAAACCCTTTGTAACTCATAAGAAAGCAAAGTTCACCCTCATAAGTTCATATTAAACAAAATACATAGATTGGGTATCCGAATTAACACCATACGGAAAAGTTAATTGTAGATTTAATGACTTGCTTTATTTAATTATTGAATCAATAGTTTCAAAACACTAACCCACGTAAGTTAAAGCACCTATCCTGGTTTACTTACAATACTACCTTATTGTTCTAATGTGTGAAAGAGACGTAATTTGCAGTAAATTTTAAAAATATATACATACTCGAGATAATTTTTGGGATTATGTAACAAGCGAAACAAAACCTTAAAGAATACTTGTTATAATATATAGATGATAAATAGAGTATATCAGTAGAAAAAATATATAAATAAAAAGGTAACCCAAAGAAATTCTGTCATACATACCTATATAAAATAGCAACGAGGAGAGACTTTTGACATGCTAGCCGGAATGTTACGAGATAATCTAACCGCATTAAAGGTCAAAATGAAAGCAACCTCTTTGCAACACAATTTTCTTTGGTATTTTCTCCTACTGATGAGTCATCAGTGTCCATTGAACGTGATGTATACCCTCAGCTTTCACTAAGTGACGTTGAAATAATCAAACGTTCTGTTCGTTCATCCAGTTTCAGTTGACCAGGTGAATTGGCGTCATTTGCCAGTTTACTAAAAAAAAACCCGTTTCATCAATACAATGCGTTATTTAGGCTTAGACGTGAGGCAGACAAGTGTTTAGTCGCAGCACGTAGAGGTCACACCCGGATGTGCGCCGACCTCCGATACTCCTGCAATAAAGTGCTCTACGGCCAGTTAATCGAAGTGAGTCACGTCACGTCACATCACGGCGGTAACATAAGCCGAGTGACCTTCGTGTGCTATTTTGGACACCTGACCGCCTAATGCAGGGCTGGCACGGTGCACTATTTGACATGAGCGACCTAATCAAATAATAATAAGTCATAGGAGCCAGCTGATCACGCCGCACCGCCCGGCGCCCGAGCTCATCTCTCGTTAAACTGACGTCTTTATTTGACAGATTGTTGTTTCCAGAACGATAAAATGTGAAGTGATGCAGATAGTTGGTTAAGTAAAGGTTGTAATAATTTATGATGGCTCATAGGTCCGATATTGCTCGGTATAGTAGTAGTAGTATCAAAAGACTTCCCATTCAGCAAACAAGATCCAGCTGATAGTTAGCAGTTAGACAAACCTATGAACACCTATTAGTCAGTTTATGACCACCAATTCGCTAATCTGGTTAAAATGCTAGTTGTTTTTTTGAAACGCCTCATGTTATATTCTTTCGAAGCGAAGAAAACTCTATAGAAGCGCAACACGGAATTACAACTTAATTTGTAGTTTTGTTTACACGATTTCAGCGTCCTCTCGCCTCATTTGTGCGACGAGGCAGTGTAAGAAGTGTAAAGAAATATGCAAATAAAAGAGTTACAGCAAAGGTTGCAGTGAGACTTCTGCGATCTCTATTTGGTCAAAAATAATTATGAATATACTTTAGACTCCTGAATTTGAAATAATTTAAGCACCGTTACAGATCACTTATAGCCACTGGGCAAGAGACAGGATATGTCGGGCTCCCAGTAGATTATAAGTGTGACGTCTAAAACGCCACCGTGTTTCCACGACTACCTTTACCCTGAGCCACAGGATTCACGCGAGCATTCACCGCAGCTCAGACAGGTCTCGACCCCCCTATACCTAGATGGGCTCCCTCAAACAGGGGGATCATTAAGATTATTTCCCCTTTCCTCTCAAGAGAACTCGAGCGCCAGCATCTCGCGCCTGTTCTAAAGCCAGTCAACCCTACGCATACAAGGTGTAGTGCTATAATGCGGAGAACAATGGGCGGTAACCGCAGCAGGTGTGGTCATTGTGGCCACTCGGCCACGCATGGAACCACTGCGCGCCTCACTGAGTTCACTTTGTGTCCGTGCGCTGTTCTCTCGTGCCTTGTGTTCAGCTCCTGTGCTCAGGTATGTCCACATCCCAAACACCACAACTGCTTAGTCATCATCTACCCTTAGCTATTCTTACTACTAGGTACGTACAGGACTCTTACATTGTTTGTGGATTTGTGAAATCAAGTGTTATAATAATGACTACCAAAAATTAAAGGAGATAAAGATGTCTTCTAGATACTACCTTACTATATTATATTACCTTATTTCTTGTCATTCAGTTACCTCAAAAGAATTCTTTTTCATTCCTCTAATGTCTTAATCTTACCTGTCGGCTGGTGGCACTGCCCCGCCTTATATTTTGATTTATATTCATTAACATTTCTCACTCTTAAATTTTTATATAATAAAATTAAGAGTGCAACAACAAGCAACAATAAGTTTAAAATGTATTTATAGATGTTGTTTTTTTTCTCTCTTTCTCGCTCTCTCTATTTTAAATATCAAACTTACATCACACTTTAGAGAAGTGTTAGAGGCAAAACTCTAAGCACTACTGAAAACATTGAGATAACTCCGATGAATATAACAACAGTGAAATACTGAGTTCCGACAAATGTACTCTTTTATCGTTATTTATCGTGCTTTCTGACTAGTTCATAATATAAAATATTAGCTATAATCTTAAGAGTATTTATATTTAAGTTATACAACTCCTGCAGTTATTCAGGCATTCGTCAATTTATAATATAGTATAAAATTTAAAAACATGTAGTATTTAAGGATTACTTAACATTTTTATGTGATAAGAAAGACTGCACAAACTGCACAAAGTTTTAGATAAGGCTTCTCTGCGATTGACCAGTAACACGCTAAAGCCACTCCTAAAGATATATCAAGGGAAATAAACGAGCGTCGAAGTTACTGTTACGGTCGTATCTTCTTACGGAAGTATCTCCCAATAATGATACCTCTTCGTAATGGTGGGCTATCGGCAAAGCTAAAAGTGGGAAACCGAGTTATTGTTGTAGGCGATCAGCTCCTTAGAGGAACCTCCATAAAAGGACGGTGGCTAAATGTATATCGGCCCAAGCGGTGTAGTGCGAGTGACAGACGTACTGACTTATGCTCGCCTTCTTACGAGGCCATTTCAAAAGCTATGTACGTACCAGGTACTCTTCTGCTATTTTTTTAATTCTGGATGAAGTTACGACCTTGACCAATATTGCTTTGAATAGACTTGGCGGGTTGTTGGGAGCCCTCGCGGTAAATGGAAAGATGGGATCGTAAAAGTAGTCAGCCAATAGCGCCATTTAGAAATAGCCCGATATCCTTGGGGGAGGTTTTTACCTTGGTTTTGCTTATTCTGACAAGATTAAAATCTTCTTTAAATTATTGTACTCTTACGAAATAATAGATTATTTATTTATTTTAATAACTGAGTGCACGCTCTTAATAATAACCTCTTTATATTTAATCCTACGCGATAACGATTATATACCTAATTGATTAAAATCCAACAATAATATATGTTTATCCATAAATTCGGCCAACATGCTGTTATGGACATACGAGTTCAATAAAGGTGGCGATAGCGATAAATAATTATGCTTATTTCCAGATACTTAATACATGACGATAAATCGAGTCATGCCCACGATTGTTCGCATGGTCGCATCATCGCATTGTTCGCGGCGACAGTCCCGGCGCGGCGTTCTGTGCCCATTGACATGACAATGACGGAAATATGCGATAGTTCATTTAGTGTTTCACAGCCCCAATCATATTTTGAGTAAAATGTATATCATAAGTGATATTTATAGTTGGTATTAGACCGCAGTCATTTCACCCAAACTGATTGATGATCGAGTTGCAGTCTTCATGACGCACGTCGTACGGCAGTTTAAAATAGCAAATCAATGCATGAAGGCTGGCAGAAGAATAGTAACTCATTCTTCGTATCGCCAACCAATCCCTGAACAAACTGGTGATCAGTTATATAATAATATACTTATTTACACTACATACAACTGATTGTTGCGTTTGTACTGTAAAATTATAAAGATCATATTATGTATTTTATGTTTAGTGCTAAATAATTTCATTAGCTACTTTGTACCTAATTCAAAGTAAAGAGATTGGAGCATATATTTACTAGTATGCGAACTAGATTTAAATAAACATTCTAGAAATTACTGAGAGTTTTAGTTCTTAATAATTTGCGCGAGAGGCGCTGGTGCCCAATGTATGGGAGGAAACTGTACGTGTGATCGAGTAAGTAAACTGCGGGAACTCGTGCTAGAGGCACTGATGACAGCAGATAGACAATATACTGCGTGACGGATAACACTTTGTTGTTTAATCGTACGTAATAAAAGCGGGTAGGTCCAAGTCGGCCCAATTCCGAAATATTTGGGTTTACAAAACGAGACACAAAACGCTCGTTCATTTCTCTCTAGATATATCTCTAGGAGTAGCTTTAGCGTGTTACTGGTAAAACCCGCTTGCTGTATCATTTGTTGTGCAGTCTGTCTTATCACATAAAAATGTTAAGAAATCCTTAAATACTAAAACATTTTTAAAATGTTGTACTAAATTATAAATTGACGAATGCCTGAATACTTGAAGGGGTTGGCTGTGGATTTTTGAGTTTCTCATATTAAATTAAAAATAATATTCTTAAGATTATAGCTAATATTTACTTAGCTTAATATGAACCAGTCAGAAAGCACGATAAATATCGATAAAAGAGTAAATTTAATTGTTTTCAATAGTGTTTCGAGTTTTGCCTGTAACACTTCTCTAAAGTGTGATGAATCCATATTTTTTTTTATGGCAGAGGTCGACAAACGAGCAAGTGGGTCACCTGATGGTAAGTGATCACCGCCGCCCATGGATACCCCCCCCCCCCCACTCCGATTTTGTGTCAGTTTGATATTAAAATAGAGGTAGAGAGAGAAAAAAAAAAACAACATCTTTATATATTTTTTTGAAGTTATACTTCTTTTGGCGCGATGGAGAAAAATGATGAGAGTGAATTTTTACGATGCGCGCGCACACCGACATCAAAAAATTTAACAGCATGAAGTTAGTTCTAGGAGACTATCGACATAAAATATTACGACACTTCAACGAGCAAAAAAAATAGGAACATTAAAACAGGACTGGGTTGAAGACACAAAAGGATACGAAGTTAAAAAGTATAGATTCTTTGGGACTTCTTATCATGAGAATGCTTTATTAAATATTTTCAATGTACGTGTATATAAAAGTTTAAGAGTAAATACATATAAATAAATAGAGACAACTGCTAGACAACTGATAAACACACTTATATATTTCAAACTCATACATAGACACAGGAAAATAATGGTGGTCCCCACACAAGTATTCGTCCTGGCTCGAACTACCGACCTGCGACTTAGCAGTCACGGTTGCTCACCACTGAGCCAACACGCCAGTCGTGTATAACACATGTGTGTGCCGTGTATGCGTGTAATACTATGTTTGTATATCACATACTAATATAATCATTCTATTACTATGATTGCAGCATTACCGACAAATGTAGCCACCTCTTTTCTAATCAGTCTTTTCACGTTCCCAATTATTCATAAGTATGGATATGGATAAAACTATTCAAACAATTTTCTTTTGTTTTTTATTTCATCATGTTGTCGTTACCAATACGACAAACATGCAGATATTAAGAGAGGAAAAGACAGAATACTAATCCTAGTACAAGCTTCCCAGAATATAAGAAACTGTTGCAAACTATATTCCTGACGTAGTCATACTAAAGCCCAAATAACCTTGTCTGTAGGCATTTATCACTCCCAAATAAAAATATATACCTATGACAAATTCTGCTACAGTTACACCACAAAGTTATGGATTTCAAACTGATTACTAAACCCTGTCAGAAAGAATTATGTTATTATTTTTAAGGCACTATCTGTATGTATCTTGCTGTTTGTATGACGTCAAAGAATATCATCACCCCATCTCATCCTGTGGGAGGCGTAGAAGTCGTCGTGGGGGCAAATGTCGTCAACCCGTTTGTCAAGCGTGGCGATGGACCAACTCCATAGTGGAAATATTTTGGGGAAGCCTTTGTCCAGCAGTGGACGTCATTACGTGGACATGGTGATGATTATGACCTGTATGTATATCGGTCTGGGATCGCTCTCAAATGGATGAACCTATATCTATTCGGTTTTTTATCAGCTAGAAAATGTTATAGTTATCTATTAAATAAGTTAATCTAGTAATATGCTTCGAATCGAATTTCTCATTGCTATGCAATTAAATTAAAATATTTAATTCGGACAACATTGATCCATTATCGGGTTAGTATAAAAGCTTATAAAAATCTAGTGTTAGTAATAAACATAAAAATCTAATATATAGGTCATGGGAGTCCGACAAACCGCTGTGCAATGACCATCTACAAAGCCCCAGGACAAGCGCTGAAAGTTGCGGGTGTGGGTTTCAATGTTAGATGTTGTTCGCACAGTCAGCTTTTTGTGGCATTGCCTCGCGTGAGCCATCCTAGAAACCTATATGCATTGATTGTCATGAACAGAGAAGCATTGTTGAAATTTTTATCCACATCTAAATCGATATCCTCATACACATCCTCATCCGCATCCCCAACCTCATACGCATCCGCAGCCACATCCACATCAATCATCACATCCACATTCACACCCACGACCACGACCAAGGAGACGAAGTCTCTGGTACAGCTAGTCATTTGTATAAATATGCAATTATAATAGTTTATAATTGCAAATTTATACAAATTCTATAAATTATATTAAAATTGGATTTAATAAATACACATAAGTTTAAAAGTCTTTATAACTCTTATTGTCAAAAGTAATCAATGATTGATTTGCGAATAAATTTAATTACACATTATCGTAAATTGCACTTTTAATTTATAGAAGCGTGTCAATGATTCTCTACATTACACCCTTTAGATAACCTCTCCACATGACCGGCAGCGAGTAATAGCTATTCGATAGTACACTGCATGTTTATAACTTCCGTATCCAAAGAGCATACCTAACAGCATGCTATAGGTGTTAGTTAGCCGTCCGCTTGTGTGTCTCGTGGGCCCAATATTGTATTGCCAAATATCTCGGGACAACTCACACACGACCAACTAGGCAGAGCTGTAGTATGGCAACCAGACAACTGATAAACATACTTATATATTTCTAAATCATCATCATCATATCAGCCGAAAGACGTCCACTGCTGGACAAAGGCCTCCTCCAAGGATCTCCACAATAGCCTGTCCTGCGCTGCCCGCATCCAGCGGCTCCCTGCGACCCTTGCAAGATCATCGGTCCACTTTATCTCTATAAGGTGGACCGATGATCTGGTCTTCCGAGCGCTGCGTCTTCCGGTTCGTGGTCGCCGCTCGAGAACTATTTCTAAATACATACATATTATAGACAAATTACACCCAGACATGGAACAATTAATCGAGTTCATCAGACAAAAATTTGTCTCGCGTGGGTACCGATCTCACGACCTCTGGCTTCGCAGTCAGGGTTACTAATCCCTAGACCAACAGGCCGTTGTATTCGATATTTCGTATACATATAAAATAATAATAATATCCTGGGACATTATTTACACACGGTCATCTGATCCCAAACTAAGCAGAGCTTGTACTATTGAAACCAGATAACTGATATGCTACTTTGCTTTTGTAAATATATACTTAAATAGATAAATTACACCCAGACTCAAAATAAACAGACATGTTCATGCCCACATATATCTGTCCTGGGTGGGAATCGAACCCACGGCCTCCGGCGTGAAAATCAAGCATTTGCCAACCACGCCAACAAGCGGCCATGTGCGAGTCAAACTCGCCCATTAGGGGTCCCGTAACATAATATAAAAATTCTTGTAGTAGTGGATTGAATGACAGGTAAATTGCTGTTTACGTTGTCTGACGTATACGACTAGATCGTTCAAACCAATTTTCGGCGAGAGTTTGCATGGTAATCTATCTATGTACATCATAATTTTTTTTTTAGTTTTATCATTCTCTTATTTTAGAAGTTACAAGGGACACACATTTTACCATTTTTTGGAAGTGTCTCTCGCGCAACATACTATGTACCTATACTATAAAAAATTATATTAGAAACCTCAATATCATTTTTGAAGATCTATTCATAGACACCACTTATTTATGGGTTTGAAGAAACACAAAAAAGTTTTGAGTTTCAGTTCGAAGTATGGGGAAACCCCAAAATTTATTGCCTTTACTTTTTTGTGTGAAAATTTTTATGCGGTTCACAAGTTACCTTAAGTTAAGTTCAACACTATAGTTCTTATAGTTTCGGAAAAGAGTGGCTGTGACATACGGACGGACAGATAGACAGACATTACGAATACATAAGGGTTCCGAATTTTGCCCTTTGGCTACGGAACCCTAAAAAAAAGCTAGACCGAGCTAGCAGTCTTGCACATAAAGCAGGCAGGCGTTTAAAATCTGTTCGGGTGCCCTCCGGCGCCGGTAATATTGTTGTTGTTTATTTGCGAGATGGCTCGAGCCCACGCTCGCCTCTATTGTCCGGTGTAGCAGTGAAAGCCTCCTAGGCTAAATGTAATATATACAAACTTATTGCTTTATTATGTAAAAATGAAGAAAAATTGCATATCTTGTAAATGGAGGGGAAGTAACCTAAGTTAATGTCGTCAATTAAAAGGCCAAAGCTGCCGCTCCTATAATTAGAGATCAGGGCCAACCTCAGTGTCAGATATATGCAGAGAGGATTGTTCCACACATTATTATCCCTAAGCGAAGCCGGTTGTGAGATCCGTTTCGACTAATGCACAACAACGCCCGTCCACACACGGACAGACTCGGCACTCTTGTAGAAGCTCCCATCAACGTTCTGCCGTGGCCTGCTTTGGCTGCTCAATCGCTAGAACTCAACCCAATTGATGGGATATACGCCAAAAGTTCTGCCGAGTATGGATGCCCTACGTAACCCAAAACCACTTTTTGACTTGTTAGAAAGAGCTTGGGTGGCCATTTCGCAAAGTGATTTTGATGAACAGATTTTGAGGCTAGTAAATATTTATTGGATATCTTTTTATTATTAAAAATCTACTTCGTAAACAAATAACTCTGTGTCTGCACGACATACATCCTGAAATTTGTATTTGTAATAAACATTTATCCCGGGATATTGCGGTCAAGGAGGTCGCATGGCCAATCGCAATAGAGTTCGAGCCGGGTAACACTTGTCCAATTTGTTTTGATACTGTTGATTTCTTTAAAAGTAACAAATTTTTTTTTTTTTTTTGCAAACTATAAAATATATGGAAATGCTAATTAAAATTTATTTTGGTCTCTACCGCGTCATCTGAGCACCATCGAGTACCTGCTCCACATACTTAATACACTTTTATTAAATTGAACGTCATTGAGATGTACTTGATTGCCTTGGCAAGACTATTGTATGTATGTTTATGTATCTGAGTATGGTGCACAAAGTGCAGTGTGTCACGTCTTGCACGATGGTGCAGGTTGGTCGAGCGTTATCTGTCCCAGACTCGATTGTTTATAAACAGGGGGTCGCAGGGTGCGGGGCGCGAGACGGGGCCACGGCCAGACTAGTTCCCGGGGGTAGTGCTGCCGCCCGGCGCCGCCTGCGCTTATCGCGCCCTTTATAACCGCGCGCCGCCACCTTCCTGACACACTCGCTTTCTAGTTGCAGCCGCGAACGTCTCTCGATACATCACCATGGCCACCAAGCTGTTCCTGCTCGTCGCCCTCTTCGCCCTCGTGAGTATACCTCCTGCTGCCGTGTGGTGAGCACATGGGGCCTGTGACCGCTACTAACCGCGCCTTCCCTGTCGCCTACAGAGCCAGGCCAAGCTTGTACGCCGCGACGCGCCCACGCCGCTGCAAGACCTCGAGAAGCACGCGCAAGAGTTCCAGAAAACGTTCTCAGAGCAACTCAATGCGCTTGCCAACTCCAAGAACACGCAGGAAGTGAACAAGGCGCTGAAGGAGGGCTCCGACTCGGTGCTGCAGCAACTCTCTGCTTTGACCAACAGCTTGCAAGGAGCGGTCAGTACACATTACTCATTCTTCTTCACCCGGATAGTCTCACCGTGAAACAGTTTCTATTCATAGTCATTTCTTTTTTAATATGATGTAACGTGTTTACATATTGATTTTCGAGCATTATGTTTATTGTGTTTGACGTTGTCGGCGGTGTGTTTCAGTTGAACGATGCCAACGGCAAGGCCAAGAAGGCGCTGGAGGAGGCCAAGCAGAACATCGAGCGCACCGCGGAAGAGCTGCGCAAGGCGCACCCCGACGTCGAGAAGCAAGCCAACGCGCTCAAGGAGAAGCTGCAGACCGCCGTCCAGAATACCGTACAGGTGCGTCATTATCTATTGTATTGCTCATTGGTATTTAGTACTCTCTTACGAACCCGAATGGTATAATCACACTATGTGAGTGTGTATGTTTGTTACTCTTTCACGCAAAAACTACCGGACGGATTTTGATAAAATTTTGTAGTAGCTTATATATCCGAATAACACATATGCTATAATTTATAAAGTTTAACGTGGGTAAAACCGCGGGACACAGCTGGTATACTTATAAATAGGTTGTTGTATCACGTCGGATTCAATTGTTTTATTTAATCAATCATAGAACTAAATCGTTCCACTTACTGACAAACTAAAAACAAGTCAACGTAAATACGTTTGATAATAATAATAATTTATCAATCACATTGCTATTATACAAATTAATAGTTTTAGGTACGCTTTAAATAAACTAGAAAAATACTAAAAATAACAAGGATTCTTGGACAATGGAAAATATCAGCTAAATTAAAATATGTGGTCTAAGTTAAAGTTAGCATCTTATCTGAACTCGGTTGGACCTGTGCTTCAGACAATCTCATAATATTTTTGCACAACTGTTATTTAACAAACAAGTTGCAAACTGCTTTTCAATAACAGTTGTCTAAAAAATTTTAGAAATAGTAAAATATTTACATTTAATTAACATTATATTACTTGGTATAGAATGCTATGTCAATATTCTAAACATAAATAAAAAGTAAATGGAGTTTATTATACAAATAGCGCCATATTTAGGTATTTTTTTAAACTCGAGCTAATTGTCTATGCCAGCATAATTGAGTGTGCCCTGAAATTCTGTTATTATCCTCATGTATTTTAGGTAGCAGAAACTTCGAACGTTAGTATCTTATTGGTTTTGTTATACAAAAAAGGTCCTAAAATAAGTAAAAACGGTTAGCGATTGCATGATTAGCCCGACGCTTTAAACAGCTAAGTCTTTGGTTCTATTGTCTCAGAATAAATGTTTAATATTCCCCAATATTAAACATCTTACAAGAACTTAGTTTTAATACGAAGAACCTATACTAAAATTACAAGTCCTTAGTATTAATAAGTGTAAATAAGTTAATAAGTGAATTTAATAAATTTGAAGCATAATTATTAATTATTTGTATTATTAATTACTTTAATTGTATTCGAAGTTTGATTGTTTGCAAATCGGGCCTGGTGCGAACGTCCGCCACTAAGACAATGTTAAACGTATTCCTGATAAATATTGATGACCAAGCGCATCGGTTTCATGCATCAATAATTGTAAAACTTTCAGAAATCCTGTCATCCTGCCAGGAAAGCCCTCGGCTGGGTCTTTTGTGTCTTTTCTATTTTATACAAACTTCGGGCTCGATACACTGAACAGACAGGTGCCCACGCCGTATATTTGTACTAACTTTTACTCCACGTTCGTCGTCACCTTCCTTCGTTATCCTGTCTGTTGTCTTGTCTGTCTGCTCCGTTTGGAAGGAGCGCGCGTGCTGTTAGCTTAGATAGACCTGAAGGACAGAGTTGATTGTGTATGGAGTGTATGACAGAAAAAGTAAAGTATATGCCAGAGCCTAATATATACGCCAGATGTAGGCGCCCACGCTTAAGTTAACGCGCTACAGATGCACTTGGCTGCATACATGCTAAAACTTTAGAAGCCGACGCTCTACGTGGTCGTGGCCGTCAAATGACCCCCATCGACCTCTCTCGTAAGCACCGTCTTCCCAAGAACGTCCTATACGCCCCAGACGATACGCGATGCTATTATGGTTTACCTAAATCAAATTACTTATTAAAAACTGTCGTGACACGCAATACGGCATCTCGTACTCGAAGACCTAAGTGCGACTCCGAACGAGTCAAAACCACCATTGCCCTTCAAGTGCCTTAGCTTCATTCGACTTTTTCGACCTTCAACTGCCGCGTGTAAAGCGACAGTTGTAATAAACGTCCCCAAAAACCAATGCATTTACACCTCAACCAGCGCCTTTTGTGGAGGTTCGAAGCCCAAAGGTACCCTCTGGTGCGGGTTACGTAGTCTGCAGTCTCACGTTGCTAGAACACTTGAACCTACTTTTGTCTCTATTAACATTTTTATTTTTCTGTTTTGATTTTTTTAAAGACAACACCCGCACTAGTTAAATGGCTCCCTGTGGCACGGGGTACTTTTACAAACATAACGGACGGACACAGCGTACACCCAGAGTGGGAACAACTATACTCGTACATGCGTCACACGCATAGTTGTGGTGGTGCGGTAGTGGCGACAAGACCAGCTTCACCGCTGCAGCCACACCACACTTGCTCTTAGCCCTTTTAAATAGTCAGAACATGAATTGTATTGTTGCACAATACCTAAATATTTAATTCTAGGTACAAATAGTTATCTATTAGATCGTGATTTATATTTCGTCATATAGAATTATAATTTAATATATTAATAGTTTAGTTAAATAGCTAATTTCTTGACGATCTTGTCAAAATCTAGTACCGGTGTCAATACGGCCCAGTAAAGACGGACCCACGAAACGTACCTACTCAAGTGTGCACTTGAAGCAATTATTGAGTAGACGAGCACAATATCTCCTCGATCTGTTGTCTCTATATGTTTTATTTTTAATTTAATATATTTAGGAAGAGAAAAGGAAACATGGAAACAATTACATTATTCATTTTGAGACGGACGCAATAATTTTGAAGTAAGTCTAGGTCAGCACAGATAGTTCAAGAAACACAACAGATTAGTTACGTCCATATAGCTAATATCCGGTGAAGCAGTCAAATACCTAAATAAATATATTGGGACAGCCATCGCCTTGTCATCCCATCCCAAACTAGGCAGAGACAGTAACATGGCAACCTGACTACTGATAAAAATACTAGATGCTCTCACCGGTCCGTAAGCAATCGGCGAGGTTAAGTAACTAGGCTAGCGGTCAATCCATAGATGGGTGACCGCCAAAGTGGTTTAATTTCTGAGCGCATCCGTGCTTCGGTGGTCACATTAAGTTATCGGTCCCGGTTGTAATCATTAGATAACAGTCGTAAAGGCAGGTCAGAGGCCTACTGGGTAACCTGACACGAGGGTAATCCCTGCCCATACGATAAGGAACGAAGGAATACTTATATATTTCTAAATACAAATATATTATAGATAAATGTATTTATGTGGGTGTAAAATTACACCCAGATACAGAACAAATAATCGTGTTTGTAACACAAATCTGTGTGATAAACACGATTATTTTATTATCAGGGTGGGAGTCGAACTCACGACTTCAGACTTAGCAGACAGGATCACTAAGTACTAGACCTACAGGCCAATCAAACTAAAAAATAGAAAAGCCTTGTGTCTGAGAATTGCATTTAGTAAATACAGGTATTATTTCGTATAGTGCGAGCAATACTTTTGAAATGCTATTTCTATACCTACTCGTCATTTTTGTACTCACAGGAGACCCAGAAGCTCGCTAAGGAGATAGGCAGTAACTTGGAAGCCACCAACGAGAAGCTCGCGCCCAAGATCAAGGCAGCTTACGACGACTTCTACAAGCAGGTGCAGGAGGTGCAGAAGAAGGTGCACGAGGCCGCCACCAAGCAGTGAGCCCCGGCGCCGCCTCCCACGCCAACTTAGTTGAATCTTTATGAAATACATGTATGTTGCTTCATCTGTTCGTTTCATTCGATATGCCTCTGTGTGCTCCTCTATGCCCCATTCAAGCAGAACACACAAATTAGTACTGGGTAAGCAAGTATTTAAGGCTGCAGCTTATGAAAGTCTAACCACGAATGATATGAGTCACATGCCACCCTCCCTCCGGTAGCTGATTAGGCGAGAGGCCGCTGTCCACATTCCCAGTCTAACTTCTCACAATGCTAAAACAATTACAATTTCATATTTATTTGTTTACTTCGAAACATGGTTTAAAACCCTGGACCCTGTCCCGGGTGTGCTTAAAAAAGTACAGCATGCCTCGCCAGAAGCACGACGTATGTGTTAATTATGGACAGTCTTCGGATACGTGTGTCACGTGAATAATTTCACAATAATATCATAATATTTAATACAGTAACTTGGTAATAAAAAATATAATATCCAATTTATAAGTTATATTAATTAATTTGTCATATATTAATTAGGTAACTGGCAGTTTAATAAGAAAAATATTGTTATTCTTTATTGCACACAAAAATATACAGTATATACAAGGATATTTATAAATCCATGTACAAAGGCAGGCTTACGTCATTGATGAGTTTTCTTCCAGCAAACCACTGACAGAGCGAAATCTGTAGGAGAAGCGTAAAAACAAAAGTGTATTCAAAAATAAAATTACCGGGTATATTTTGATGTACGTTTTAATTTACTTAAAAACCTTTATGTTGAATCAATTTCTTGTAAGACTGCCTTTTAATTTCTATCGATTTGGAAATTGATGAATCTGACTGTAATGTTTGTACCTACATGAAAACAGAATAAGTAATATTACCAAGGAGATATTAAAATTAAACTTATTTGTGTGAGAATGTTCCTGAAAGTATGTACAGCCGCCAGCACATCGAGCTAACCCAATTGTCAAATTTCTTTTGTAGATTTTCAACTTTATCGCTTAAGCATAAGGCTCACTTTCAATTGGGGAAATTTGACAGATTGGGGTTGCTTGATGTGCTGGCGTCTGTACCTATCTCACTTATAGCACATGAAATAGCAGGCTGGTTAAAATCCGAAGCAAGAAACAGTAAAAAGAAGAAAGGTATTAAAACTAGATGTATAGGCATTTTTCTGCAAAAATCGCTTAAAGTATGTAACTATTTACAACATACCATATGTAACACTTACAGAACATGCAGACGAAGGCTGGCGTAGGTCTACATCATTTGACAGATTTAGTGCAGCGGGCTCTTCTTGCTGCAAAAAAAAATAAACAGGAGAGTGTCAAATGAGATAACTTATTTTATACATATTTAACTATGTATGTATGTAAATTTCATTAAAACTGTGAGCGGTCGTGCGTTGAACTTGTTGTTTTTTTATTAAAATTATTTAATCAAGTATAATCGAAATTAACATTAACAGCAACTGCATAAAGTCTAAAGTGCATCGTGCAATAACAGCTTCGTGTTTATCTGTCCTGCTTCAATAATCACTACCTGTCCCTTTTACGCTCCGCTGGTCTTGTCCGCGAACTGTCAAATTCGCTTATCGGACTGGTGCACCGAGTGGTAGAAACAAGATATTATAAAAATGGATTCAGCCTGCTCTTCTAATACGGATATACCTACATTGGAAGATATATCAAACGTGAGCAATCGCCGAGCACAAAAGAAAGCACGAAAAGAAGACCTCTCGGAAATATTTGAAAGGTTTGCTACCGATATCTCCTCCAAACTAAGCTCTTTAAATACGGATCTCAGTAATAAAATCTGTGGAATTCAATATCATATCAACACGGTTATTAAAAAAGACTTGGAACGTATTCAATTAGATATAACAAACATAAACGCTAGGCAATCTGAGTTGTATGCTGATTTGAGTGAAGTGAAGGCAACCTTGGACTTCCAGGGAAAGGAACGAAAGGACTGCCAAATACTTATAAATGACACCGTAAAGGGTACAAACACAAAATTCCCAAAAGATCGTGACTTTGAAATTAGAAGTGGCTAAATTAAAATCGGATTTTAACACGGCCCAACAACGAGAACGATATGAAAATCTACAAATTTCAGCGATACCTGAAAAAGCTAATGAAGACCTTAATACATACGTTACGAATATTGCAAAATATGTGAATGTCCAGTTGTCCCCATCCGACATCATACTTATTGTCAGAATCCAGCCTCATGTCACGTTATTGTGAAACTTAAGACAAAAATTCTCCGTGACTCCATTTTGTCCGGTGTGCGTAACAAGAAGGGTATCACTACTACGAATATTGGACTACAAGGTGAAGAAAAAAGAATTTACGTAAATGAACATCTGACGCCTACAAACAAGTTGTTATACAAAAATACCAGAGAACAGTCAAAGCTAAAAAAACTACCAATTTACATGGATTCGCGATGGGAAGATTTTTGTAAGGAAAGACGATACTTCTCCTCACATTTTAATCAAAGAAATGGCAGATCTGAAGAAGATATCTTAAACTATTTGTTTTTGTTTCAAAACTTATAATTATCTATTTGAGAGCATTGCCGATACTATGCACATACTTCATGCTTATACATATATATTTACACATTATATTATATTTCTTATACTCTAAACACGCTCAAATTACTTTTTTATATTTTTGGAAAGGGCGATACTGTTACCTACTAATATTTTGTAATCACGCCAGAATCAATACATTACTAGGTCATTGGTCAATTACTCGAGACTTAATCAAGTTATTATCTTCACTCCTAAAGAAAACTTTAAAATATTATATCAAAACGTACGTGGGCTACGAACTAAGTGCACAGCTATTTACAACAGCATTTTGTCAAATGAATATGACATTATATTTTTAACGGAAACTTGGTTGCAGAACGATATTCTCGACTCGGAAAGATGCGACAGTAGATATGATGTATTCCGTTGCGACCGCGATCTTAAGTTATCAGATAAACAATCCGGTGGCGGCGTCATGGTATGTATACGGCACGAACTTACTGCATCGAACGTTAATGCAAGAAACAGCTCAGCACTTTATTGACGACCTACGCCTATTTGGTCTAAATCAATATAACCGCACGTTATATACCAGTGGTAATGTTCTAGACCTTTGATTTTCCAATCTCTTTTTGGAAATAGGTGTCAACCTCTTATCAAAGAAGATACATTTCATCCCCCGTTTGAAATTAATATAGGTAGTAGATTTACAAGTAAAACCATTTAAAGAGAATACTCGTTCACAATTTAATTTCCATAAATGTGACTACCATCTCATCAACAATTATCTTCTAAATATTAACTGGGATGATACACTAGCGACTGATAACATTAACGACGCCTTAGATAGTTTTTACAGGAAACTACATGAATGTTTCGCTTTATATATTCCAATAACTACTAGGAACTATTCCTATCCGGTGTGATACAGTTAAGCACTTATAAAAATAATTAAAAAAAAAACGAGAAAAAAATGGTTGAAATTGTTTTGACCGCTTTACTCAAAATACTGAAAAACACATTAAGCACGATCCAAAACTTTTTGGAAATATGTGAAACACAAAAGAGGTGGATCAAGTTATCCTCGAGAATTCTCTTTAAAAAATCAAACATTTTGTAATACGGTTGATTTCTGTTCTGAATTTAATAAATCCTTTGAAAATGTATTTGTGAAACCAACAAAAGTGGTTACAGATGTTACGGCAAGACCTTGTAACAGTAACGAAGTTTTGGCTCGTGTTTTTGTTCTCTTCTTTGCGATCTCTGGATGGATGGGTTTCGCAGGTTCAACATTTATATTCAAATAAAGGTATGTTTATTTTATTTATTGAATTTTCTTCTTTAGTGTTATTTTCATTTTAATTTTTACTACTTTTATTCTCTTGTCCACCAATTTCTGTCTCTTTTTCAGGTACATCATCCACTTTGTTTCTGTGTATTGCAGCTTCCAGAAATATGACATCTCGACTCACCACTACATTCTTTGTTGCAGGATCTATGAATCTATATCCCTTAGTACAATCACTGTATCCCACAAAGATCAACTTCTGTGATTTCACATCAAGTTTTCCTATTTTCTTTTGGGATATGAACCATGGCATTACATCCAAAAATCTTCATATGATTTAAATTGGGTTTTTGTCCAGTCCATACCTCATGTGGTGTCATGTCAGAGAGAGCTTGAGTCGGTGAACGATTTACAATATATGCAGCCGTGGCAACAGCTTCAGCCCAGAATACATCCTGTAAATTAGCATTTAACATCATGCATTTGGCTCTTTCTATTAGTGTTCTATTCATCCTCTCACTGAGGCCATTCTGTTGTGGGGCATAGGGACTAGATGTCTGATGCAAAATACCATGCATTTTCAGATATGTGTCAAACTTCTTATATTCCGTGCCGTTATCTGTTCTTATAACTTTTATTTTTTTGTTTAGCTCATTCTCAACTCGGTTTTTAAATTACATAAATTTATCAAACACTTTAGCCTTGGTTTTGATAAAATATACATGTACCCTTCTTGAAAAATCGTCAATGAAAGTGACTAAATATCGAGTACCTCCAATTGACATGTGATTCATTGGCCCACACACATCACTATGTATAAGTTCTAGTAATCCAGTTGCACGGGAACCATTTTGAAGAAATGATTGCCTTATCTGCTTGCCTTCAAGACATGTTATACATATACATTTGTTCATTTTTGGTGTCAATGTCACTCCTACAGCACAGTTTGGCAATTTATTAATGTCGGTGAAGTTTAAGTGACCCATCCTTTGATGCCACAGATAAACATCATCATTTGTGTTAGCTTTCATGGCATACATTTCTTTATCCTTCCAAAAATCTAACTGGTAGGTATCATTAACCAGTTTTGCTTTTGCCAATATATTATTATCATAATTATATATCTGACATCCATTTTCATTGGACATAACTTTACAGCCACTTTTTATAATTTTTCCAACAGACAATAAATTTGTTTTGAGTTCTGGTACATATAAAACTTCGCTCACCTGTATAGTTTCTGTGCTGCCATCTGCAGCAATTGTTTTTATTAATACATTGCCACATCCTTCAACCTTTGATGATTTATTATCAGCAATTCTAATGCTCGGTACAGGTGGAGGTATGACTTCGCTAAGCCATTCCCGGTGCATCGTCATGTGCATGGACGCTCCTGAGTCCACATACCAATTTATTAAGTTATTAACTGTGTTTGCAGAAAATGCGGCTACAAACCCAGTATTTTTGTCAGATTTTCCTTTACTTTTTTTGGACCAACAGTTCTTGCTTAAATGCCCATACTTATTGCAAGTGAAACATCTTGGACCTTTTTTAGTACTTTGCTGGTAATTTTTGCATGATTATTTTTTGTATAGAATGCGGTAGTGTCTGATTCTGTTGATTTTATTTCTTGCAGTAACTTAGTTTTCACAAGATCAGCACTTATTTTCAAACCTGAGCCTTCTAAGCCCATAATCCTTGGCTTGTAAGTATCCGACAAGCCAGCCAGCATCAGAGTACCCAACCACTCGTCGTCTACACTGAATTTAATATTTCTCAATTTATGTGCTGCAGTCATTATTCTATTCACATAGTCCTCGACTGATGAACTCGTCTCTTAGTTAGTGTTGACTAATTCTCTTAATAAGAGTCAAGTCATCCCAAACTTGCTTCGCATTTACAGACTCTTGTATGTGCACATAAGGTATGGGATCAATCAACAATATCAACTTAGACTTTGCTTCGACATCAAGTTTTAGAGATTTCGGATCGTTGGGAATAGGATCATTCAAAATACAGTCATAAAGATCTTCATGTTGCAGGTATGCTTTGACTGCAAAGCTCCAGGTCACCCAATTATCTCGACCCGTTAATTTAGGAATTGACATCATTGTGTTATTTGCCATAATAATTATTATTAAAACTGAAAAAACACTCGCGCGCCGGTACCGTACGTAAGTGAGGTTATACACGCTACTACAGGTTAGGATTTATTTTATTTTAGGCGTAGTTAGGTAAGGTAGGTTCCTTTTTTTATTGGTGGATATATGGACGCCTAACGTTTTCATCGGAGCAAACTGCACTGCGGTGTTGTGTTGCGTTTGGTTTAAGCGCTCTTTCTCGTTGTCTGATCATATTGTGTCAATGAGCTCTTGGTTAATTTTATTGTTGGTGTTGTTAGGTTAGGTTAGGTTTTCTTCATTATTGGAGTAGATAGGTTAGGGTTTTTTCATTATGGGAGTGGTTAAGTCAGGTCTTTTTTATTATTGGAGTAGTAAGGTTATGTTCTTTTTTATTATTGGAGAAGTTAGATTAGGTTAGGATATTTTTTTATTATATGAGTTGTTAGGTTAGGTTAGGTTCCTTTTCATACGCGTCTATGCCCCGGGTTCACACACATACAGGAAGGCGCCAGGTGTACTGGTGGACCGCCGAGATCGCGCAGTTGCGCGTCGCGTGCGTGGCGGTCAGACGCCAGTACACCCGATACCGGAGGAGACGTCGTCGGGTCCCTGACGAAGAGGCCGCGCTGTATGAGGTGTACCGCGCGGCGAAGGAGGCTCTGCGGCTGGCCATCGGTGAAGCCAAGACGCGAGCCAGGGAGGAGATGTTGGAGACTCTGGACGGAGATCCGTGGGGGCGCCCTTATCGTGCGGTTCGAGGGAAACTTCGAGCCGCGGCGCCTCCACTCACTGAGAGTCTCCAACCCGAGCTGCTGGAGGAAGTAGTGGCAGCCCTCTTCCCGGCAAGAGCGGATCACATGCCACCGCCGATGGCTTTGCCCACAGCCGCAGAGCCTACAGAGGAGAATGCCATCAGCGTCCCAGAGGTGACACAGGAAGAGTTGAGGGCGGCCGTGATGCGGCTCCGGGCCAAAAACGTGGCTCCGGGGTCTGACGGGATTCACGGTTGTGCGTTGGCCCTCGCTCTGAAAGAGCTAGGTCCCCAACTGACGGGACTCTACACAGCGTGCCTTGAGCGGGGCCAGTTTCCCACTCTGTGGAAATCTGGTCGTCTGGTCCTGCTCAGAAAGGCGGGGCGCCCTGCAGACTCACCGTCCGGGTACCGGCCCATAGTGCTGCTAGACGAGGTGGGCAAGCTGCTCGAGCGAATAATCACAGCCCGCCTTGTCGGCCACTTGTGCGGAGAGGGGCCGGACCTGGACGAGAGCCAGTTCGGCTTTCGGCATGGGCGCTCTACCATACACGCTGTGTCGAGGGTGAGAGTCCTGGCGGAGGAAGCGGTGTCCCGGGGTGGGGTGATGTTGGCGGTGTCCTTGGACATCTCCAACGCCTTCAACACCCTGCCCTGGAGTTGCATTCGGGAGGCACTGCGATATCATCGGGTGCCTTCCTACCTCCGCCACATCGTTGGGGCTTACCTGGCGGAGAGGTGTGTCACCTACGTGGGACGTGATGGCGGACACCGGCACTCAATGTCGTGCGGTGTTCCACAGGGTTCGGTTTTGGGCCCGCTCCTGTGGAACATCGGGTACGACTGGGTGCTGAGGGGCGAACTCCAGCCGGGCGTGGACCTGACGTGTTATGCGGACGACACGCTGGTCACGGCCCGTGGGAGTTCACACAGGGAGGCAGCGTTGGTGGCGACGGCTGCGGTCTCACAGGTGGTGAGCCGCATCCGGCGCCTCGGCCTGGAGGTAGCCCTCAACAAGTCGGAGGCCATGATGTTCCATGGTCCCCGGCGGGCGCCGCCGCCCGGATCACACATTGTGGTCGGGGGGGTCCGGATCGCTGTCGAGCCTACCATGAAGTACCTAGGATTGGTGCTCGACAGCCGGTGGGACTTCGGACCTCACTTCCGGCGGTTGGTGCCCAAGCTGATGGGCGCGGCTGGGGCGCTTTCAACGCTGCTTCCCAATCTGGGGGGGCCAAGCGCAGCCTGTAGGCGGCTCTACATGGGGATCGTGCGATCGATGGCCCTGTACGGGGCCCCGATCTGGGCGGCTGACCTGACGGCCGGTAGTATTGCTGTTCTGCGGAGACCGCAGAGAGCTATGGCCGTCAGAGTCATCAGGGGTTATCGCACGGTCTCCTATGAGGCGGCCTGTGTACTGGCCGGATCCCCGCCCTGGGACCTCGAGGCGAAAGTACTCGCGTCACTGTACCGGTGGCGCGAGGAGATACTGGCGCAAGGCGAGCGGCCGATGCAGCCACACATGGGGCTGCGTCGGTCGCAGCTACGCGAGGCCCTGGTGGCGGAATGGCGGGACAGGCTCTCGCGCCCAACCGCCGGCCTCGTCACTATCAAGGCGGTCCGGCCGGTACTCGAGCGTTGGCTCGGGAGGAGGCACGGCTCCCTGTCGTTTCGGGTGACGCAGGTACTGTCGGGGCATGGCTGCTTCGGGAAGTACCTGTGTCGCATAAACAGGGAGCCGGACGCCCGGTGTCACCACTGCGTCGACCGTCGGGAGGACACGGCGCTGCACACGCTGGCAGAGTGTGCCGCTTGGGAGGAGCAGCGCCGTGCCCTCATTTCTGGAGTAGGCAGTGACCTGTCGCTGCCGGCCGTCGTGAATTCGATGGTTGGCGGCGAGGAGTCCTGGGACGCGGTGGTTTCCTTCTGCGAGACTGTCGTCTCGCAGAAGGAAGCTGCGGAGAGAGAGAGGGAGATCACATCCTCCCACCCCGTCCGCAGCAGACGCACCGGGCGTCGGCGGAGGGCGGATAACGCCCTCTTTCGGCCCCCCTAAAATGGGTCCAGGGGCGATGGACTCGGGGGCGTCCGTCGCCCACTACACATCTGTACCCGAGGCGGCGGCGCGACGTGTTCCACGCGCGCCCCTCTTAGACGTTGCGGGGGGAGTTTAACACCTCACTGCCCCCGCTAATGCGAGGAGGCCCGCATACATGGGCCAGCACCAGCCGGGGGTTGCGGAAGTATCGTTTGTTCCCGCGACCCCCGGCGCAGGTGTGAGATGGAACACCGGGGTGGTTTTTTAGTCAGTAGGAGTCTGACAGACCCCTCCGCCTCCCCCGAGGCGGAGGACATCCATGCAGGATTTTCCACCCCGCAAAAAAAAAAAAAAAAAAAAAAAAAAAAAAAAAAAAAAAAAAAAAAAAAGGTTAGGTTAGGTTAGGTTCCGCCCCTGCCGGTCCGTCACAGACGACTGGCAAGGGAAAGGGGAAGGGTTCGAACCCAGCCGGTGTCAGGAGGAACTTGGTTCCTCCCAAGACCGCAGCCGTCGTGATGACGCTCACCACGGAGGCTGCGGAGCGGGGCGAGACGTACGCGTCCGTAATGTTGCGGGCGCGTGCTAATGCCGATCCTACCAAACTAGGGATCGGTAAAGTCTCGTGCCGCCGAACGCAGGCTGGGGCTCGAATTTTTGAGTTCCCTGGCGCCGAGGGCGCGAAGAACGCGGACCTCTTCGCAGCGAAGCTGCAGGAGGTCATCGCGAACTCGGCGAAGGTGGCCAGGCCGGTGAAGTCGGCGGCCATGGAGGTGACGGATCTGGACGACTCCGTCACCAAGGAGGAGGTGGTGGCAGCGATCGCAGCCATTGGGGGTTGCGAAGTCGCAGCGGTGCAGGGCGGGGGCATCAGGCCCGGGCGCGGCGGCATGGGCACCATTCGCCTTGAGTGCCCAGTCGCCGCTGCCAAAGCCGTCCTCGAAAAGGGACGGCTCGCCGTCGGCTTCAGCTCGGCTGCGGTCCGGGCCCTTGAGGACCAGCCTCTGCGGTGTTACCGGTGCTTCGGCATCGGTCACACCCGAGCCCTCTGTCCGTCCAGCATTGACAGGGCGGACAGTTGTTACCGCTGCGGCAAGGAGGGCCACAAATCCGCCTCCTGCATGGCCGCCGCGCCGCACTGCGCAGTTTGTGCCGCCAGTGGTCGCCCTGCGGGCCACATTATGAAGGGGAGGAATTGCAGTCCTCCCCTTAAGAAGGGCAAAGCCCAGGCTCCGACCCGGCCTGTCGCTGCCACCGCCGTCCCAGTGGCTGGGACCTCAGCGGCTGTGGAGGAGGAGGGTGCGATGTCCTACTAATGGGTAGAGTCGAACATCGCATCCTCCAGGCGAACACCAACCACTGCAGAGCGGCCCAGGATCTGCTGATGCAGACTGTAGCCGAGTGGTTGGTGGACGTGGCGGTGGTCGCCGAGCCGTACTCGGTACCTGGCCGTTGGCTGGGTGATCGAGACGGCTTGGTGGCGTTGGTGTCGCGGCCTGCCACGGACTCCCCTCCCCTCTCGCTTTTAGAGAGGGGTCCGGGATACGTGGCCGCCGCGTGGGGAGAAATAGCCCTGGTCGGGGTCTATTTCTCCCCAAACCGCCCTCTAAGGGACTTCGAGAACTTTCTCGAAGTCCTTACGGCAGTCGTCGGGAGGGCGGCACCACGTCAGGTCGTCGTGTTAGGCGACCTGAACGCCAAGTCGGTGGCCTGGGGTAATTCAGCGGCGTCCTGCAACGTCCGGGGGCGCGCCGTCGAATTTTGGGCGGCCTCGTGCGGCGTGTCCCTGCTAAACAGGGGGGATGTTCAGACGTGTGTGCGGCAACAGGGAGGGTCAGTGGTGGACGTGTCGTTCGCCACCCCTGTGCTAGCCACACGCGTCGTGAACTGGCGGGTGGAGATGGTGGAGACCCTGTCGGACCACCGATATGTGCGGTTCGACATCTCCACCCAGAGCCCGCGGGGGATGGCCCGCTCGGGCCAATCTCCCTTCCCGCGGTGGGCTCTCACCCGCCTGGACCGGGAGGCAGCCCTGGAGGCAGCGTTCCTCGAGGACTGGCTCTCGCCCCCTGTGGAGGGCACGGACGTGGACGCCGCAGCGGTTCAGCTCCGGAGGTCCCTGACCGAGGTGTGCAACTCTAGCATGCCTCGGTCTCGCCGTCCGCCTCCCCGTCGCGCCGTTTATTGGTGGACGGTGGAGCTGGCGGGGCTCCGGGCGGCGTGCGTGGAGGCCAGGAGGGCCTACACGCGGAGTCGGCGGCGCACCAGCCGATGTCAGGCCGAGGAGGACCGCCTCTACGCCTCTTACGTAGAGGCAAAGACGGTCCTCAAGTCGGCAATGTGCGCCGCCGAGGACTCGGCAAAGGCCGAGATGCTGGAGGGCCTCGACAGGGATCCGTTTGGGAGGCCGTATAAGCTGGCGCGGAGTCAGCTGCGCCCTTACGGTCCCCCATTAGCGGAGACCCTAGAGCCAGCGTGACTGGATGGGGTGGTTCGGTCACTGTTTCCGCCCAGGACCGAATTCACCCCACCAACGATGAACCCCCCACTGGGGGGGGTGGCGGCTTCGCCGGCGGAGGAGGTCCCTCCGGTATCGGCGGAGGAATTTGGCGCGGGGGTTCTTTCCCTCCGCGCGAAGAAGACGGCCCCTGGACCGGATGGCGTCCCCGCACGGGTGGTGGCCATCGCGGCGTCCCTAATGGAGCAGAGGTTTCGGGACCTCTTCAGCGCGTGCCTGACGGCTGGGAGGTTCCCGAAACTATGGAAGGAGGGGCAGCTTTGCCTGCTCCGGAAGGAGGGACGCCCGGTGGACTCCCCCTCGGCATACCGGCCCATCGTTCTGCTCGATGAGGTCGGTAAACTGTTCGAGGGGATCCTCGCCACCCGGCTTAGCAGCCACTTGCGGGAGGTAGGGCCGGACCTGTCGGACGCCCAGTTCGGGTTTCGACAAGGGCGTTCGACGGTCGACGCGGTGGCCCTACTCAGGGGCCACGTTCAGGAGGCGGTCGAGGCTGGGGACGGAGTGTTGGCGGTGTCGTTCGACATCGCCAACGCGTTCAACTCCGTGCCCCACTCGACCATATTGGAGGCACTCCGGTACCACGGAGTGCCCCAATATCTGCGGGCGATCCTGGCCAACTACCTGGAGGACCGGGAGGTCCTCTTGGCGGACAGAACGGCCAGGATCAGGCGCTACGGCGCGGAGTCCGGTGTTCCACAGGGTTCGGTGCTTGGGCCCCTCTTGTGGAACATCGGATTCAATTGGGTCCTTCGGGGCACCCTCCTCCAGGGCACGAGTGTCATCTGCTACGCGGATGACACTCTCCTCGTTGCCCGGGGGAGGGACTTTGGGGCGGCGGCCTGTTTGGCCTCAGCTGGCGGATCCTTAGTGGCAGGTAGGATCCGCCAGCTTGGTTTGAGGGTAGCGCTGAACAAGACCGAGGCCGTGTTCTTTCACGGGCCTCGTCAGCGCTGCCCTCCAGACGCCCACATCGTGGTGGAGGGCGTCCGGATAGGGGTCGGGGCCCAGATGAAGTATCTGGGCCTCGTGCTAGACAGCAGGTGGCGCTTCGGCCCGCACTTCAGCGGGCTGTCGACGCGCCTGCTGAAAGCCGCGGACGCCCTCTCATGGCTCCTCCCAAACCTGGGAGGGCCCAAGGAGCGATGCCGGCGCCTCTATGCCGGCATCCTGAAGAGCATGGCCCTGTACGGGGCACCCATCTGGGCGGACTCCCTCCACAGGAGGGAGAATGCAACCGCCATCCGCAGGCCCCAACGGGCCATTGCACAGCGGGTGGCGAGGGCCTACCGCTCGGTGGGTTTTGCGGCGGCGTGCGCTCTGGCCGGCACCCCTCCCTGGGAATTGGAGGCATGGGTGCTCGCCAGAGTGTATGAGTGGACGGCGCGGCGTAGGGCGCTGGGTGAGCGCCCCGCCGCGCAAGAGCGGGATGCCGTGCGGCGGGAGGCGAGGGACGCAATCGTCCTACACTGGACACAGGACCTCGCCTCCGCCACCTTTGGACGCCGGACGTTGGACGCGCTCGGTCCAGCCCTGCGGGACTGGCTCGAGCGCCCCCACGGTTTCCTCTCGTTCCGTCTAGTGCAGGTGTTGTCCGGACATGGTTGTTTCGGAACGCACCTGCACCGGATCCGGAGGGAGGAAACCCCGGCGTGCCACCATTGCGGAGCCGCGGAGGACACGGCGCAGCACACCCTCGAGGTGTGCCCAGCCTGGGCTGAGCTGCGCCGTGCCCTGACAGATGTGGTCGGGCAGGACCTCTCACTTCCCAGTGTGGTGAACTCCATGCTGGGGAGTGAGGAGGCTTGGGCGGCGGTTGCCTCCTTTTGCGAGGATGTCATGTCGCAAAAGGAGGCGGCGGAGCGCGCGCGGGAGGATGATCCTCTCGCGCCGCCGCTCCGCAGGCGAAGAAGGGGTGGGAGACGGCGGTTGTACGATCGTCGCCTCCCTCCTTCTGGTGGTGATTAGCGGGTGACAGGCGCGGGGGCGCCTTCGCTCGCATTGCACCAATCACCACCCTCGTCGGGCGGGAACGGCCGAGCACTCACGGTCGTTCCCGGGCCCCTCCACTAAGGGAGGGGCGTGCGGGCCCCGCTGTAAAGGCGGGCGGTCGTCGGTGGGGGACTGGATGTAAAGGCTGTGCCGGTTTCCCAGTCCTCCTCCAAATAGACGATGCGGGAGTGCCGCTGGGTTATTTTAGTGGGTATGCCGGAGTAGCCGGAGAGTCCCACATAACCCGTCCATCCCCCAATGGGCGGGTATGCGTAACGCATTTGTTCCCAGCGCAAACAAAAAAAAAAAAAAAAAAAAAAAAAAAAAAAAAAAAAAAAAAAAGGTTAGGTTAGGTTAGGTTGGGGAACCGGCACCCAAGAAGGCACTGGGACCGCCTAAGGTCAGAGCCCCACGCTCCGCGGCTGTAGTGATAACACTGCAGCCCGAAGCCGTCAAAAGGGGCGTTACGTATAAGGCGGTCCTGACCGAGGCAAAGGCCAAAGTCGCGTTCCCCGACCTTGGCACACCGTCCGGCTTCAGGATAAAGTCGGCGGTGACGGGGGCGCGGCTGCTTGAGGTGTCGGGTGACTCCAGCGGGGCGAAGGCGGACATCCTGGCCGCCAAGTTGAGGGAGGCCCTCAATCCGGAGGACGTCCGGGTGTCCAGGCCGGTGAAGACCGCGGAGTTTCGTGTCGACGGCCTGGATGACTCGGTGACTCCGGCTGAGGTCTTGGCGGCCGTCGCCCGGATCGGTGGATGTCGGCCCGAGGATGTGCGGACGGGCGACATTCGCGCCGACGCCTCCGGACTCGGATTCATCTGGGTGCGGTGTCCGGTGGCGGCGGCGAATAAGGTCGCCAGTGCTGGGCGACTGTTGGTGGGGTGGGTTGCCGCCAGGGTCAAGCTGGTGCAGCCCAGGGCTATGCGGTGCTACCGATGCCTGGACATTGGGCATGTCCGGGCGCGGTGCACTGCTGAAACGGACCGCAGCGACGAGTGTTATCGCTGCGGCCAGCCCGGCCACAAGGCGGCCCAGTGCTCTGCGGTGCCAAACTGTAGCCTCTGTACAGCTGCAGGGAGGCCCGCGGGGCACAGAGCGGGCGGGAAGGCCTGTGGCGCTACCGCCAAGAAGAAGAAAAAGGGAGCCAAGGCTGCCGGGGGCTCTTTACCCCCCCGACAGCCTAGCTGCCCTTCGGCCGACTCCCGGCCTGAGAGGGGTGCGGAGGGAATGGACACTGCCTAATGGCGCTGTTCCATTTCCTCCAGGGCAATATCAACCACTGTGCCAGAGCTCAGGATCTCTTGCTCCAGAGCATGGCGGAGTGGTCGATCCGCGTGGCGGTGGTCGCCGAGCCGTACTTTGTCCCCCCCAGGGATAACTGGTTGGGAGACTTGGACGGCTTGGTGGCCATCATTGGCGGGGCTCTGGTCCACCCGTCCCGAGGTCACGGCTGGGTAGCAGCCCTCGTGGACGGCATTGGTACGGTTGGGGCGTATTTTTCGCCCAACAAGAGTCTCGCCGACTTCGAGAATTTCCTTGTCGAGTTGGGTGCCGTTGTAGGCCGACTCCACCCTCGCCCTGTGCTGTTGCTCGGGGATCTCAACGCCAAGTCTGCGGCGTGGGGATCTCCGGTGACGGATGCCAGGGGTGAGGTGCTGGAGGAGTGGGTGGTCACGGCTGGCCTGACCGTCCTAAATCGGGGGTCGGTCCACACGTGCGTGCGGCAGCGGGGTGGTTCAATAGTGGACGTCTCGTTCGCTAGCCCTGCTGTCGCGAGCCGTGTCCGCGACTGGCGTGTCGCTGTGGAGGTGGAGACGTTGTCGGATCATCGGTACATCCGTTTCGACGTCTCCGCCCAGACCACTGGCGGCCGCGGTCCACCGGCCCCGCGGGTAGACGGTCCGCGCTGGGCGCGTAAGCGCATCGACAGGGAACTTCTCGAGGAGGCCGCCATTGTCCAGGCCTGGTACCGGGAGTCGGCGACGAATGGACCCGTCGACGTCGAAGAGGAGGCGCTGTGGTTCCGCGGGGCGATGACGCAAATCTGCGACGCGTCTATGCCCCGGGTCCACACACAGACAGGAAAGCGCCAGGTGTACTGGTGGACTGCTGAGATCGCACAGTTGCGCGTCGCGTGCGTGGCGGTCAGGCGCCAGTACACCCGATACCGGAGGAGACGTCGTCGGGTCCCTGATGAAGAGGCCGCGCGGTATGAGGTGTACCGCGCGGCGAAGGAGGCTCTGTGGCTGGCCATCGGCGAAGCCAAGACGCGAGCCAGGGAGGAGATGTTGGAGACTCTGGACGGAGATCCGTGGGGGCGCCCTTATCGTGCGGTTCGTGGGAAACTTCGAGCCGCGGCGCCTCCACTCACGGAGAGTCTCCAACCCGAGCTGCTGGAGGAAGTAGTGGCAGCCCTCTTCCCGGCAAGAGCGGAGCACACGCCACCGCCGATGGCTTTGCCCACAGCCGCAGAGCCTACAGAGGAGAACGCCATCAGCGTCCCAGGGGTGACACAGGAAGAGTTGAGGGCGGCCGTGATGCGGCTCCGGGCCAAAAACGTGGCTCCGGGGCCCGACGGGATTCACGGCTGTGCGTTGGCCCTCGCTCTGAAGGAGCTGGGTCCCCAACTGAGAGGTCTCTACACAGCGTGCCTTGAGCGGGGCCAGTTTCCCACCTTGTGGAAATCTGGTCGTCTGGTCCTGCTCAGAAAGGCGGGGCGCCCTGCGGACTCACCGTCTGGGTACCGGCCCATAGTGCTGCTGGACGAGGTTGGCAAGCTGCTTGAGCGGATAATCGCAGCCCGCCTCGTCGGCCACTTGTGCGGAGAGGGGCCGGACCTGGATGAGAGCCAGTTCGGCTTTCGGCATGGGCGCTCTACCATACACGCTGTGTCGAGGGTGAGAGGCCTGGTGGAGGAAGCAGTGTCCCGGGGTGGGGTGATGTTGGCGGTGTCCTTGGACATCTCCAACGCCTTCAACACCCTGCCCTGGAGTTGCATTCGGGAGGCACTGCGGTATCATCGGGTGCCTTCCTACCTTCGCCACATCGTTGGGGCTTATCTGGCAGAGAGGTGTGTCACCTACGTGGGACGGGATGGCGGACAACGGCACCCAATGTCGTGCGGTGTTCCGCAGGGCTCAGTCTTGGGCCCGCTCCTGTGGAACATCGGTTACGACTGGGTGCTGAGGGGCGAACTCCAGACGGGCGTGGACCTGACGTGTTATGCGGACGACACGCTGGTTACGGCCCGTGGGAGTTCGCACAGGGAGGCAGCGTTGCTGGCGACGGCGGCGGTCTCACAGGTGGTGAGCCGCATCCGGCGCCTCGGCCTGGAGGTGGCCCTCAACAAATCGGAGGCCATGATGTTCCATGGTCCCCGGAGGGCGCCACCCGCCGGATCACACATAGTGGTTGGGGGGGTTCGGATCGCTGTCGAGCCTACCATGAAGTACCTGGGATTGGTGCTCGACAGCCGGTGGGACTTCGGACCCCACTTCCGGCGGCTGGTGCCCAAGCTGATGGGCGCGGCTGGGGCGCTGTCAACGCTGCTTCCCAATCTGGGGGGCCCGAGCGCAGCCTGTAGGCGGCTCTACGTGGGGATCGTGCGATCGATGGCCCTGTACGGGGCCCCGATCTGGGCGGCTGACCTGACGGCCGGTAGCATAGCTGTTCTGCAGAGACCGCAGAGAGCTATGGCCGTCAGAGTTATCAGGGGGTATCGCACGGTCTCCTACGAGGCGGCTTGTGTACTGGCCGGATCCCCGCCCTGGGACCTCGAGGCGAAAGTACTCGCGTCACTGTACCGGTGGCGCGAGGAGATGCTGGCACAAGGCGAGAGGCCGATGCAGCAACACATGGGGCTGCGTCGGTCGCAGCTTCGCGAGGCCCTGGTGGCGGAATGGCGGGACAGGCTATCGCGCCCAACCGCCGGCCTCGTCACTATCAAGGCGGTCCGGCCGGTACTCGAGCGTTGGCTCGGGAGGAGGCACGGCTCCCTGTCGTTTCGGGTGGCGCAGGTACTCTCGGGGCATGGCTGCATGGGAAGTACCTGTGTCGCATAAACAGGGAGCCGGACGCCCGGTGTCACCACTGCGTCGACTGTCGGGAGGACACGGCGCTGCATACGCTAGCAGAGTGTGCCGCTTGGGAGGAGCAGCGCCGTGCCCTCATTTCTGGAGTAGGCAGTGACCTGTCGCTGCCGGCCGTCGTGAACTCAATGGTTGGCAGCGAGGAGTCCTGGGACGCGGTGGTTTCCTTCTGCGAGACAGTCATCTCGCGGAAGGAAGCTGCGGAGCGGGAGAGGGAGATTTCATCCTCTCATCCGGCCCGCAGCAGACGCACCGGGCGTCGGCGGAGGGCGGACAATGCCCTCTTCCAGCCCCCCTAAATGGGTCCAGGGGCGACGGACTCAGGGGCGTCCGTCGCCCACTACACATCTGGACCCGAGGTGGCGGCGCGACGTGTTCCACGCGCGCCTCTCTTAGACGTTGCGGGGGGAGTTTAACACCTCACTCCCCCCGCTAATGCGAGGAGGCCCGCAGGCATGGGCCAGCACCAGCTGGGGGTTGCGGAAGTATCATTCGTTCCCGCGACCCCCGGCGTAGGTGTGAGATGGAACACCGGGGTGGTTTTTAGTCAGTAGGAGTCTGACAGACCCCTCCGCCTCCCCCAAGGCAGGCAGACAAAGAAAAAGATTAAGGCCAAAAAGGCAATTACAGCGGCAGACACCCACGATGTGGGCTTGGTTGACGCCCAGCGAGAGCTGGACCTGACTCGGCGGGAGCAGCTCCAGCAAGACCTGGAGGAGCGGGTTGCGGCCCAGGAGGAACGGGCGCGCGCCGCCCGTGCAAAGTCCGGGTACGGGGCGTCCCGCGTCCTGTACGCGGACCACTCCTTGGCCGAACTGGAGAAGATGGCCTTGGAGGACGAAGAGGCGATCGTTGAGGTCGCCGCCAAGTCCTCCCACCTAAAGGGGACGTTCCAGAAGTCCCTAAAATGCCGGGCCGCGAGTCTGCGCGAAATCGTCGCGGAGCTAGTGGGCCGCAAGGCCAACGATGAGTCGCGGCAACTGCAGGCGAAAGTAGATCGCCTGCAGTCGGAGGTCAGCCAGCTGCACTTAAAGCTGGCTGAAGCCACGGCCCGGCCATCGCAAGCCGAGCCCATACCTGCGGCGGAGGGTCTTGCCTCCTCCTCCAGCCTTGAGGATGTCCTCCGCAAGGTGATGGCGGAGGAGAGGGCGTTTGTTCGCTCCTGCCTGGCAGGGATTGAGGACCGGCTCTTGCCGGCGAAAGTCGTCCGACCGCCACTTGCGGCGGATAGAAGGCGAGAGGAGCGGGTGGAAACCTCCCAGAGGGAGGACGCCCTTCTCCCTTCCACCACCCCGACCAACCAGCAGGGCTGGACGAAGGTGGTCGGTAAGGGGAAGGGCAAAGGCAAAAGAACGGCACCTGTCGTCCCTGCCGTCCCCGCCACCACCACTCCCGGCCAGTCGGCTGCGACTGGCAAAGGAAAAGGGAAGGGGAAGGGGAAGAGCACCCCTCCAGCCCCAGCCGTCTCCGCCACCACCCCGGCTGGTCAGTCGACTGGCACGGGAAAGGGGAAGGGGAAGGGTTCGACCCCAGCCGGTGTCAGGAGGAACTAGGTTCCTCCCAAGACCGCAGCCGTCGTGATGACGCTCACCACGGAGGCTGCGGAGCGGGGCGAGACGTACGCGTCCGTGATGTTGCGGGCGCGTGCCAATGCCGATCCTACCAAACTGGGGATCGGTAAAGTCTCGTGCCGCCGGACGCAGGCTGGGGCTCGAATTTTCGAGTTCCCGGGTGCCGAGGGCGCGAAGAACGCAGACCTCTTTGCAGCGAAGCTGCAGGAGGTAATTGCGGATGCGGCGAAGGTGGCGAGGCCGGTGAAGTCGGCGGCCATTGAGGTGGCTGATCTTGATGATTCAGTCACCAAAGAGGAGGTGGTGGCAGCGATCGCAGCCATAGGTGGCTGCGCAGTCGCAGCGGTGCAGGGCGGGGGCATCAGGCCCGGGCGCGGCGGCATGGGCACCATTCGCCTTGAGTGCCCAGTCGCCGCTGCCAAAGCCGTCCTCGAGAAGGGACGGCTCGCCGTCGGCTTCAGCTCGGCTGCGGTCCGGGCCCTTGAGGACCAGCCTTTGCGGTGTTACCGGTGCTTCGGCATCGGTCACACCCGAGCCCTCTGTCCGTCCAGCATTGACAGGGCGGACAGTTGTTACCGCTGCGGCAAGGAGGGCCACAAATCCGCCTCCTGCATGGCCGCCGCGCCGCACTGCGCAGTTTGTGCCGCCAGTGGCCGCCCTGCGGGCCACATAATGAAGGGGAGGAATTGCAGTCCTCCCCTTAAGAAGGGCAAAGCCCAGGCTCCGACCCGGCCTGTCGCTGCCACCGCCGTCCCAGTTGCTGGGACCTCAGCGGCTGTGGAGGAGGGGGGTGCGATGTACGACTAATGGGTAGGGTCGAACATCGCATCCTCCAGGCGAACACCAACCACTGCAGAGCGGCACAGGATCTGCTGATGCAGACTGTGGCCGAGTGGTTGGTGGACGTGGCGGTGGTCGCCGAGCCGTACTCGGTACCTGGCCGTTGGCTGGGTGATCGGGACGGCTTGGTGGCGTTGGTGTCGCGGCCTGCCACGGACTCCCCTCCCCTCTCGCTTTTAGAGAGGGGTCCGGGATACGTGGCCGCCGCGTGGGGAGAAATAGCCCTGGTCGGGGTCTATTTCTCCCCAAACCGCCCTCTAAGGGACTTCGAGAACTTTCTCGAAGTCCTTACGGCAGTCGTCGGGAGGGCGGCACCACGTCAGGTCGTCGTGTTGGGCGACCTGAACGCCAAGTCGGTGGCCTGGGGCAACCCAACGGCGTCATGTAACGTCCGGGGGCGCGCCGTCGAATTTTGGTCGGCTTCGTGCGGCGTGTCCCTCCTGAACAGGGGGGATGTTCAGACGTGTGTGCGGCAACGGGGAGGGTCAGTGGTGGACGTGTCGTTCGCCACCCCCGTGCTAGCCGCCCGCGTCGTGAACTGGCGGGTGGAGATGGTGGAGACCCTGTCGGACCACCGATATGTGCGGTTCGACATCTCCACCCAGAGCCCGCGGGGGATGGCCCGCTCGGGCCAATCTCCCTTCCCGCGGTGGGCTCTCACCCGCCTGGACCGGGAGTCAGCCCAGGAGGCGGCGTTCCTCGAGGACTGGCTCTCGCCCCCTGTGCAGGGCACGGACGTCGACGCCGCAGCGGTCCAGCTGCGGAGGTCCCTGACCGAGGTGTGCAATTCCAGCATGCCTCGGTCTCGCCGTCCGCCTCCCCGTCGCGCCGTTTATTGGTGGACGGGGGAGCTGGCGGCGCTACGGGCCGCGTGCGTGGAGGCCAGGAGGGCCTACACGCGGAGTCGGCGGCGCACCAGCCGATGTCAGGCTGAGGAGGACCGCCTCTACGCCTCTTACCTAGAGGCAAAGACGGTCCTCAAGTCGGAAATGTGCGCCGCCGAGGACTCGGCAAAGGCCGAGATGCTGGAGGGCCTCGACAGGGATCCGTTTGGGAGGCCGTATAAGCAGGCGCGGAGCCAGCTGCGCCCTTACGGTCCCCCATTAGCGGAGACCCTAGAGCCGGCGTTGCTGGATGGGGTGGTTCGGTCACTGTTTCCGCGCAGGACCGACTTCACCCCACCAACGAAGAACCCCCCGCTGGGGGGGGTGGTGGCTTCGCCGGAGGAGGTCCCTCCAGTATCGGTGGAGGAACTTCGCGCGGGGGTTCTGTCCCTCCGCGCGAAGAAGACGGCCCCTGGACCGGATGGTGTCCCCGCACGGGTGGTGGCCATCGCGGCGTCCCTTATGGAGGAGAGGTTTCGGGACCTCTTCAGCGCGTGCCTGACGGCTGGGAGGTTCCCGAAGCTCTGGAAGGAGGGGCAGCTTTGCCTGCTCCGGAAGGAGGGACGCCCGGTGGACTCCCCCTCGGCATACCGGCCCATCGTTCTGCTCGATGAGGTCGGTAAATTGTTCGAGGGGATCATCGCCACCCGGCTTAATAGCCAGTTGCGGGAGGTAGGGCCAGACCTGTCGGACGCCCAGTTCGGGTTTCGACAGGGGCGTTCGACGGTCGATGCGGTGGCCCTACTCAGGGGCCAAGTGCAGGAGGCGGTCGGAGCTGGGGACGGAGTGTTGGCGGTGTCGTTCGACATCGCCAACGCGTTCAACTCCGTGCCCCACTCGACCATATTGGAGGCACTCCGGTACCACGGAGTGCCCCAATATCTGCGGGCGATCCTGGCCAACTACCTGGAGGACCGGGAGGTCCTCCTGGTGGACAGGACGGCCAGGATCAGGCGCTACGGCGTGGAGTCCGGTGTTCCACAGGGTTCGGTCCTAGGGCCCCTCTTGTGGAACATCGGATTCGATTGGCTGCTGCGCGGCACCCTCCTCCAGGGCACGAGTGTCATCTGCTACGCGGATGACACTCTCCTCGTTGCCCGGGGGAGGGACTTTAGGGAGGCGGCCGGTCTGGCCTCAGCTGGCGGATCCTTAGTGGCAGGTAGGATCCGCCAGCTTGGATTGAGGGTGGCGCTGAACAAGACCGAGGCCGTGTTCTTTCACGGGCCTCGGCAGCGCTGCCCTCCAGACGCCCACATTGTGGTGGAGGGCGTCCGGATAGGGGTCGGGGCCCAGATGAAGTATCTGGGCCTCGTGCTGGACAGCAGGTGGCGCTTCGGCCCGCACTTTAGCGGGCTGTCGACGCGCCTGCTGAAAGCCGCGGACGCCCTCTCATGGCTCCTCCCAAACCTGGGAGGGCCCAAGGAGCGATGCCGGCGCCTCTATGCCGGCATCCTGAAGAGCATGGCCCTGTATGGGGCACCCATCTGGGCGGACTCCCTCCACAGGAGGGAGAATGCAACCGCCATCCGCAGGCCCCAACGCGCCATTGCACAGCGGGTGGCGAGGGCGTACCGCTCGGTGGGTTTTGCGGCGGCGTGCGCTCTGGCCGGCACCCCTCCCTGGGAATTGGAGGCATGGGTGCTCGCCAGAGTGTACGAATGGGTGGCGCGGCGTAGGGCGCTGGGTGAGCGCCCCGCCGCGCAAGAGCGGGAGGCCGTGCGGCGGGAGGCGAGGGACGCAATCGTTGTCCATTGGACACGGGACCTCGCCTCCGCCACCTTCGGACGCCGGACGCTGGACGCACTCGGCCCAGTCCTGCGGGATTGGCTCGAGCGCCCCCACGGTTTCCTCTCTTTCCGTCTGGTGCAGGTGTTGTCCGGGCATGGCTGCTTCGGAGCGCACCTGCATCGGATCCAGAGGGAGGAAACCCCGGCGTGCCACCATTGCGGAGCCGCGGAGGACACGGCGCAGCACACCCTCGAGGTGTGCCCAGCCTGGGCTGAGCTGCGCCGTGCCCTGACAGATGTGGTCGGGCAGGACCTCTCACTTCCCAGTGTGGTGAACTCCATGCTGGGGAGTGAGGAGGCTTGGGCGGCGGTTGCCTCCTTTTGCGAGAATGTCATGTCGCAAAAGGAGGCGGCGGAGCGCGCGCGGGAGGATGATCCTCTCGCGCCCCCGCTCCGCAGGCGAAGAAGGGGTGGGAGACGGCGGTTGTACGATCGTCGCCTCCCTCCTTCTGGTGGTGATTAGCGGGCGACAGGCGCGGGGGCGCCTTCGCTCGCATTGCTCAAATCACCACCATCGTCGGGCGGGAACGGCCGAGCACTCACGGTCGTTCCCGGGCCCCTCCACTTAGGGAGGGGCGTGCGGGCCCCGCTGTAAAGGCGGGCGGTCGTCGGCGGGGGACTGGACGTAAAGGCTGTGCCGGTTTCCCAGTCCTCCTCCAAATAGACGATGCGGGAGTGCCGCTGGGTTATTTTAGTGGGTATGCCGGACTAGCCGGAGAGTCCCACATAACCCGTCCATCCCCCAATGGGCGGGTATGCGTAACGCATTTTTTCCCAGCGCAAACAAAAAAAAAAAAAAAAAAAAAAAAAAGGTTAGGTTACGGCGGGGAACCACCCCACAGTGCTTACGTCCTCGTCGTGTTCCCTGGAAACGTCCCAGTTCTGACCACCGTAACGGAGTGGCAGACTGGGTACGGCTAAAGTGCACTGTGCATCGTAGCAAACAACTGCCTTGTGTGTTACGAACTTGCGGATTATGCCAAAACCTGTGCGGGATGCCCTCGGGCATTTTGCCAAAAAAGGCCCTTCTCAGGGCCAACCCAAAGGCCCTTCTCAGGGCCAACCCAAAGGCCCTTCTCAGGGCCAACCCAAAGGCCCTTCTCAGGGCCAACCAAAAGGCCCTTCTCAGGGCCAACGCGACGCGTCGGCGTCGGAAGGCAGAGCCTTCTACGGAGGGAGAGCGGGCGATGTGTCGGACTCCGACAATGAGTCCGTAACGTCGGATGCTAGCTCTATGGCGATCGATCCTCGATCGAGATCGGCATCGAGGAAGCGGACCTTCCTAAAGGTCGTGTCCGATGGCTCCTCGGGCTCGGGTTCAGCTCGGGTTAAGGAGCCAAAGAAAAAGATTAAGGCCAAAAAGGCAATTACAGCGGCAGACACCCACGATGTGGGCTTGGTTGACGCCCAGCGAGAGCTGGACCTGACTCGGCGGGAGCAGCTCCAGCAAGACCTGGAGGAGCGGGTTGCGGCCCAGGAGGAACGGGCGCGCGCCACCCGTGCAAAGTCCGGGTACGGGGCGTCCCGCGTCCTGTACGCGGACCACTCCTTGGCCGAACTGGAGAAGATGCCCCTCCTTGCCGCAGCGGTAACAGCTGTCCGTCCTGTCGACACTGGACGGACAGAGGGCTCGGGTGTGGCCAATGCCGAAGCACTTGTAGCACCTCAGCGGCTGGACTTCAAGTGCCCGGACCGCACCCGAGCTGAAGCCGACGGCTAGCCGTCCCTTTTCAAGGACGGCTTTGGCAGCGGCGACTGGGCACTCTAGGCGAATTGTGCCCATGCCGCCACGCCCGGGCCTGATGCCCCCGCCCTGTACCGCTGCGACTGTGCAGCCCCCAATGGCTGCGACTGCTGCCACCACCTCCTCCTTGGTGACGGAGTCATCCAGATCCGTCACCTCGATGGCCGCCGACTTCACCGGCCTCACCACCTTCGCCGCGTCCGCGATGACCTCCTGCAGCTTGGCTGCAAAGAGGTCTGCGTTTTTTGCGCCCTCCGCACCCGGGAACTCAAAGATACGAGCCCCAGCCTGCGTCCGGCGGCACGAGACTTTGCCGATCCCCAGTTTGGTGGGATCGGCATTGGCACGCGCCCGCATCATCACGGCCGCGTACGTCTCGCCCCGCTCCGCAGCCTCCGTGGTGAGCGTCATCACGACGGCTGCGGTCTTGGGAGGAACCAAGTTCCTCCTGACACCGGCTGGGGTCGAACCCTTCCCCTTTCCCGTGCCAGTCGGCTGACCAGCAGGGGTGGTGGCGGGGACGGCTGGGGCTGGAGGGGTGCTCTTCCCCTTCCCCTTCCCTTTCCCTTTGCCAGCTGGCCGCGACTGGCTGGGAGTGGTGGTGGCGGGAACGGCAGGGACGACAGCTGCCGTCCTTTTTCCCTTGCCCTTGCCCTTACCGACCACCTTCGTCCAGCCCTGCTGGTTGGTCGGGGTGGTGGAAGGGAGAAGAGCGTCCTCCCTCGTGGAGCTAGGCACCGGCTCCTCTCGCCTTCTGTCCGCCGCAAGCGGCGGTCGAACGACTTTCGCCGGCAAGAGCCGGTCCTCAATGCCCGCTAGGCAGGCCCTCACGAAGGCCCTCTCCTTGGCCGAACTGGAGAAGATGGCCTTGGAGGACGAAGAGGCGATCGTTGAGGTCGCCGCCAAGTCCTCCCACCTAAAGGGGACGTTCCAGAAGTCCCTAAAATGCCGGGCCGCGAGTCTGCGCGAAATCGTCGCGGAGCTAGTGGGCCGCAAGGCCAACGATGAGTCGCGGCAACTGCAGGCGAAAGTAGATCGCCTGCAGTCGGAGGTCAGCCAGCTGCACTTAAAGCTGGCTGAAGCCACGGCCCGGCCATCGCAAGCCGAGCCCATACCTGCGGCGGAGGGTCTTGCCTCCTTCTCCAGCCTTGAGGATGTCCTCCGCAGGGTGATGGCGGAGGAGAGGGCCTTCGTGAGGGCCTGCCTAGCGGGCATTGAGGACCGGCTCTTGCCGGCGAAAGTCGTTCGACCGCCGCTTGCGGCGGACAGAAGGCGAGAGGAGCCGGTGCCTAGCTCCACGAGCCGTTGGCTAGGTGATCGGGACGGCTTAGTGGCGTTGGTGTCGCGGCCTTCCACGGACTCCCCTCCCCTCTCGCTTTTAGAGAGGGGTCCGGGATACGTGGCCGCCGCGTGGGGAGAAATAGCCCTGGTCGGGGTCTATTTCTCCCCAAACCGCCCTCTAAGGGACTTCGAGAATTTTCTCGAAGTCCTTACGGCAGTCGTCGGGAGGGCGGCACCACGTCAGGTCGTCGTAATGGGCGACCTGAACGCCAAGTCGGTGGCCTGGGGCAACCCGGCGGCGTCGTGCAACGTCCGGGGGCGCGCCGCCGAATTTTGGTCGGCTTCGTGCGGCGTGTCCCTCCTGAACAGGGGGGATGTTCACACGTGTGTGCGGCAACGGGGAGGGTCAGTGGTGGACGTATCGTTCGCCACCCCCGTTCTAGCCGCCCGCGTCGTGAACTGGCGGGTGGAGATGGTGGAGACCCTGTCGGACCACCGATATGTGCGGTTCGACATCTCCACCCAGAGCCCGCGGGGGATGGCCCGCTCGGGCCAATCTCCCTTCCCGCGGTGGGCTCTCACCCGCCTGGACCGGGAGGCAGCCCTGGAGGCAGCGTTCCTCGAGGACTGGCTCTCGCCCCCTGTGCAGGGCACGGACGTCGACGCCGCAGCGGTTCGGCTCCGGGGGTCCCTGACCGAGGTGTGCAACTCGAGCATGCCTCGGTCTCGCCGTCCGCCTCCCCGTCGCGCCGTTTATTGGTGGACGGCGGAGCTGGCGGCGCTCCGGGCCGCGTGCGTGGAGGCCAGGAGGGCCTACACACGGAGTCGGCGGCGCACCAGCCGATGTCAGGCGGAGGAGGACCGCCTCTACGCCTCTTACGTAGAGGCAAAGACGGTCCTCAAGTTGGCAATGTGCGCCGCCGAGGACTCGGCAAAGGCCGAGATGCTGGAGGGCCTCGACAGGGATCCGTTTGGGAGGCCGTATAAGCAGGCGCGGAGCCAGCTGCGCCCTTACGGTCCCCCATTAGCGGAGACCCTAGAGCCGGCGTTGCTGGATGGGGTGGTTCGGTCACTGTTTCCGCGCAGGACCGACTTCACCCCACCAACGATGAACCCCCCGCTGGGGGGGGTGGTGGCTTCGCCGGAGGAGGAGGTCCCTCCAGTATCGGTGGAGGAATTTCGCGCGGGGGTTCTGTCCCTCCGCGCGAAGAAGACGGCCCCTGGACCGGATGGTGTCCCCGCACGGGTGGTGGCCATCGCGGCGTCCCTCATGGAGGAGAGGTTTCGGGACCTCTTCAGCGCGTGCCTGACGGCTGGGAGGTTCCCGAAAATCTGGAAGGAGGGGCAGCTTTGCCTGCTCCGGAAGGAGGGACGCCCGGTGGACTCCCCCTCGGCATACCGGCCCATCGTTCTGCTCGATGAGGTCGGTAAATTGTTCGAGGGGATCATCGCCACCCGGCTTAATAGCCAGTTGCGGGAGGTAGGGCCAGACCTGTCGGACGCCCAGTTCGGGTTTCGACAGGGGCGTTCGACGGTCGACGCGGTGGCCCTACTCAGGGGCCAAGTGCAGGAGGTGGTTGGAGCTGGGGACGGAGTGTTGGCGGTGTCGTTCGACATCGCCAACGCCTTCAACTCCGTGCCCCACTCGACCATATTGGAGGCACTCCGGTACCACGGAGTGCCCCAATATCTGCGGGTGATCCTGGCCAACTACCTGGAGGACCGGGAGGTCCTCCTGGCGGACAGGACGGCCAGGATCAGGCGCTACGGCGCGGAGTCCGGTGTTCCACAGGGTTCGGTGCTGGGGCCCCTCTTGTGGAACATCGGATTCGATTGGCTGCTGCGCGGCACCCTCCTCCAGGGCACGAGTGTCATCTGCTACGCGGATGACACTCTCCTCGTTGCCCGGGGGAGGGACTTTCGGGAGGCGGCCTGTCTGGCCTCAGCTGGCGGATCCTTAGTGGCAGGTAGGATCCGCCAGCTTGGTTTGAGGGTAGCGCTGAACAAGACCGAGGCCGTGTTCTTTCACGGGCCTCGGCAGCGCTGCCCTCCTGACGCCCACATCGTGGTGGAGGGCGTCCGGATAGGGGTCGGGGCCCAGATGAAGTATCTGGGCCTCGTGCTGGACAGCAGGTGGCGCTTCGGCCCGCACTTTAGCGGGCTGTCGACGCGCCTGCTGAAAGCCGCGGACGCCCTCTCATGGCTCCTCCCAAACCTGGGCGGGCCCAAGGAGCGATGCCGGCGCCTCTATGCCGGCATCCTGAGGAGTATGGCCCTATACGGGGCACCCATCTGGGCGGACTCCCTCCACAGGAGGGAGAATGCAACCGCCATCCGCAGGCCCCAACGGGCCATTGCACAGCGGGTGGCGCGAGCCTACCGCTCGGTGGGCTTCGCGGCGGCGTGCGCTCTGGCCGGCACCCCTCCATGGGAATTGGAGGCATGGGTGCTCGCCAGAGTCTACGAGTGGACGGCGCGGCGTAGGGCGCTGGGTGAGCGCCCCGCCGCGCAAGAGCGGGAGGCCGTGCGGCGGGAGGCGAGGGACGCCATCGTCCTCCACTGGGCACGCGACCTCGCCTCCGCCACTTTTGGACGCCGGACGCTGGACGCGCTCGGCCCAGTCCTGCGGGACTGGCTCGAGCGGCCCCACGGTTTCCTCTCGTTCCGTCTAGTGCAGGTGTTGTCCGGGCATGGCTGCTTCGGAACGCACCTGCATCGGATCCAGAGGGAGGAAACCCCGGCGTGCCACGATTGTAGAGCCGCGGAGGACACGGCGCAGCACACCCTCGAGGTGTGCCCAGCCTGGGCTGAGCTGCGCCGTGCCCTGACAGATGTGGTCGGGCAGGACCTCTCACTTCCCAGTGTGGTAAACTCCATGCTGGGGAGTGAGGAGGCTTGGGCGGCGGTTGCCTCCTTTTGCGAGAATGTCATGTCGCAAAAGGAGGCGGCGGAGCGCGCGCGGGAGGACGATCCTCTCGCGCCGCCGCTCCGCAGGCGAAGAAGGGGTGGGAGACGGCGGTTGTACGATCGTCGCCTCCCTCCTTCTGGTGGTGATTAGCGGGCGACAGGCGCGGGGGCGCCTTCGCTCGCATTGCACTAATCACCACCCTCGTCGGGCGGGAACGGCCGAGCACTCACGGTCGTTCCCGGGCCCCTCCACTTAGGGAGGGGCGTGCGGGCCCCGCTGTAAAGGCGGGCGGTCGTCGGTGGGGGACTGGACGTAAAGGCTGTGCCGGTTTCCCAGTCCTCCTCCAAATAGACGATGCGGGAGTGCCGCTGGGTTATTTTAGTGGGTATGCCGGAGTAGCCGGAGAGTCCCACATAACCCGTCCATCCCCCAATGGGCGGGTATGCGTAACGCATTTTTTCCCAGCGCAAACAAAAAAAAAAAAAAAAAAAAAAAAAAAAAAAAAGGTTAGGTTAGGCAGTCCTCCTCCAAATAGACGATGCGGGAGTGCCGCTGGGTTATTTTAGTGGGTATGCCGGAGTAGCCGGAGAGTCCCACATAACCCGTCCATCCCCCAATGGGCGGGTATGCGTAACGCATTTTTTCCCAGCGCAAACAAAAAAAAAAAAAAAAAAAAAAAAAAAAAGGTTAGGTTAGGTTGGCCTCGGCAGCGCTGCCCTCCTGACGCCCACATCGTGGTGGAGGGCGTCCGGATAGGGGTCGGGGCCCAGATAAAGTATCTGGGCCTCGTGCTGGACAGCAGGTGGCGCTTCGGCCCGCACTTTAGCGGGCTGTCGACGCGCCTGCTGAAAGCCGCGGACGCCCTCTCATGGCTCCTCCCAAACCTGGGAGGGCCCAAGGAGCGATGCCGGCGCCTCTATGCCGGCATCCTCAAGAGCATGGCCCTATATGGGGCACCCATCTGGGCGGACTCCCTCCATAGGAGGGAGAATGCAACCGCCATCCGCAGGCCCCAACGGGCCATTGCACAGCGGGTGGCGAGAGCCTACCGCTCAGTGGGCTTTGCGGCGGCGTGCGCTCTGGCCGGCACCCCTCCCTGGGAATTGGAGGCATGGGTGCTCGCCAGAGTGTACGAATGGGCGGCGCGGCGTAGGGCGCTCGGTGAGCGCCCCGCCGCGCAAGAGCGGGATGCCGTGCGGCGGGAGGCGAGGGACGCAATCGTCCTACACTGGACACGGGACCTCGCCTCCGCCACATTTGGACGCCGGACGCTGGACGCGCTCGGTCCAGTCCTGCGGGACTGGCTCGAGCGGTCCCACGGTTTCCTCTCGTTCCGTCTGGTGCAGGTGTTATCCGGGCATGGCTGCTTCGGATCGCACCTGCATCGGATCCGGAGGGAGGAAACCCCGGCGTGCCACGAGTGTGGAGCCGCGGAGGACACGGCGCAGCACACCCTCGAGGTGTGCCCAGCCTGGGCTGAGCTGCGCCGTGCCCTGACCGATGTAGTCGGGATTGACCTCTCGCTTCCCAGTGTGGTGAATTCCATGCTGGGAAGTGAGGAGGCTTGGGCGGCGGTTGCCTCCTTTTGCGAGAATGTCATGTCGCAAAAGGAGGCGGCGGAGCGCGCGCGGGAGGATGATCCTCTCGCGCCGCCGCTCCGCAGGCGAAGAAGGGGTGGGAGACGGCGGTTGTACGATCGTCGTCTCCCTCCTTCTGGTGGTGATTAGCGGGCGACAGGCGCGGGGGCGCCTTCGCTCGCATTGCACTAATCACCACCCACGTCGGGCGGGAACGGCCGAGCACTCACGGTCGTTTCCGGGCCCCTCCACTTAGGGAGGGGCGTGCGGGCCCCGCTGTAAAGGCGGGCGGTCGTCGGTGGGGGACTGGACGTAAAGGCTGTGCCGGTTTCCCAGTCCTCCTCCACAAAGACGATGCGGGAGTGCCGCTGGGTTATTTTAGTGGGTATGCTGGAGTAGCCGGAGAGTCCCACATAACCCGTCCATCCCCCAATGGGCGGGTATGCGTAACGCATTTTTTCCCAGCGCAAACAAAAAAAAAAAAAAAAAAAAAAAAGGTTAGGTTAGGTTGGGGAACCACCCCACAGTGCTTACGTCCTCGTCGTGTTCCCTGGAAACGTCCCAGTTCTGACCACCGTAACGGAGTGGCAGACTGGGTACGGCTAAAGTGCACTGTGCTTCGTAGCGACTATCTGCCTTGAGTGCTGCGAAATTGCTTTGTTTTGATATGCCAAAACCAGCGCGGGATGCCCTCGGGCATTTTGTGAAAAAAGGCCCTTCTCAGGGCCAACCCAAAGGCCCTTCTCAGGGCCAACCCAAAGGCCCTTTTCAGGGCCAACCCAAAGGCCCTTCTCAGGGCCAACCAAAAGGCCCTTCTCAGGGCCAACGCGACGCATCAGCGTCGGGGGAAGGCAGGGCCTTCTACGGCGGGAGGGAGGGCGATTTATCGGACTCCGAAATTGAGTCCATTGAATCGGACGCCGATTCAATGGTGGTAGAGGATGCGCGATCGCGATCCGCATCCAGAAAAAGGAAGACCTTTTTAAAGGACGGGTCGGATGGCTCCTCGGCGTCGGGTTCGGCGAAGGAGCCAAAACGAAAGGTTAAGGCCAAGAAGTTGGCAATAACAGCGGATACCCACGACGTGGGTTTGGTAGACGCCCAGCGCGAGTTGGACCTCACCAGGCGGGAGCAGCTCCAGCAAGACCTGGAGGAGCAGGTAGCGGCCAGGGAGGAACGGGCGCGCGCCGCCCGTGCCAAATCGGGATACGGAGCGTCCCGCGTTCTGTACGCGGACCACTCTCTGGCCGAACTAGAGCGGATGGCATTAGAGGACGAGGAGGTAATCGTCCAGGTCGCCACCAAGTCCTCCCACCTAAAAGGGACTTTTCAAAAGTCCCTCAAATGTCGGGCCGCCAGCATGTGCGGCATCGTCGCGGAGCTGGTCAACCGCAAGGCCAGCGATGAATCGCGGCAGCTGCAGGCGAAAGTGGATCGCCTGCAGCAGGAGGTAAGCCAGCTGCACCAAAAGCTGGCTGAAGCCACGGCCCGGCCATCCCAAGCCGAGCCCAGACCTGCGGCAGAGGGCCTCGCCCCCTCCTCCGGCCTTGAGGATATCCTCCGCAAGGTCATGGCGGAGGAGAGGGCGTTTGTTAGAGCCTGCCTGGCAGGCATTGAGGACCGGCTCTTGCCGGAGAAAGTCGTCCGGCCGCCGCTTGCGGCGGACAGGAGGCAAAAGGAGCCGGTGCCTACGTCCCAGACGGAGGATGCCCTTCTCCCCTCTACCACCCCGACCAACCAGCAGGGCTGGACGAAGGTGGTCGGTAGGGGGAAGGGCAAGGGCAAAAGGACGGCAGCTGTCGTCCCTGCCGTTCCCGCTACCACCACTTCCAGCCAGTCGCAGCCGACTGGCAAAGGGAAAGGGAAGGGGAAGAGAACCCCTCCAGCCCCAGCCGTCCCCGCCACCACCCCTGCTGGTCAGTCGACTGGCACGGGAAAGGGGAAGGGAAAGAGTTCCCCCCAAGCCGGAGCAAAGAGGAAACTGGTTCCTCCCAAGACCGCGGCCGTCGTGGTGACGCTCACCGCGGAGGCTGCGGAGCGAGGCCAGACATACGCCTCCATAATGGTGCGGGCGCGTGCAAACGCCGATCCCACGAAACTGGGCATCGGCAAAGTGTCATGCCGCCGGACACAAGCTGGGGCTCGAATTTTCGAGTTCCCGGGGGCCGAGGGCGGCAAAAACGCGGACCTCTTCGCAGCTAAGCTGCAAGAGGTCATCGCAGACTCGGCGAAGGTGGCCAGGCCGGTAAAGTCAGCGGCCATTGAGGTGACGGATCTCGACGACTCCGTCACCAAGGAGGAGGTGGTGGCAGCAATCGCAGCCAGAGGGGGCTGCGAAGTCGCAGCGGTACAAGGCGGGGGCATCAGGCCCGGGCGCGGCGGCATGGGCGCAATTCGCCTGGAGTGCCCAGTCGCCGCTGCCAAAGCCGTCCTCGAGAAGGGACGGCTCACCGTCGGGTTCAGCTCGGCGGCGGTCCGGGCACTTGAGGACCAGCCTTTGAGGTGCTACAAGTGCTTCGGAATCGGCCACACCCGAGCCCTCTGTCCGTCCAGTGTCGACAGGACGGACAGCTGCTACCGCTGCGGCAAGGAGGGGCACAAAGCCGCCTCCTGCAAGGCCGCCACGCCCCACTGCGCGGTATGTGCCGCCAGTGGCCGCCCAGCGGGCCACATCATGAAGGGGAGGAATTGTAGTCCTCCCCTTAAAAAGGGCAAGGAACAGGCGCCGACCCGGCCTGTCGTTGCCACCGCCGTCCCAGTGGCTGGGACCTCGGCGGCCGTGGAGGAGAGGGGTGCGATGTCCGATTAATGGGAGTCGAACATCGCATCCTCCAGGCGAACACCAACCACTGCAGAGCGGCCCAGGATCTGCTGATGCAGACTGTGGCCGAGTGGTTGGTGGACGTGGCGGTGGTCGCCGAGCCGTACTCGGTGCCTGGCCGTTGGCTGGGTGACCGGGACGGCTTGGTGGCGTTGGTGTCGCGGCCTGCCACGGACTCCCCTCCCCTCTCGCTTTTAGAGAGGGGTCCGGGATACGTGGCCGCCGCGTGGGGAGAAATAGCCCTGGTCGGGGTCTATTTCTCCCCAAACCGCCCTCTAAGGGACTTCGAGAATTTTCTCGAAGTCCTTACGGCAGTCGTCGGGAGGGCGGCACCACGTCAGGTCGTCGTAATGGGCGACCTGAACGCCAAGTCGGTGGCCTGGGGCAACCCGGCGGCGTCGTGCAACGTCCGGGGGCGCGCCGCCGAATTTTGGTCGGCTTCGTGCGGCGTGTCCCTCCTGAACAGGGGGGATGTTCACACGTGTGTGCGGCAACGGGGAGGGTCAGTGGTGGACGTATCGTTCGCCACCCCCGTTCTAGCCGCCCGCGTCGTGAACTGGCGGGTGGAGTTGGTGGAGACCCTGTCGGACCACCGATATGTGCGGTTCGACATCTCCACCCAGAGCCCGCGGGGGATGGCCCGCTCGGGCCAATCTCCCTTCCCGCGGTGGGCTCTCACCCGCCTGGACCGGGAGGCAGCCCAGGAGGCTGCGTTCCTCCGGGACTGGCTCTCGCCCCCTGTTGAGGTCACGGACGTGGACGCCGCAGCGGTTCAGCTGCGGGGGTCCCTGACCGAGGTGTGCAACTCCAGCATGCCTCGGTCTCGCCGTCCGCCTCCCCGTCGCGCCGTTTATTGGTGGACGGGGGAGCTGGCGGCGCTACGGGCCGCGTGCGTGGAGGCCAGGAGGGCCTACACGCGGAGTCGGCGGCGCATTAGCCGATGTCAGGCTGAGGAGGACCGCCTCTACGCCTCTTACCTAGAGGCAAAGACGGTCCTCAAGTCGGAAATGTGCGCCGCCGAGGACTCGGCAAAGGCCGAGATGCTGGAGGGCCTCGACAGGGATCCGTTTGGGAGGCCGTATAAGCAGGCGCGGAGCCAGCTGCGCCCTTACGGTCCCCCATTAGCGGAGACCCTAGAGCCGGCGTTGCTGGATGGGGTGGTTCGGTCACTGTTTCCGCGCAGGACCGACTTCACCCCACCAACGATGAACCCCCCGCTGGGGGGGGTGGTGGCTTCGCCGGAGGAGGAGGTCCCTCCAGTATCGGTGGAGGAATTTCGCGCGGGGGTTCTGTCCCTCCGCGCGAAGAAGACGGCCCCTGGACCGGATGGTGTCCCCGCACGGGTGGTGGCCATCGCGGCGTCCCTCATGGAGGAGAGGTTTCGGGACCTCTTCAGCGCGTGCCTGACGGCTGGGAGGTTCCCAAAAATCTGGAAGGAGGGGCAGCTTTGCCTGCTCCGGAAGGAGGGACGCCCGGTGGACTCCCCCTCGGCATACCGGCCCATCGTTCTGCTCGATGAGGTCGGTAAATTGTTCGAGGGGATCATCGCCACCCGGCTTAATAGCCAGTTGCGGGAGGTAGGGCCAGACCTGTCGGACGCCCAGTTCGGGTTTCGACAGGGGCGTTCGACGGTCGACGCGGTGGCCCTACTCAGGGGCCAAGTGCAGGAGGCGGTTGGAGCTGGGGACGGAGTGTTGGCGGTGTCGTTCGACATCGCCAACGCCTTCAACTCCGTGCCCCACTCGACCATATTGGAGGCACTCCGGTACCACGGAGTGCCCCAATATCTGCGGGTGATCCTGGCCAACTACCTGGAGGACCGGGAGGTCCTCCTGGCGGACAGGACGGCCAGGATCAGGCGCTACGGCGTGGAGTCCGGTGTTCCACAGGGTTCGGTGCTGGGGCCCCTCTTGTGGAACATCGGATTCGATTGGCTGCTGCGCGGCACCCTCCTCCAGGGCACGAGTGTCATCTGCTACGCGGATGACACTCTCCTCGTTGCCCGGGGGAGGGACTTTCGGGAGGCGGCCTGTCTGGCCTCAGCTGGCGGATCCTTAGTGGCAGGTAGGATCCGCCAGCTTGGTTTGAGGGTAGCGCTGAACAAGACCGAGGCCGTGTTCTTTCACGGGCCTCGGCAGCGCTGCCCTCCTGACGCCCACATCGTGGTGGAGGGCGTCCGGATAGGGGTCGGGGCCCAGATGAAGTATCTGGGCCTCGTGCTGGACAGCAGGTGGCGCTTCGGCCCGCACTTTAGCGGGCTGTCGACGCGCCTGCTGAAAGCCGCGGACGCCCTCTCATGGCTCCTCCCAAACCTGGGCGGGCCCAAGGAGCGATGCCGGCGCCTCTATGCCGGCATCCTAAAGAGTATGGCCCTATACGGGGCACCAATCTGGGCGGACTCCCTCCACAGGAGGGAGAATGCAACCGCCATCCGCAGGCCCCAACGGGCCATTGCACAGCGGGTGGCGCGAGCCTACCGCTCGGTGGGTTTCGCGGCGGCGTGCGCTCTGGCCGGCACCCCTCCATGGGAATTGGAGGCATGGGTGCTCGCCAGAGTATACGAGTGGACGGCGCGGCGTAGGGCGCTGGGTGAGCGCCCAGCCGCGGAAGAGCGGGAGGCCGTGCGGCGGGAGGCGAGGGATGCCATTGTTCTCCACTGGGCACGCGATCTCGCCTCCGCCACCTTTGGACGCCGGACGCTGGACGCGCTCGGTCCAGTCCTGCGGGAATGGCTCGAGCGCCCCCACGGTTTCCTCTCGTTCCGTCTAGTGCAGGTGTTGTCCGGACATGGCTGTTTCGGAACGCACCTGCACCGGATCCGGAGGGAGGAAACCCCGGCGTGCCATGAATGCGGAGCCGCGGAGGACACGGCGCAGCACACCCTCGAGGTGTGCCCAGCCTGGGCTGAGCTGCGCCGTGCCCTGAATACTGTCATTGGGCTGGACCTCTCACTTCCCAGCGTGGTGAACTCCATGCTGGGGAGTGAGGAGGCTTGGGCGGCGGTTGCCTCCTTTTGCGAGGACGTCATGTCGCAAAAGGAGGCGGCGGAGCGCGCGCGGGAGGATGATCCTCTCGCGCCACCGCTCCGCAGGCGAAGGAGGGGTGGGAGAAGGCGGTTGTACGACCGTCGCCTCCCACCCTCAGGTGGTGATTAGCGGGCGACAGGCGCGGGGGCGCCTTCGCTCCATTGCACAAATCGCCACCACCGTCGGGCGGGAACGGCCAAGCACTCACGGTCGTTTCCGGGCCCCTCCACTAAGGGAGGGGCGTGCGGGCCCCGCTGTAAAGGCGGGCGGTCGTCGGTGGGGGACTGGACGTAAAGGCTGTGCCGGTTTCCCAGTCCTCCTCCAAATAGACGATGCGGGAGTGCCGCTGGGTTATTTTAGTGGGTATGCCGGAGTAGCCGGAGAGTCCCACATAACCCGTCCATCCCCCAATGGGCGGGTATGCGTAACGCATTTTTTCCCAGCGCAAACAAAAAAAAAAAAAAAAAAAAAAAAAAAAAAAGGTTAGGTTAGGTTGGGGAACCACCCCACAGTGCTTGCGTCCACGTCGCGTTCCCCGGAAACGTCCCAGTTCTGACCACCGTAACGGAGTGGCAGACTGGGTACGGCTAAAGTGCACTGTGCATCGTAGCAAACAACTGCCTTGTGTGTTACGAACTTGCGGATTATGCCAAAACCTGTGCGGGATGCCCTCGGGCATTTTGCCAAAAAAGGCCCTTCTCAGGGCCAACCCAAAGGCCCTTCTCAGGGCCAACCCAAAGGCCCTTCTCAGGGCCAACCCAAAGGCCCTTCTCAGGGCCAACCAAAAGGCCCTTCTCAGGGCCAACGCGACGCGTCGGCGTCGGAAGGCAGAGCCTTCTACGGAGGGAGAGCGGGCGATATGTCGGACTCCGACATAGAGTCCATCGCATCGGATGGTGATTCGATGGCGATCGATGTTTGTCGATCGCGATCGGCATCGAGGAAGCGGACCTTCCTCAAGGTTGTGTCCGATGGCTCCTCGGGCTCAGGCTCGGCAAAGGAGCCTAAAAAGAGGGTCAAGGCCAAGAAGTTGGCAATAACAGCGGATACCCACGACGTGGGTTTGGTAGACGCCCAGCGCGAGTTGGACCTCACCAGGCGGGAGCAGCTCCAGCAAGACCTGGAGGAGCAGGTAGCGGCCAGGGAGGAACGGGCGCGCGCCGCCCGTGCCAAATCGGGATACGGAGCGTCCCGCGTTCTGTACGCGGACCACTCTCTGGCCGAACTAGAGCGGATGGCATTAGAGGACGAGGAGGTAATCGTCCAGGTCGCCACCAAGTCCTCCCACCTAAAAGGGACTTTTCAAAAGTCCCTCAAATGCCGGGCCGCCAGCATGTGCGGCATCGTCGCGGAGCTGGTCAACCGCAAGGCCAGCGATGAATCGCGGCAGCTGCAGGCGAAAGTGGATCGCCTGCAGCAGGAGGTAAGCCAGCTGCACCAAAAGCTGGCTGAAGCCACGGCCCGGCCATCCCAAGCCGAGCCCAGACCTGCGGCAGAGGGCCTCGCCCCCTCCTCCGGCCTTGAGGATATCCTCCGCAAGGTCATGGCGGAGGAGAGGGCGTTTGTTAGAGCCTGCCTGGCAGGCATTGAGGACCGGCTCTTGCCGGAGAAAGTCGTCCGGCCGCCGCTTGCGGCGGACAGGAGGCAAAAGGAGCCGGTGCCTTCGTCCCAGACGGAGGACGCCCTTCTCCCCTCTACCACCCCGACCAACCAGCAGAGCTGGACGAAGGTGGTCGGTAAGGGGAAGGGCAAGGGCAAAAGGACGGCAGCTGTCGTCCCTGCCGTTCCCGCTACCACCACTCCCAGCCAGTCGCAGCCGACTGGCAAAGGGAAAGGGAAGGGGAAGAGAACCCCTCCAGCCCCAGCCGTCCCCGCCACCACCCCTGCTGGTCAGTCGACTATCACGGGAAAGGGGAAGGGAAAGAGTTCCCCCCAAGCCGGAGCAAAGAGGAAACTGGTTCCTCCCAAGACCGCGGCCGTCGTGGTGACGCTCACCGCGGAGGCTGCGGAGCGAGGCCAGACATACGCCTCCATAATGGTGCGGGCGCGTGCAAACGCCGATCCCACGAAACTGGGCATCGGCAAAGTGTCATGCCGCCGGACACAAGCTGGGGCTCGAATTTTCGAGTTCCCGGGGGCCGAGGGCGGCAAAAACGCGGACCTCTTCGCAGCTAAGCTGCAAGAGGTCATCGCAGACTCGGCGAAGGTGGCCAGGCCGGTAAAGTCAGCGGCCATTGAGGTGACGGATCTCGACGACTCCGTCACCAAGGAGGAGGTGGTGGCAGCAATCGCAGCCATAGGGGGCTGTGAAGTCGCAGCGGTACAAGGCGGGGGCATCAGGCCCGGGCGCGGCGGCATGGGCGCAATTCGCCTGGAGTGCCCAGTCGCCGCTGCCAAAGCCGTCCTCGAGAAGGGACGGCTCGCCGTCGGGTTCAGCTCGGCGGCGGTCCGGGCCCTTGAGGTCCCGCCGCTGAGGTGTTACCGGTGCTTCGGCATCGGTCACACCCGGGCCCTCTGTCCGTCCAGTGTCGACAGGACGGACAGCTGCTACCGCTGCGGCAACGAGGGGCACAAAGCCGCCTCCTGCGAGGCCACCGCACCGCACTGCGCGGTGTGTGCCGCCAGTGGCCGCCTTGCGGGCCACATTATGAAGGGGAGGAATTGTATTCCTCCCCTTAAGAAGGGCAAAGCGCAGGCGCCGACCCGGCCTGTCGCTGCCACCGCCACCCCAGTAGCTGGGACCTCGGCGGCTCTGGAGGAGGAGGGTGTGATGTCCGATGCATAGAGTCGAACATCGCATCCTCCAGGCGAACACCAACCACTGCAGAGCGGCACAGGATCTGCTGATGCAGACTGTGGCCGAGTGGTTGGTGGACGTGGCGGTGGTCGCCGAGCCGTACTCGGTGCCTGGCCGTTGGCTGGGTGATCGAGACGGCTTGGTGGCGTTGGTGTCGCGGCCTGCCACGGACTCCCCTCCCCTCTCGCTTTTAGAGAGGGGTCCGGGATACGTGGCCGCCGCGTGGGGAGAAATAGCCCTGGTCGGGGTCTATTTCTCCCCAAACCGCCCTCTAAGGGACTTCGAGAATTTTCTCGAGGTCCTTACGGCAGTCGTCGGGAGGGCGGCACCACGTCAGGTCGTAGTGTTGGGCGACTTGAACGCCAAGTCGGTGGCCTGGGGCAACCCAGCGGCGTCCTGCAACGTCCGGGGGCGCGCCGTCGAATTTTGGGCAGCCTCGTGCGGCGTGTCCCTGCTAAACAGGGGGGATGTTCAGACGTGTGTGCGGCAACAGGGAGGGTCAGTGGTGGACGTGTCGTTCGCCACCCCCGTTCTAGCCGCCCGCGTCGTGAACTGGCGGGTGGAGTTGGTGGAGACCCTGTCGGACCACCGATATGTGCGGTTCGACATCTCCACCCAGAGCCCGCGGGGGATGGCCCGCTCGGGCCAATCTCCCTTCCCGCGGTGGGCTCTCACCCGCCTGGACCGGGAGGCAGCCCAGGAGGCTGCGTTCCTCCGGGACTGGCTCTCGCCCCCTGTTGAGGTCACGGACGTGGACGCCGCAGCGGTTCAGCTGCGGGGGTCCCTGACCGAGGTGTGCAACTCCAGCATGCCTCGGTCTCGCCGTCCGCCTCCCCGTCGCGCCGTTTATTGGTGGACGGGGGAGCTGGCGGCGCTACGGGCCGCGTGCGTGGAGGCCAGGAGGGCCTACACGCGGAGTCGGCGGCGCACCAGCCGATGTCAGGCTGAGGAGGACCGCCTCTACGCCTCTTACCTAGAGGCAAAGACGGTCCTCAAGTCGGAAATGTGCGCCGCCGAGGACTCGGCAAAGGCCGAGATGCTGGAGGGCCTCGACAGGGATCCGTTTGGGAGGCCGTATAAGCAGGCGCGGAGCCAGCTGCGCCCTTACGGTCCCCCATTAGCGGAGACCCTAGAGCCGGCGTTGCTGGATGGGGTGGTTCGGTCACTGTTTCCGCGCAGGACCGACTTCACCCCACCAACGATGAACCCCCCGCTGGGGGGGGTGGTGGCTTCGCCGGAGGAGGAGGTCCCTCCAGTATCGGTGGAGGAATTTCGCGCGGGGGTTCTGTCCCTCCGCGCGAAGAAGACGGCCCCTGGACCGGATGGTGTCCCCGCACGGGTGGTGGCCATCGCGGCGACCCTCATTGGAGGAGAGGTTTCGGGACCTCTTCAGCGCGTGCCTGACGGCTGGGAGGTTCCCGAAAATCTGGAAGGAGGGGCAGCTTTGCCTGCTCCGGAAGGAGGGACGCCCGGTGGACTCCCCCTCGGCATACCGGCCCTGAGGTCGGTAAATTGTTCGAGGGGATCATCGCCACCCGGCTTAATAGCCAGTTGCGGGAGGTAGGGCCAGACCTGTCGGACGCCCAGTTCGGGTTTCGACAGGGGCGTTCGACGGTCGACGCGGTGGCCCTACTCAGGGGCCAAGTGCAGGAGGCGGTTGGAGCTGGGGACGGAGTGTTGGCGGTGTCGTTCGACATCGCCAACGCCTTCAACTCCGTGCCCCACTCGACCATATTGCCGGCCGTGTTCTTTCACGGGCCTCGGCAGCGCTGCCCTCCTGACGCCCACATCGTGGTGGAGGGCGTCCGGATAGGGGTCGGGGCCCAGATGAAGTATCTGGGCCTCGTGCTGGACAGCAGGTGGCGCTTCGGCCCGCACTTTAGCGGGCTGTCGACGCGCCTGCTGAAAGCCGCGGACGCCCTCTCATGGCTCCTCCCAAACCTGGGAGGGCCCAAGGAGCGATGCCGGCGCCTCTATGCCGGCATCCTGAAGAGCATGGCCCTGTACGGGGCACCCATCTGGGCGGACTCCCTCCACAGGAGGGAGAATGCAACCGCCATCCGCAGGCCCCAACGGGCCATTGCACAGCGGGTGGCGAGGGCCTACCGCTCGGTGGGTTTTGCGGCGGCGTGCGCTCTGGCCGGCACCCCTCCCTGGGAATTGGAGGCATGGGTGCTCGCCAGAGTGTATGAGTGGACGGCGCGGCGTAGGGCGCTGGGTGAGCGCCCCGCCGCGCAAGAGCGGGATGCCGTGCGGCGGGAGGCGAGGGACGCAATCGTCCTACACTGGACACAGGACCTCGCCTCCGCCACCTTTGGACGCCGGACGTTGGACGCGCTCGGTCCAGCCCTGCGGGACTGGCTCGAGCGCCCCCACGGTTTCCTCTCGTTCCGTCTAGTGCAGGTGTTGTCCGGACATGGTTGTTTCGGAACGCACCTGCACCGGATCCGGAGGGAGGAAACCCCGGCGTGCCACCATTGCGGAGCCGCGGAGGACACGGCGCAGCACACCCTCGAGGTGTGCCCAGCCTGGGCTGAGCTGCGCCGTGTCCTGACAGATGTGGTCAGGCAGGACCTCTCACTTCCCAGTGTGGTGAACTCCATGCTGGGGAGTGAGGAGGCTTGGGCGGCGGTTGCCTCCTTTTGCGAGGATGTTATGTCGCAAAAGGAGGCGGCGGAGCGCGCGCGGGAGGATGATCCTCTCGCGCCGCCGCTCCGCAGGCGAAGAAGGGGTGGGAGACGGCGGTTGTACGATCGTCGCCTCCCTCCTTCTGGTGGTGATTAGCGAGCGACAGGCGCGGGGGCGACAGGCGCGGGGGCGCCTTCGCTCGCATTGCACAAATCGCCACCATCGTCGGGCGGGAACGGCCAAGCACTCACGGTCGTTCCCGGGCCCCTCCACTAAGGGAGGGGCGTGAGGGCCCCGCAGTAAATGCGGGCGGTCGTCGGTGGGGGACTGGACGTAAAGGCTGTGCCGGTTTCCCAGTCCTCCTCCACAAAGACGATGCGGGAGTGCCGCTGGGTTATTTTAGTGGGTATGCCGGAGTAGCCGGAGAGTCCCACATAACCCGTCCATCCCCCAATGGGCGGGTATGCGTAACGCATTTTTTCCCAGCGCAAACAAAAAAAAAAAAAAAAAAAAAGGTTAGGTTAGGTTAGGTTCCTCTCACTTCCCAGTGTGGTGAACTCCATGCTGGGGAGTGAGGAGGCTTGGGCGGCGGTTGCCTCCTTTTGCGAGAACGTCGTGTCGCAAAAGGAGGCGGCGGAGCGCGCGCGGGAGGATGATCCTCTCGCGCCGCCGCTTCGCAGGCGAAGAAGGGGTGGGAGACGGCGGTTGTACGATCGTCGCCTCCCTCCTTCTGGTGGTGATTAGCGGGCGACAGGTGCGGGGGCGCCTTCGCTCGCATTGCAGTAATCACCACCCTCGTCGGGCGGGAACGGCCGAGCACTCACGGTCGTTCCCGGGCCCCTCCACTTAGGGAGGGGCGTGCGGCCCCCGCTGTAAAGGCGGGCGGTCGTCGGTGGGGGACTGGACGTAAAGGCTGTGCCGGTTTCCCAGTCCTCCTCCACACAGACGATGCGGGAGTGCCGCTGGGTTATTTTAGTGGGTATGCCGGGCTAGCCGGAGAGTCCCACATAACCCGTCCATCCCCCAATGGGCGGGTATGCGTAACGCATTTTTTCCCAGCGCAAACAAAAAAAAAAAAAAAAAAAAAAAAAAGGTTAGGTTAGGTTAGGTCGGGGAACCACCCCACAGTGCTTGCGTCCACGTCGCGTTCCCCGGAAACGTCCCAGTTCTGACCACCGTAACGGAGTGGCAGACTGGGTACGGCTAAAGTGCACTGTGCATCGTAGCTACCTATTGCGTTGAGAGCTACGAATACTGCGGAAATGCCAAAACCAGCGCGGGATGCCCTCGGGCATTTTGTGAAAAAAGGCCCTTCTCAGGGCCAACCCAAAGGCCCTTCTCAGGGCCAACCCAAAGGCCCTTCTCAGGGCCAACCAAAAGGCCCTTCTCAGGGCCAACGCGACGCTTCCTTAGCGTCGGATGAAGGCAGGGCCTTTTACGGCGGGCAGGTGGACTCCGACGATGAGTCCATTGTATCAGATGCGGACTCGATGGTGGTCGTGGATTTGCGATCGCAATCCGCGTCCCGAAAGCGAAAGACCTTTCTAAAGGATGGGTCGGATGGCTCCTCGGGCTCAGGCTCGGCGAAGGAGCCTAAACGGAAGGTGAAGGCCAAAAAGGCGGCGGATACCCACGACGTGGGTTTGGTTGATGCCCAGCGCGAGCTGGACCTGACTCGGCGGGAGCAGCTCCAGCAAGAGCTGGAGGAGCGGGTTGCGGCCCAGGAGGAACGGGCGCGCGCCGCCCGTGCCAAGTCCGGGTACGGTGCGTCTCGCGTGATGTACTCGGACCACTCCCTGGCCGAACTGCAGAGGATGGCCTTGGAGGACGAGGAGGCGATCGTGGAGGTCGCCGCCGAGTCCTCGCATCTGAAGGGGACTTTTCAGAAGTCCCTCAAATGCCGGGCCGCCAGCATGCGTGGCATCGTCGCGGAGCTGGTGGACCGCAAGGCCAGCGACGAAACGCGGCAACTGCAGGCGAAGGTAGATCGCCTGCAATCGGAGGTCAGCCAGCTGCACATGAAGCTGGCTGAAGCCACGGCCCGGCCATCGCAAGCCGAGCCCGGACCTGCGGCGGAGGGTCTTGCCTCCTCCTCCGGCCTTGAGGATGTCCTCCGCAAGGTGATGGCGGAGGAGAGGGCCTTCGTGAGGGCCTGCCTAGCGGGCATTGAGGACCGGCTCTTGCCAGCGAAAGTCGTTCGACCGCCGCTTGCGGCGGACAGAAGGCGAGAGGAGCCGGTGCCTAGCTCCACGAGGGAGGACGCCCTTCTCCCTTCCACCACCCCGACCAACCAGCAGGGCTGGACGAAGGTGGTTGGTAAGGGCAAGGGCAAGGGAAAAAGGACGGCAGCTGTCGTCCCTGCCGTTCCCGCCACCACCACTCCCAGCCAGTCGCGGCCAGCTGGCAAAGGGAAAGGGAAGGGGAAGAGCACCCCTCCAGCCCCAGCCGTCCCCGCCACCACCCCTGCTGGTCAGTCGACTGGCACGGGAAAGGGGAAGGGTTCGACCCCAGCCGGTGTCAGGAGGAACTTGGTTCCTCCCAAGACCGCGGCCGTCGTGGTGACACTCACCGCGGAAGCCGCGGAGCGGGGAGTGACGTACGCGTCCATGTTGGTGCGGGCGCGTGCCAGTGCCGATCCCACCAAATTGGGGATCGGCAAAGTGTCATGCCGCAACACACAGGCTGGGGCTCGTATCTTCGAGTTCCCGGGGGCGGAGGGCGGAAAAAATGCGGACCTCTTCGCAGAAAAGCTGCAAGAGGTCATTGCGGACGACGCGAAGGTGTCCAGGCCGGTGAAGTCGGCGGCCTTCGAGGTGGCGGATCTGGACGACTCCGTCACCAAGGAGGAGGTGGTGGCAGCAGTCGCAGCCATTGGGGGCTGCACAGTCGCAGCGGTGCAGGGCGGGGGCATCAGGCCCGGGCGCGGCGGCATGGGCACCATTCGCCTGGAGTGCCCAGTGGCCGCAGCCAGAGCCGTCCTCGAGAAGGGACGGCTCGCCGTCGGCTTCAGCTCAGCTGCGGTCCGGGCACTTGAGGCCCAGCCGCTGAGGTGCTACAAGTGCTTCGGCATTGGCCACACCCGGGCCCTCTGTCCGTCCACTGTCGACAGGACGGACAGTTGTTACCGCTGCGGCAAGGAGGGCCACAAATCCGCCTCCTGCATGGCCGCCGCGCCGCACTGCGCAGTTTGTGCCGCCAGTGGCCGCCCTGCGGGCCATATAATGAAGGGGAGGAACTGCAGTCCTCCCCTTAAGAAGGGGAAAGTACAGGCGCCGACCCGGCCTGTCGTTGCCACCGCCGTCCCAGTGGCTGGGACCTCAGCGGCTGTGGAGGAGGGGGGTGCGATGACCGACTAATGGGTAGGGTCAAACATCGCATCCTCCAGGCGAACACCAACCACTGCAGAGCGGCACAGGATCTGCTGATGCAGACTGTGGCCGAGTGGTTGGTGGACGTGGCGGTGGTCGCCGAGCCGTACTCGGTGCCTGGCCGTTGGCTGGGTGACCGGGACGGCTTGGTGGCGTTGGTGTCGCGGCCTGCCACGGACTCCCCTCCCCTCTCGCTTTTAGAGAGGGGTCCGGGATACGTGGCCGCCGCGTGGGGAGAAATAGCCCTGGTCGGGGTCTATTTCTCCCCAAACCGCCCTCTAAGGGACTTCGAGAATTTTCTCGAAGTACTTACGGCAGTCGTCGGGAGGGCGGCACCACGTCAGGTCGTCGTAATGGGCGACCTGAACGCCAAGTCGGTGGCCTGGGGCAACCCGGCGGCGTCGTGCAACGTCCGGGGGCGCGCCGCCGAATTTTGGTCGGCTTCGTGCGGCGTGTCCCTCCTGAACAGGGGGGATGTTCACACGTGTGTGCGGCAACGGGGAGGGTCAGTGGTGGACGTATCGTTCGCCACCCCCGTGCTAGCCGCCCGCGTCGTGAACTGGCGGGTGGAGATGGTGGAGACCCTGTCGGACCACCGATATGTGCGGTTCGACATCTCCACCCAGAGCCCGCGGGGGATGGCCCGCTCGGGCCAATCTCCCTTCCCGCGGTGGGCTCTCACCCGCCTGGACCGGGAGGCAGCCCTGGAGGCAGCGTTCCTCGAGGACTGGCTCTCGCCCCCTGTGCAGGGCACGGACGTCGACGCCGCAGCGGTTCGGCTCCGGGGGTCCCTGACCGAGGTGTGCAACTCGAGCATGCCTCGGTCTCGCCGTCCGCCTCCCCGTCGCGCCGTTTATTGGTGGACGGTGGAGCTGGCGGCGCTCCGGGCCGCGTGCGTGGAGGCCAGGAGGGCCTACACGCGGAGTCGGCGGCGCACCAGCCGATGTCAGGCGGAGGAGGACCGCCTCTACGCCTCTTACGTAGAGGCAAAGACGGTCCTCAAGTTGGCAATGTGCGCCGCCGAGGACTCGGCAAAGGCCGAGATGCTGGAGGGCCTCGACAGGGATCCGTTTGGGAGGCCGTATAAGCAGGCGCGGAGCCAGCTGCGCCCTTACGGTCCCCCATTAGCGGAGACCCTAGAGCCGGCGTTGCTGGATGGGGTGGTTCGGTCACTGTTTCCGCGCAGGACCGACTTCACCCCACCAACGATGAACCCCCCGCTGGGGGGGGTGGTGGCTTCGCCGGAGGAGGAGGTCCCTCCAGTATCGGTGGAGGAATTTCGCGCGGGGGTTCTGTCCCTCCGCGCGAAGAAGACGGCCCCTGGACCGGATGGTGTCCCCGCACGGGTGGTGGCCATCGCGGCGTCCCTCATGGAGGAGAGGTTTCGGGACCTCTTCAGCGCGTGCCTGACGGCTGGGAGGTTCCCGAAAATCTGGAAGGAGGGGCAGCTTTGCCTGCTCCGGAAGGAGGGACGCCCGGTGGACTCCCCCTCGGCATACCGGCCCATCGTTCTGCTCGATGAGGTCGGTAAATTGTTCGAGGGGATCATCGCCACCCGGCTTAATAGCCAGTTGCGGGAGGTAGGGCCAGACCTGTCGGACGCCCAGTTCGGGTTTCGACAGGGGCGTTCGACGGTCGACGCGGTAGCCCTACTCAGGGGCCAAGTGCAGGAGGCGGTTGGAGCTGGGGACGGAGTGTTGGCGGTGTCGTTCGACATCGCCAACGCCTTCAACTCCGGGCCCCACTCGACCATATTGGAGGCACTCCGGTACCACGGAGTGCCCCAATATCTGCGGGTGATCCTGGCCAACTACCTGGAGGACCGGGAGGTCCTCCTGGCGGACAGGACGGCCAGGATCAGGCGCTACGGCGCGGAGTCCGGTGTTCCACAGGGTTCGGTGCTGGGGCCCCTCTTGTGGAACATCGGATTCGATTGGCTGCTGCGCGGCACCCTCCTCCAGGGCACGAGTGTCATCTGCTACGCGGATGACACTCTCCTCGTTGCCCGGGGGAGGGACTTTCGGGAGGCGGCCTGTCTGGCCTCAGCTGGCGGATCCTTAGTGGCAGGTAGGATCCGCCAGCTTGGTTTGAGGGTAGCGCTGAACAAGACCGAGGCCGTGTTCTTTCACGGGCCTCAGCAGCGCTGCCCTCCTGACGCCCACATCGTGGTGGAGGGCGTCCGGATAGGGGTCGGGGCCCAGATGAAGTATCTGGGCCTCGTGCTGGACAGCAGGTGGCGCTTCGGCCCGCACTTTAGCGGGCTGTCGACGCGCCTGCTGAAAGCCGCGGACGCCCTCTCATGGCTCCTCCCAAACCTGGGCGGGCCCAAGGAGCGATGCCGGCGCCTCTATGCCGGCATCCTAAAGAGTATGGCCCTATACGGGGCACCCATCTGGGCGGACTCCCTCCACAGGAGGGAGAATGCAACCGCCATCCGCAGGCCCCAACGGGCCATTGCACAGCGGGTGGCGCGAGCCTACCGCTCGGTGGGCTTCGCGGCGGCGTGCGCTCTGGCCGGCACCCCTCCATGGGAATTGGAGGCATGGGTGCTCGCCAGAGTCTACGAGTGGACGGCGCGGCGTAGGGCGCTGGGTGAGCGCCCCGCCGCGCAAGAGCGGGAGGCCGTGCGGCGGGAGGCGAGGGACGCAATCGTTGTCCACTGGACACGAGACCTCGCCTCCGCCACCTTTGGACGCCGGACGCTGGACGCGCTCGGCCCAGTCCTGCGGGATTGGCTCGAGCGCCCCCACGGTTTCCTCTCTTTCCGTCTGGTGCAGGTGTTGTCCGGGCATGGCTGCTTCGGAACGCACCTGCATCGGATCCAGAGGGAGGAAACCCCGGCGTGCCACCATTGCGGAGCCGCGGAGGACACGGCGCAGCATACCCTCGAGGTGTGCCCAGCCTGGGTTGAGCTGCGCCGTGCCCTAACTGATGTGGTCGGGCGGGACCTCTCACTTCCCAGTGTGGTGAATTCCATGCTGGGAAGTGAGGAGGCTTGGGCTGCGGTTGCCTCCTTTTGCGAGGATGTTATGTCGCAAAAGGAGGCGGCGGAGCGCGCGCGGGAGGATGATCCTCTCGCGCTGCCGCTCCGCAGGCGGAGAAGGGGTGGGAGACGGCGGTTGTACGATCGTCGCCTCCCTCCTTCTGGTGGTGATTAGCGGGCGACAGGCGCGGGGGCGCCTTCGCTCGCATTGCACCAATCACCACCCTCGTCGGGCGGGAATGGCCGAGCACTCACGGTCGTTCCCGGGCCTCTCCACTTAGGGAGGGGCGTGCGGGCCCCGCTGTAAAGGCGGGCGGTCGTCGGTGGGGGACTGGACGTAAAGGCTGAGCCGGTTTCCCAGTCCTCCTCCACAAAGACGATGCGGGAGTGCCGCTGGGTTATTTTAGTGGGTATGCCGGAGTAGCCGGAGAGTCCCACATAACCCGTCCATCCCCCAATGGGCGGGTATGCGTAACGCATTTTTTCCCAGCGCAAACAAAAAAAAAATAAATAAAAAAGGTTAGGTTAGGTTAGGTTTATGGTTCCACGGCTTACGCCGTAGGGAGGAACCACCCAGTACATCGATGCGTGTAGGTGACGCAGAGGTCAGGGTGGGGCGGTACATGAAGTACCTGGGCCTCACCCTAGACAGCCGATGGGGCTTCGAGGAGCATTTCGAGCGTCTGGCCCCCCGAGTGCGCCGGGTAACCGGAGCGTTGCACCGGCTTTTGCCAAACCTCGGGGGTCCCAGGGAAGAAGTTCGCCGCCTCTACGGAGGTGTCGTGCGATCCATGGTCCTTTATGGGGCGCCCGTCTGGTCTGAACGCCTGACGGGCGCCTCCCGCTGCAGAGCTATCTTGAACAGCCTGCAGCGTGTGGTGGCCATCCGGATCGCACGAGGATATCGAACGATATCCTTTGAGGCGGCGACACTCCTGGCGCGCCTCCCGCCGTTTGATCTCCTGGCGGCAGTCGACGCGACGGTTTTCACCGAGATCCGCTTCCGCCGGGAGAGCGGTGAGGCGCCAGAGCAGACGCTCGTTGCCTACAGGCGGGAAGCACACCGGCGCGTACATGTACAGTGGCGCGCGCGGCTAGAATTGCCGCGGAACGCGCGCCAGCGTGCCGTCGGTGCCATCCTGCCTTACCTCGAAGCCTGGATGGGGAGGAGGGAGGGTAACGTCACCTACAGACTGACTCAGATACTCACCGGACACGGGTGTTTCGGTGAGTACCTGAGTCGGATCGGCCGAGAAGCGACGACACAGTGTCACCACTGCGGTAGCGACCTGGACTCAGCCCAACACACTCAGAAGAGTGCCCGGCCTGGGAGGTCAAGAGGCGAGTCCTGGTCGCTGAGATCGGACGGGATCTTTCGCCGCCGGCAGTCGTATATGCGATGCTGGCTGGCGACTCCACCACATGGGACGCCGTGGTCTCCTTCTGCGAAGCAGTCATGCTCCAGAAGGAGGCCGCCGAGCGGGATCGGGAGCGAGCCGACCCCGCTCGTAGACGGAGGAGGCGTCGGGGCGGCGGCGGCAGCCGTTAGCCCTACTCCCCTCGGGGTTGCGGTGGCAGTATGAGAAGTGTCCTCTACTGCCGCCACGTGCAAGCAGCCCCGGGAAGACAGCGAACTGTTTGTGGCGCAGTCGCTGTGCCGTACTGGCAGGAGTCGGCAAAATGGGGAGGGCAACCCACAGCTCTCCCCGGGTGCGTGTCCCGACCATCTGGGACACGGCGCAAAAAGGGGGGCACCGGAGCAGCATACCCGCGTTCCCGGGGCTCCCCCTATCAGGCGCCAGAAGAAGTCCACGGCAGGTTAGGTTTAGTCGGTGCGAGTCCGACATACCCACCCGCAGACACTTTTTGCGGGTGGCATGCATTAGCATTCCCCCTGCCTTATCAAAAAAAAAAATTGGCTATATGTTTTATTTGTAAGTATATTGGAAGTGTAGTTCCTATTTATGTTATTATGTTTTATACTTCCTTGTGGCTTACCTATTCTTAATTCGTTGTATATATTTGTGATTCACTTTGATTTAATATATTTATTTCTTTTATAGTATTGTCTGGCCAACAGCTTTATTAAATTATTTTTAGCAATTGATAGATTGATTGATTTATATCCTTATTTGAACATTTTGTTATTAATTTTTTGTTTATATTGTTTTTCTATTTTGCGCTTATTGTGTGGGTTAACCATTTCATTTTATATTTGCTGTATCTTGATATATATTATTTTTGATTTATATATTTATTTTATGGTATGTTTTGTATTTTCCTGCCTGGACCAACGGCTTTAATACTTGTTCTTGTTTAGTTTGTTTGAAAACTCATATTTTATTAATACTCTATTTTTGTTTATATTGCTTTGGTGATAGGTTTTATTTTAGCTCAATTTTATGGTTGCTTTTATATGTTACCGAATATGTATAACATCATATTTGTGTGTATATAGCTATATATATACTAGTGAAATAAATGTTTATTTTCGTTGATGCATATGATTTTATTTCAGCTTATTTGGTTTGTTTGATTTATGTTGTGGTAAATTTTTGCTTATTGTTTATTAGTATTTTAAGAGTAAGTTGTGTTTTGTTCGATTTTTTGTTTTTGCTTTAAATTACCAAATATGTATGAAGTCATATTTGTGTATATATGGTTTATATATACTGGCGAATTTACTGTTAACTCATAGTGATATTTTGTTTGGTATTGCTAGGGCACTCTGGTTGTCTGTACTTAACATTATTATATACTTAACACATAACTATTATTTACGTACTAACTTTTATAAACTTATCTTATATGCTTAATAAATATATGGGATATATATTATTTTTATTATTCTTTTCATCATTCCTCTTTTTTGTTTTCCTTCTGTTTTACTTTCCTTTTTTTTTTTTTTTTTTTTTTTTTTTTTTTTTTTTTTCCATCTCTTTCCTTAATACATATTATATATTCTAGTTGTACATTGTTATTGCAGTGTGTTTATTATTATTCTAGATATTCTTATACCTTTCATTATACAAATTATATGTTATAGTTATAATTATATTGTTATTTTACATATTCTTTTACATATATCATTCATTATACATATTATATATTCTAGTTGTACATTGATAATGTGGTTATTGTTTTTATACATATACTTTTACATATACCATTCTATTACGCTTTCCTTTGTAATTTCTATATATTATCACAATATATATTCTTACAACTATCTCTTTTAACATATCTTTCGCAATCCTGACACTGTAAGTATTTATATGCACATAGATACACACACACATTTGTGCACATACACACACATATATATATGTACATATAGACACTTACATGCACTTACACATACATACATACATATGGGCGATAACTAGTTCTTAATTGTTGGCCAATTTTTCAAAAATTTGCCTTACAATTTTAATTGCCACAGTACCTTATTGCCCTAGCAATACTCTCACATGTTTTATAAAGATTTCTGATTGATTTTGTAGGGGTTGGTCCAGGTTTCATTATATAGATTATTGTGGGATACTTTTGGGGCACAGTCAGATCCACCATTACGTGTGTCGCTTTTTCCAAGTTGTTGCGGCCCGCACTCGCCAGGATGGACCGCTTTTTGTCTTCGGCGTTCTTACAACTAATTTTATTATTATAATAGGTCAGCTTGTAGGTGCTGGCGATCCATCCCCCCGTAGTGTTTGTCGTAAGTTGGCGCACAGCGCATCCAGCCAACACCGTTCCGGCTAAGCGTCAGGAGTACGCCACCCTCGCTCTAGCTAAGGCGTCCCACTTCCGACGCACCGGGCAGTCCTCACTGAATGCGCCGTGCCCCACATCCTCATTTCCGGCCGTTTTGCAATTTGGACAGCTTGGCTTTTGCCCTTTTTGCCATTCCTCGCACTCCGACCGTATGTGGTCACCGCCGCAGTGAGAGCATCTGTCTGTTTCCTCCGTGCATTGCTTTCGACCGTGGCCATAGCGGAGGCACCTTGTGCACTGTGTCAGCGGGGACTGGTCATAGACCCGTACCCGCTGCAGGTCGACATGCGCCTTTCCCGCCCCGACCAATCGCTTCCACACGGGGGGGGACACCTCGAGCACCACATGGTGTTCGTGTGGGTTTCGTGCCCTCTTTTTGTACCTCACCACGACGGTGACCTCCTCCTCATTAAGGTCGCCTAGTAGGTGTGTATTTTGAGTTTTGATGGACCTGACTATGTCCTCGTCCGTATTATATTTTAAAACATTGGTCAGGGCGACCAAGGGGTTTCTGTTGACCGCCTCTTCCACCTTTAGGGTGGTTGTGGACCGCCTCAGCTTGTCCGCCACATGCTGGATATCCTCCTTTACATGGCAGCCAATGATGACTTTGGCGTTTTTCGCCTTCCTGACGCGGTCCACCCTCATCCCGGTGTCCCTTGCGGCCACTGTACTCCTAATTTTTTCTATTATCGCGTCGCTCGTGTCCATCTCGTCCTCTGACGACACGATAATAGAGTGGAGCGATTTAAGGTTGTTAGACCCCTTCGCCGCCACGACCCCTGCATACGACATTTTTTCTACGGGTGGGGCTGTGGGAGCGGAGAGTGGCATCGTCTGGAACTTTTCCAGAAGTGTGCGCGTGGATTGCGCATGCTCTGCCGCTTCTCTTCTGCCTTCTCTCAGCTCCCCCAGCACCTCCCGCATCATTGTTACTGATTCCCTTTCGGCCACTCCTCCATTCGCCTCAATCATGGCATCCAACCTTTTCTCTATTTCTTCCCCCTCCTTCTGGAGCACTTTGACTGTACGCTGTGTCTCCTCCATCCACCGGACACAATCAACATACCGTATATACAACTTGTCTAGGTTGTCTTCGATGAGCTCCCTGATTTCTGTCTTGATATTTCCTGCCCGATGTAAGGCTAGAAAGGCTTCCTCATATTCGTACTGGCAATCATCAGTGAGGTCATCGAATTTGTCCAACGTATATATATCGTCCAATGTCGTGTGGCGCGGAAGTCTGCTTTCGCCTCTCGCATCTTCACTGTATTTCGCTATTGGTTTCCTGTACTTAGGGTTTCGTTTTTTGGTCTCCGTCCCTTCCCTGGTTATTTTAGGTGGGGTCCGGGCTGTTGCCATCTTTCGGTTTGGGGAAGTAAGTGGACGAAAGTCAACAAATATAAATAATTTCCCTCAATAGAAGGCGTCACACACAATACCAACAAACAATGTATAAAATTACAACTAAGCTAGGTTCCAATAGGATACCGTAGTCAAAAACAACAATAACTTATTTCTAGGTTCCTCAAAAGAGGCCGTCTTGTCACTAAAATAATGGTCAAAGGTGTCCCAGCCTACAATAGAAGTTTGGCTTGGAACAACCCCCTCTTTGAGGTTCAACAAACTCAGGAACTCTTAAGTAATCTATAATAAATACAAATAATTTACAAAAACCGCCCCTGCGCGCTAATTTACCGGGGAATTTAAATGTAAAAAATATGTTATTAAGGAGATGCTATTTAACGCGTATTACCATATAAAATTTTTCGAAATTTTTTCTAATACTATTTTTTAAAAATGTTTGAATTTTGAAAAACTTAATTTTGTTTATTTTGAATTTTTAGGGCCAGGTTTTACAAATTTTTATTTTTTCTTTTGAATTTGGTTGAATTAATAATTAAGGTATTGGTTTTGTCAAAAATATTGATAAAAATTTCCTGATTTTGCTTGCTACCTCGAAAAGAAGGGGTAGTCAGTTTTTCGCTTATTACGCTCGTTTTACACAGTTAAAGTTTGACATATAATCGGATCTATTAGTTTTGGGTACAGAAGGTCCCAATTCAATTGAAAAAGTTTTGAAAACACTTAAGGATTTTTTCACTATTTTGGTTCAAAAAGATCGCGAATCGATACAAATTTAATTCAATTTTTACTTAATTTAACTTAACTCTAAAACTAATTGTCCAAAAATTTTGAATTGAAGGGTGGGGTCTTCGTCTTTAACTGGGCTGTTTGGTGGTGTCCTCAAAAAGGTTCGTTCCCCGATAGGAAGTTGGTCAAATTCCCGGTTTAATCTCACTGAATTATTTTTCAAAACCCAAAAGGTGTTATTTTCGGGTTTTTCCAGGGATTTTCGGGATTTTGGTATACGGGCGTATAGGTGGGCTCAAGAGGGGTCCCGAATCCGTTTTCAGAATTCCCGGATCACTTCCGGTTACCGAGATAGCCTCGTAAACAACTTTTTTGTTTCCTCAATATCTCGGCCAATTTTTACCCGATGGAAAGCAAACTCGGTGGGGGGGTAGAGGTCCCCAAGGTGCTTCTATTAATGTAATAAAAAGTATGGGTCACCGATCTAATTTCCGAGCGCCGGTCAAAAAACTGATCTTTCGTCACTTACTTTGAGACGTTTCGGTCCGGCCTACTTCCGGTGTTTATGTCCGGGACAAGTATGTTATGCCCTCAGATGCGCCACACAATTTCACAACTTTTAACACTTCACACTTGTTTCTAGGTCACTTTTAGCCACTTTTATCGATTTTAAACCGCGGAGCGTTCAATTTCGTGGTTATCTCCACGCGGTTTCGAGCGTAACTGGGTTAGGTTAGGTTAGGTTAGGTTGGGGAACCACCCCACAGTGCTTACGTCCTCGTCGTGTTCCCTGGAAACGTCCCAGTTCTGACCACCGTAACGGAGTGGCAGACTGGGTACGGCCAAAGTGCACTGTGCATCGTAGCTATCTATTGCGTTGAGAGCTACGAATACTGCGGAGAATGCCCAAACAAGCGCGGGATGCCCTCGGGCATTTCATCAAAAACGGCCCTTCTCAGGGCCAACCCAAAGGCCCTTCTCAGGGCCAACCCAAAGGCCCTTCTCAGGGCCAACCAAAAGGCCCTTCTCAGGGCCAACGCGACGCTGAAGCGTCGGAAGAAGGTAGAACCTTCTACGGAGGGAGAGTGGACGAATTGTCGGACTCCGACAACGAGTCCACTGCATCGGATGCGGGTTCGATGGTGGTCGATCCTCGATCACGATCGGCATCGCGGAAGCGGACCTTCCTCAAGGTCGTGTCCGATGGCTCCTCGGGCTCAGGCTCGGCGAAGGAGCCTAAAAAGAGAGTCAAGGCCAAAAAGGCGTTGACAGCTGCAGACACCCACGACGTGGGTTTGGCCGATGCCCAACGTGAGTTGGATCTGGCACGGCGGGAGCAGCTCCAGCAAGAGCTGGAGGAGCGGGTTGCGGCCAAGGAGCAGCGGGCGCGCCTCGCTCGTGCAAAGGCCGAGTACGGTGCGTCCCGCGTCCTGTACGCGGACCACTCTCTGGCCGAACTAGAGAAGATGGCCTTGGAGGACGAAGAGGCGATCATGGAGGTCGCCGCCAAGTCCTCGCATTTGAAGGGGACTTTCCAGAAGTCCCTCAGATGCCGGGCCGCCAGTATGCGTGGCATCGTCGCGGAGCTGGTGGACCGCAAGGCCACCGACGAAACGCGGCAACTGCAGGCGAAGGTAGATCGCCTGCAGTCGGAGGTCAGCCAGCTGCACCTGAAGCTGGCTGAAGCCACGGCCCAGCCGTCGCAAGCCGAGACCAGACCTGCGGAAGAGGTCCTCGCTCCCTCCTCCGGCCTAGAGGAAGTCCTCCGCAAGGCTATGGCGGAGCAGAGGACATTTGTAAGAGCCTGCCTGGCGGGCATTGAGGACCGGCTCCTGCCGGAGAAACGCCTCCGACCCTCGCTTGCAGCGGACAAGAGGCGAGAGGAGCCGGTGCCCACCTCCCAGAGAGAGGATGCCCTTCTCCCTTCGACCACCCCGACCAACCAGCAGGGCTGGACGAGGGTGGTCGGTAAGGGGAAGGGCAAAGGCAAAAGGACGGCACCTGTCGTCACTGCCGTTCCCACCACCGCCACTCCCAGCCAGTCGCAGCCGACTGGCAAAGGGAAGGGTAAAGGGAGAGGGAAAACCACCCCCCCAGCCACCTCCGCCACCACCCCTGCCAGTCAGTCTCAGACGACTGGCAGGGGAAAGGGGAAGGGTGCGACCCCAGCCGGTGTTAGGAGGAACTTGGTTCCTCCCAAGACCGCGGCCGTCGTGGTGACACTCACCGCGAAAGCCGCGGAGCGGGGTGAGACGTACGCGTCCATGTTGGTGCGGGCGCGTGCCACTGCCGATCCCACCAAACTGGGGATCGGCAAAGTCTCATGCCGCCGGACACAGGCTGGGGCTCGTATCTTCGAGTTCCCCGGTGCTGAGGGCGGGAAACACGCCGACCTCTTCGCAGCTAAGCTGCGAGAGGTCATTGCGGACGTGGCGAAGGTGGCCAGGCCGGTGAAGTCGGCGGCCATCGAGGTGACGGACCTGGATGACTCCGTCACCAGGGAGGAGGTGGTGGCAGCGATCGCAGCCATTGGGGGCTGCGAAGTCGCAGCGGTGCAGGGCGGGGGCATCAGGCCCGGGCGCGGCGGCATGGGCACTATTCGCCTGGAGTGCCCAGTCGCCGCTGCCAAAGCCGTCCTCGAGAAGGGACGGCTCGCCGTCGGGTTCAGCTCGGGTGCGGTCCGGGCACTTGGGGACCAGCCTTTGAGGTGCTACAAGTGCTTCGGAATCGGCCACACCCGAGCCCTCTGTCCGTCCAGCGTAGATAGGACGGACAGCTGCTACCGCTGCGGCAAGGAGGGGCATAAATCCGCCTCCTGCAAGGCCGCCGCACCGCACTGCGCGGTATGTGCCGCTAGTGGCCGCCCTGCGGGACATATTATGAAGGGGAGGAACTGCAGTCCTCCCCTTAAGAAGGGCAAGATACAGGCGCCGACCCGGCCTGTCATTGCCACCGCCGTCCCAGTGGCTGGGACCTCAGCGGCTGTGGAGGAGGGGGGTGCGATGACCGACTAATGGGTAGAGTCGAGCATCGCATCCTCCAGGCGAACACCAACCACTGCAGAGCGGCCCAGGATCTGCTGATGCAGACTGTGGCCGAGTGGTTGGTGGACGTGGCGGTGGTCGCCGAGCCGTACTCGATACCTGGCCGTTGGCTGGGTGATCGGGACGGCTTGGTGGCGTTGGTGTCGCGGCCTGCCACGGACTCCCCTCCCCTCTCGCTTTTAGACAGGGGTCCGGGATACGTAGCCGCCGCGTGGGGAGAAATAGCCCTGGTCGGGGTCTATTTCTCCCCAAACCGCCCTCTAAGGGACTTCGAGAACTTTCTCGAAGTCCTTACGGCAGTCGTCGGGAGGGCGGCACCACGTCAGGTCGTCGTTTTGGGCGACCTGAACGCCAAGGCGGTGGCCTGGGGCAACCCAGCGGCGTCCTGTAACGTCCGGGGGCGCGCCGTCGAATTTTGGGCGGCTTCGTGCGGCGTGTCCCTCCTGAACAGGGGGGATGTTCACACGTGTGTGCGGCAACAGGGAGGGTCAGTGGTGGACGTGTCGTTCGCCACCCCTGTGCTAGCCACACGCGTCGTGAACTGGCGGGTGGAGATGGTGGAGACCCTGTCGGACCACCGATATGTGCGGTTCGACATCTCCACCCAGAGCCCGCGGGGGAGGGCCCGCTCGGGCCAATCTCCCTTCCCGCGGTGGGCTCTCACCCGCCTGGACCGGGAGTCAGCCCAGGAGGCAGCGTTCCTCGAGGACTGGCTCTCGCCCCCTGTGCAGGGCACGGACGTGGACGCCGCAGCGGTTCGGCTGCGGGGATCCCTGACCGAGGTGTGCAACTCCAGCATGCCTCGGTCTCGCCGTCCACCTCCCCGTCGCGCCGTTTATTGGTGGACGGTGGAGCTGGCGGGGCTCCGGGCCGCGTGCGTGGAGGCCAGGAGGGCCTACACGCGGAGTCGGCGGCGCACCAGCCGATGTCAGGCTGAGGAGGACCGCCTCTACGCCTCTTACCTAGAGGCAAAGACGGTCCTCAAGTCGGAAATGTGCGCCGCCGAGGACTCGGCAAAGGCCGAGATGCTGGAGGGCCTCGACAGGGATCCGTTTGGGAGGCCGTATAAGCAGGCGCGGAGCCAGCTGCGCCCTTACGGTCCCCCATTAGCGGAGACCCTAGAGCCGGTGTTGCTGGATGGGGTGGTTCGGTCACTGTTTCCGCGCAGGACCGACTTCACCTCACCAACGATGAACCCCCCACTGGGGGGGGTGGTGGCTTCGCCGGAGGAGGAGGTCCCTCCAGTGTCGGTGGAGGAACTTCGCGCGGGGGTTCTGTCCCTCCGCGCGAAGAAGACGGCCCCTGGACCGGATGGTGTCCCCGCACGGGTGGTGGCCATCGCGGCGTCCCTCATGGAGGAGAGGTTTCGGGACCTCTTCAGCGCGTGCCTGACGGCTGGGAGGTTCCCGAAGATCTGGAAGGAGGGGCAGCTTTGCCTGCTCCGGAAGGAGGGACGCCCGGTGGACTCCCCCTCGGCATACCGGCCCATCGTCCTGCTCGATGAGGTCGGTAAATTGTTCGAGGGGATCATCGCCACCCGGCTCAATAGCCAGTTGCGGGAGGTAGGGCCAGACCTGTCGGACGCCCAGTTCGGGTTCCGACAAGGGCGTTCGACGGTCGATGCGTTGGCCCTACTCAGGGGCCAAGTGCGGGAAGCGGTCGAGGCTGGGGACGGAGTGTTGGCGGTGTCGTTCGACATCGCCAACGCCTTCAACTCCGTGCCCCACTCGACCATATTGGAGGCACTCCGGTATCACGGAGTGCCCCAATATCTGCGGGTGATCCTGGCCAACTACCTGGAGGACCGGGAGGTCCTCCTGGCGGACAGGACGGCCAGGATCAGGCGCTACGGCGCGGAGTCCGGTGTTCCACAGGGTTCGGTGCTAGGGCCCCTCTTGTGGAACATCGGATTCGATTGGCTGCTGCGCGGCACCCTCCTCCAGGGCACGAGTGTCATCTGCTACGCGGATGACACTCTCCTCGTTGCCCGGGGGAGGGATTTTAGGGAGGCGGCCTGTCTGGCCTCAGCTGGCGGATCCTTAGTGGCAGGTAGGATCCGCCAGCTTGGTTTGAGGGTGGCGCTGAACAAGACCGAGGCCGTGTTCTTTCACGGGCCTCGGCAGCGCTGCCCTCCTGACGCCCACATCGTGGTGGAGGGCGTCCGGATAGGGGTCGGGGCCCAGATGAAGTATCTGGGCCTCGTGCTGGACAGCAGGTGGCGCTTCGGCCCGCACTTCAGCGGGCTGTCGACGCGCCTGTTAAAAGCCGCGGACGCCCTCTCGTGGCTCCTCCCGAACCTGGGCGGGCCCAAGGAGCGATGCCGGCGCCTCTATGCCGGCATCCTCAAAAGCATGGCCCTATATGGGGCTCCCATTTGGGCGGACTCCCTCCACAGGAGGGAGAATGCAACCGCCATCCGCAGGCCCCAACGGGCCATTGCACAGCGGGTGGCGCGAGCCTACCGCTCGGTGGGCTTCGCGGCGGCGTGCGCTCTGGCCGGCACCCCTCCATGGGAATTGGAGGCATGGGTGCTCGCCAGAGTGTACGAATGGGTGGCGCGGCGTAGGGCGCTGGGTGAGCGCCCCGCCGCGCAAGAGCGGGAGGCCGTGCGGCGGGAGGCGAGGGACGCAATCGTCCTTCACTGGACACGAGACCTCGCCTCCGCCACCTTTGGTCGCCGGACGCTGGACGCGCTCGGTCCAGTCCTGCGGGACTGGCTCGAGCGCCCCCACGGTTTCCTCTCTTTCCGTCTGGTGCAGGTGTTGTCCGGGCATGGCTGCTTCGGAACGCACCTGCATCGGATCCAGAGGGAGGAGACCCCGGCGTGCCACAACTGTGGAGCCGCGGAGGACACGGCGCAGCACACCCTCGAGGTGTGCCCAGCCTGGGCTGAGCTGCGCCGTGCCCTGACAGATGTGGTCGGGATGGACCTCTCACTTCCCAGTGTGGTGAACTCCATGCTGGGGAGTGAGGAGGCTTGGGCGGTGGTTGCCTCCATTTGCGAGAATGTCATGTCGCAAAAGGAGGCGGCGGAGCGCGCGCGGGAGGATGATCCTCTCGCGCCGCCGCTCCGCAGGCGAAGAAGGGGTGGGAGACGGCGGTTGTACGATCGTCGCCTCCCTCCTTCTGGTGGTGATTAGCGGGCGACAGGCGCGGGGGCGCCTTCGCTCGCATTGCACTAATCACCACCCTCGTCGGGCGGGAACGGCCGAGCACTCACGGTCGTTCCCGGGCCCCTCCACTTAGGGAGGGGCGTGCGGGCCCCGCTGTAAAGGCGGGCGGTCGTCGGTGGGGGACTGGACGTAAAGGCTGTGCCGGTTTCCCAGTCCTCCTCCAAATAGACGATGCGGGAGTGCCGCTGGGTTATTTTAGTGGGTATGCCGGAGTAGCCGGAGAGTCCCACATAACCCGTCCATCCCCCAATGGGCGGGTTTGCGTAACGCATTTTTTCCCAGCGCAAACAAAAAAAAAAAAAAAAAAAAAAAAAGGTTAGGTTAGGTTGGGGCACGTGGTCGGAAAACCTCCTCGTGGTCCGAGGCTTCTGGTCCCATTCGAATATTTATATTCGGTGGGAACGGAAGTTTTTCGGATTGGTGTGCCCTGGGCATGGGCGCTGGCTTTTTCCTGTGCTTGCATGGGGATAAGCCACCGTCCGTGGCGAATATTCCGACATCTCTCGCCTCTGTTCCCCCTTCTATTCACTAGAAGGGGAGTATTTAGAGATTTAACCCCTTAACCCCTGAGCATTACCCGGCGCAGGGGCTACCGGGGGGTAAACCGGCCCGCAGGGTAATAAGGTTCAGAATGTCTTCTCGGAAAACACTACCCCAGGAGGGTACCGGCTATGCCGGAGAATCCCTCCCGGGTCCATTAGGGCCCGGCTGTCCCACCGTATCTGGGGGGGACACCATGAGACAATTGCCTGCAGAGGTTGCGGATAGGGCGCACACGCCCAGTTTTGTGCGTCCTAATAATAATGAGGGAGATGAGGAAGTCGAGTTGGCGCACTGTGCAAGAAAGAGTAGGGGGACCACCAGGTCGAGGTCCCGTCCAGCCACTCCTCTTCCTGACCAAATGTCCGACGAGGACACACGCGGGTGCCGTTCCAGGTCTGGATCTGGATCCAGGTCCGGACATGGGAGGAAGCGCAGCGGGTCCTTAAGTAGGGAGAACTTGGTGGTCGCCAAGGTCTCTACGGCCCGGAGAGGCAAAGTTCGCGCGGTTCCGAGTGGAGCCATTGCTCGGATGCCGGAGCGTGACGGGCGGGGTCGCTTTGTTGCGGCAGCTCCAGTGGAGCATGTGGAGGGCGCGGAGAGCGACCCTGGGCTAGCCATGGCTGACTCGAGCGGGGGCTCCACTGCTTCACTTCTGGGCAGCAATCGTGCGGAGGCCGCTGCTGCTAGGCGGGCACAACGAAAAGAAGCCGCGGCTGACGAAGTCAGTGAGTTGGCCCGACGAGCCAGAGAGCGGCGCTCCGCTCGGATGGCTGGAGGGAGCCCATCGGCGGTGGCGCTCAGCCGCCAGGTTTTGGACGGAGTGGACGTGGTTCTGAGGGTTGCCACTAAATCGGGCAACCTGAAGGGCACGTTCACTCGAGCTCTGAAGGAGGCGGCTGACGGCATCCGGGAGGCGGTTGAGGTCCTCACCAATCGCACCGGCACCGAGGAGACGGCGAAGTTGTGGGAGGAGAACGACCGTCTCCGATCGGAGCTGGAGGACCTCAAGCGGCAGGTTGCCGCCCAAAGGACAGCTCCCGCAGTCACCGGGTCCTCTCCTGTTGCGACCCCATCGTCGGTTCCATCGTCGGCCGTATCAGCGCCTGCACTTGTGGATGCGGAGATCGAAAAGATCGTCCGCGTCTGCATGATGCAGTGCGGTAAAATGGTGGGTGCCCGCTTTGAGGCCATAGAAGCGAGGCTCCTCCCGGCGGAGTCCGTCCGCCCTCCGCTCGCCGGGGACGGGCAGAGGATGGAGGTGTTCCACGAACGGGGTCCGGCGGTCGCGGTGGCCGCGGCGGCCGTGACAGCTAAACCGGGCCGATCAGGGAGGACCGTGGCCTCAAAGCCCGCGTCCCAAATGCTGACCTCCCGGACAGCGGGACTTCCAGCGGCGCCTCCGGCGGCTGCGCCTGGGCCTAGCACTGAGGCCTGGACGACGGTCGTCAAGAGGGGCCGCAAAAAGAAAAAGGCGGCGCCACCAGCACCAGCACCCGCTGGAGCACCGGCACACAAGAAGGCGCAGGGACCGCCTAAGGTCAGAGCCCCACGCTCCGCGGCTGTTGTGATAACACTGCAGCCCGGAGCCGTCGAAAGGGGCATCACGTATAAGGCGGTCCTGACCGAGGCAAAAGCCAAAGTTGCGTTCCCCGACCTTGGCACACCGTCCGGCTTCAGGATAAAGTCGGCGGTGACGGGGGCGCGACTGCTTGAGGTGTCGGGTGACTCCAGCGGGACAAAGGCGGACATCCTGGCCGCCAAGCTGAGGGAGGCCCTCAACCCGGAGGACGTCCGGGTGTCCAGGCCGGTGAAGACCGCTGAGCTGCGCGTCGACGGCCTGGACGACTCGATCACTCCGGCTGAAGTTGTGGCGGCCGTTGCCCGGGTCGGTGGATGTCGACCCGAGGATGTGCGGACGGGCGACATTCGCGCCGACGCCTCCGGACTCGGATTTATCTGGGTGCGGTGTCCGGTGGCGGCGGCGAATACCGTCGCCAGTGCTGGGCGACTGTTGGTGGGGTGGGTTGCAGCCAGGGTCAAGCTGATGCAGCCCAGGGCTATGCGGTGCTACCGATGCCTGAACATTGGGCATGTCCGGGCGCGGTGCACCGCTGAAACGGACCGCAGCGAGGAGTGTTATCGCTGCGGCCAGCCCGGCCACAAGGCGGCCCAGTGCTCTGCGGCGCCAAACTGCAGCCTCTGTACAGCTGCAGGGAGGCCCGCGGGGCACAGAGCGGGCGGGAAGGCCTGTGGCGCACCCACCAAGAGCAAGAAAAAGGGAGCCAAGGCTGCCGGGGGCTCTTTACCCCCCCGACAGCCTGGCTGCCCTACGGCCGACTCCCGGCCTGAGAGGGGTGCGGAGGGAATGGACACAGCCTAATGGCGCTGTTACATTTCCTCCAGGGCAATATCAACCACTGTGCCAGAGCTCAGGATCTCTTGCTCCAGAGCATGGCGGAGTGGTCGATTCGCGTGGCGGTGGTCGCCGAGCCGTACTTTGTCCCCCCCAGGGATAACTGGTTGGGGGACTTGGACGGCTTGGTGGCCATCATTGGCGGGGCTCTTGTCCACCCGTCCCGAGGTCACGGCTGGGTAGCAGCCCTCGTGGACGGCATTGGTACGGTTGGGGCGTATTTTTCGCCCAACAAGAGTCTCGCCGACTTCGAGAACTTCCTTGTCGAGTTGGGTGCCGTCGTAGGCCGGCTCCACCCTCGCCCCGTGCTGTTGCTCGGGGATCTCAACGCCAAGTCTTCTGCGTGGGGATCTCCAGTGACGGATGCCCGGGGTGAGGTGCTGGAGGAGTGGGCGGTCACGACTGGCTTGACCGTCCTAAATCGGGGGTCGGTCCACACGTGCGTGCGGCAGCGGGGTGGTTCAATAGTGGACGTCTCGTTCGCTAGCCCTGCTGTCGCGAGCCGTGTCCGCGACTGGCGTGTCGCCGTGGAGGTGGAGACGTTGTCGGATCATCGGTATATCCGTTTCGACGTCTCCGCCCAGACCACTGGCGGCCGCAGTCCACCGGCCCCGCGAGCGGACGGTCCGCGCTGGGCGCGTAAGCGCATCGACAAGGAACTTCTCGAGGAGGCCGCCATTGTCCAGGCCTGGTACCGGGAGTCGGCGACGAATGGACCCGTCGACGTCGAAGAGGAGGCGCTGTGGTTCCGCGGGGCGATGACGCAAATCTGCGACGCGTCTATGCCCCGGGTCCACACACAGACAGGAAGGCGCCAGGTGTACTGGTGGACCGCCGAGATCGCACAGTTGCGCGTCGCGTGCGTGGCGGTCAGGCGCCAATACACCCGATACCGGAGGAGACGTCGTCGGGTCCCTGACGAAGAGGCCGCGCTGTATGAGGTGTACCGCGCGGCGAAGGAGGCTCTGTGGCTGGCCATCGGCGAGGCAAAGACGCGAGCCAGGGAGGAGATGTTGGAGACTCTGGACGGAGATCCGTGGGGGCGCCCTTATCGTGCGGTTCGAGGAAAACTTCGAGCCGCGGCGCCTCCACTCACGGAGAGTCTCCAACCCGAGCTGCTGGAGGAAGTAGTGGCAGCCCTCTTCCCGGCAAGAGCGGAGCACACGCCACCGCCGATGGCTTTGTCCACAGCCGCAGAGCCTACAGAGGAGAACGCCATCAGCGTCCCAGAGGTGACACAGGAAGAGTTGAGGGCGGCCGTGATGCGGCTCCGGGCCAAGAACGTGGCTCCGGGGCCCGACGGGATTCACGGTTGTGCGTTGGCCCTCGCTCTGAAAGAGCTAGGTCCCCAACTGAGAGGTCTCTACACAGCGTGCCTTGAGCGGGGCCAATTTCCCACTTTGTGGAAATCTGGTCGTCTGGTCCTGCTCAGAAAGGCGGGGCGCCCTGCGGACTCACCGTCCGGGTACCGGCCCATAGTGCTGCTGGACGAGGTTGGCAAGCTGCTTGAGCGGATAATCGCAGCCCGCCTCGTCGGCCACTTGTGCGGAGAGGGGCCGGACCTGGACGAGAGCCAGTTCGGCTTTCGGCATGGGCGCTCTACTATCCACGCTGTGTTGAGGGTGAGAGGCCTGGCGGAGGAAGCAGTGTCCCGGGGTGGGGTGATGTTGGCGGTGTCCTTGGACATCTCCAACGCCTTCAACGCTCTGCCCTGGAGTTGCATTCGGGAGGCACTGCGGTATCATCGGGTGCCTTCCTACCTCCGCCACATCGTTGGGGCTTACCTGGCAGAGAGGTGTGTCACCTACGTGGGACGGGATGGCGGACAACGGCACCCAATGTCGTGCGGTGTTCCGCAGGGCTCAGTCTTGGGCCCGCTCCTGTGGAACATCGGGTACGACTGGGTGCTGAGGGGCGAACTCCAGACGGGCGTGGACCTGACGTGTTATGCGGACGACACGCTGGTTACGGCCCGTGGGAGTTCGCACAGGGAGGCAGCGTTGCTGGCGACGGCTGCGGTCTCACAGGTGGTGAGCCGCATCCGGCGCCTCGGCCTGGAGGTGGCCCTCAACAAGTCGGAGGCCATGATGTTCCATGGTCCCCGGCGGGCGCCGCCGCCCGGATCACACATTGTGGTCGGGGGGGTCCGGATCGCTGTCGAGCCTACCATGAAGTACCTGGGATTGGTGCTCGACAGCCGTTGGGACTTCGGACCCCATTTCCGGCGGCTGGTGCCTAAGTTGATGGGCGCGGCTGGGGCGCTGTCAACGCTGCTTCCCAATCTGGGGGGCCCGAGCGCGGCCTGTAGGCGGCTCTACGTGGGGATCGTGCGATCGATGGCCCTGTACGGGGCCCCGATCTGGGCGGCTGACCTGACGGCCGGTAGCATTGCTGTTCTGCGGAGACCGCAGAGAGCTATGGCCGTCAGAGTCATCAGGGGATATCGCACGGTCTCCTACGAGGCGGCCTGTGTACTGGCCGGATCCCCGCCCTGGGACCTCGAGGCGAAAGTACTCGCGTCACTGTACCGGTGGCGCGAGGAGATGCTGGCGCAAGGCGAGCGGTCGATGCAGCGACATATGGAGCTGCGTCGGTCGCAGCTTCGCGAGGCCCTGGTGGCGGAATGGCGGGACAGGCTCTCGCGCCCAACCGCCGGCCTCGTCACTATCGAGGCGGTCCGGCCGGTACTCGAGCGTTGGCTCGGGAGGAGGCACGGCTCCCTGTCGTTTCGGGTGACGCAGGTGCTCTCGGGGCATGGCTGCTTCGGGAAGTACCTGTGTCGCATAAACAGGGAGCCGGACGCCCGGTGTCACCACTGCGTCGACTGTCGGGAGGACACGGCGCTGCATACGTTGGCAGAGTGTGCCGCTTGGGAGGAGCAGCGCCGTGCCCTCATTTCTGGAGTAGGCAGTGACCTGTCGCTGCCGGCCGTCGTAAATTCGATGGTTGGCAGCGAGGAGTCCTGGGACGCGGTGGTTTCCTTTTGCGAGAGAGTGATCTCGCAGAAGGAAGCTGCGGAAAGGGAGAGGGAGATCTCATCCTCTCACCCGGCCCGCAGCAGACGCACCGGGCGTCGGCGGAGGGCGGACAACGCCCTCTTCCAGCCCCCCTAAATGGGTCCAGGGGCGACGGACTCGGGGGCGTCCGTCGCCCACTACATATCTGGACCCGAGGCGGCGGCGCGTCGTGTTCCACGCGCGCCCCTCTTAGACGTTGCGGGGGGAGTTTAACACCTCACTCCCCCCCGCTAATGCGAGGAGGCCCGCAGGTATGGGCCAGCACCAGCTAGGGGTTGCGGAAGAATCGTTTGTTCCCGCGACCCCCGGCGCAGGTGTGAGATGGAACACCGGGGTGGTTTTTAGTCAGTAGGAGTCTGACAGACCCCTCCGCCTCCCCCAAGGCGGAGGACATCCATGCAGGATTTTCCACCCCGCAAAAAAAAAAAAAAAAAAAAAAAAAAAAAAAAAAAAAGGTTAGGTTAGGTTAGGTTAGGTTAGGGGCACGTGGTCAGAAAACCTCCTCGTGTGCCCACTGCTTCCAGTCTCTTATGGATACGTCCGGGGAGAACGGAAGTTGGTGGGACGGTGTGCCCTGGGCGCGGGCAGTAATCATGCCTTGCAATGGGATTTATCCTATTTCAAGGTAGGGTTACTGCTCGTGGCGAATATTCTGGCAGTGGAGTGGCACCTTATCCAAGTGCTTCTCACCGAGAACCGCTTAGGATAACCGGAGTAGGCGAGCTCGGCATGCACTTACCCTGCCGCCGGGCAGACACTGGTAGGAGAATTTCTCCTCAAGTGTCATTGCCGTTGTCGTTATCCCGATGATGACGTGTCGTGGTCATGTCTCGCGGCGTTTGTCGGGACCGACGGGCTTGGCTTAACCGCCCGGCCCGAGAGGAAGAAAACCTCAATAAAAAATCACCCTAATCCCCAGTTATGGCGCGTGGCCATGGGATGCGTGGCTGACGGGTGGTCAGTCGCGGGCGCGCCTCTAGCCAGGGTACCTGCGGACCCCCTGGTTGGACAAAAATGTACGCTTGCTCGGGTAATGGGGGGGCTCTACCCGGGTTGACGTTTAGTTCCTCCCCACTCGTGGGATTTATTATGGTAAAAAAAAATGAAAATACAAGAGAGGGAGAAACACAACGCCGTGAGACCACGGAAACCATGGAGAGGGTACGCACGCCCAGTTCTGCGCACTCTGGATCCAACAATATGGTGCGTTCTACAGAGGATGTGTCGAGGATGGCCAATCCTCGTGTTATGTTGGAGCCATTGGGTTTCGTCCCCAAACGCTCCACAACGTCGGGGCCAACTCAGCGGGCGCAGAGCGCCACAAGGGTGGTGGTTAACCGGGCCCACTTTTCGCGGCCGGCAACACCAGCGCCGGGTGGGACAGTGAGTGATGGTGGCGACTCAGATTGCTCGCTGATGTCACTCACCTCCGAAACGTCCGTTGCGTTGCGTACGCGAAAGCGGACAGGGGGGGCGGTGAGCAGCGAACAGCCCCAGGAGAAGAAAAAGCTGGCGCCCAGTGCCGCAGAGGAGGCTGAAGAGGAAGACCCAGAGCTTGCGGGATGTCCGTCCAATACGCGTGCCAAGCGAAGTCTTCCGTCGGTTGAAGACTTAGAGAAGGAAATGCAGGCACGGCCAACGGCCGATATTGGTGCCTGCATTAAACATCACCTTCTCACGGTCGAAAAGGTGGCGGATAAGTCTCGCCACCTCAAGGGGTCTTTTGTCCGAAGCCTCAGGATGGCAGCGCGCACAGTCCAGGCTGCGGCAGATGAGGTCGCCCACCGGATAGGGGTGGACGCAAACGTTGAGAGGCTTGAGATGGAGAACATAACCTTGCGGTCTCAGCTCTCGGGCCTCTCCGCGCAGGTGGCCAAGCTGACGGAGGAAGTTAACCTTCTCCGTCGGCAAAATGAGTGCACTTCCCAAGTGCGCCCTAGTGCGGTGTCTGAGTCGTCGACTGCACTACTGGTGCCTGCATCCCTGCAGCCGGAGGAGTTAACTCGTTCCATCATGCTCGCGGTTGGGGGCATGATGGACGCTAAACTGGCGGCGTTGGAAGGCCGTCTTCTCCCCGAGCAGCGCCTCCGTCCGCCTCTTGCTGCAGACAGCAGACGAGCTGCGGATGCTGCTCAGACAAAGCCCACCCCTGACACAGTAGTGCAGGGGAAAAGGAATCAAGCAACGGGAAAGAGGAGGGGGACCAATGCTGAGCCTAGACCATCTTCGGTTTCGGGGATGCCAGCTGTCCATGAACCGGCCCTGCAAGCCGATACTCCTGCGGCAGCAAAGACCCAATCATGGGCAGCTGCGGCCAAAGAAAAGGCTCCCTCTCAGGCCGAGCCAGCACCAAAAAGTGCAGTTATGAGGAAGAAGCCAGTTTCGGGGCAGACGTCAACCCTGTCCGAGAGGGTTCCTTCGTCAACTTCTGGGAGCCATATACCCAATAATGGGGCATGGCAGGAAGTTGGTGCAAAAAAGAAGGCTGCAAAAAAGGCTGCTCAAGCTCGAAAACGAGAAAGAGCAGCCGCAGAAAAAGTGAGGAAGACGATGGCCCAGTTGCGCACCCCTACGTCGGCCGCCGTAGTGCTGACACTGCAGCCCGAAGCGGCAGAAAGGGGCGTTACTTACGCCGGGTTGCTAGCTCAAGCGAAAGCGGCTATAGTACTCAGCGACTTGGGTATTAAGAGTGTCTCCTGCAAGCTGACCCTCACTGGAGCCCGACTTTTGGAGGTCTCCGGCGAAGACAGTGACGCAAAAGCTGACGCCTTGAGAGACAGGCTGGCCTCTACACTGTCGGCGGAAGATGTCCGAGTCTCAAGACCAGTCAAGTGCGCTGACTTGCGTGTCACGGGCTTGGAGGATTCCACTGGAGTCGCTGAGCTGAAAGAGGCTGTTGCGAAGGCCGGAGGTTGCTCCATCGACCAGGTAAAGCCTGGAGTAATCAGCCCGGGCTTTGATGGTATGGGGTCAACCGTCTTCAGCTGTCCTGCTGCAGCAGCTCAGAAATTGGTGGGCCAGAAACTTCTCGTGGGGTGGGTGTCTGCGCAGGTTAAGCTCCTGCAGCCCAAACCTTTGAGGTGCTACCGGTGCCAGGCCGAGGGACATGTGGGCGCCCGTTGTTCAGCGGGTGAGGACCGCAGTGGGCTTTGCTTCCGTTGCGGCAAACCCGGTCACAGAGCTGCCACGTGCACAGCAGCACCGCACTGTCACCTGTGCAAGGTAGCTGGCAAGTCTGCTGACCACCGGGTGGGTGCCAGAGTCTGCGCGGCGCCAAAAGTGGTGCAAAAGAGGGTTTCTGGTCCCTTGCGGCAGCAGCCGCAGGCTAACCGTCCGACTGCAGCTTCAGATGGGGCTGCGTCTGGACGAGTGGAGGAAGTTGAGATGGACAATTCTTAATGACCCCGTTGCGCTTCCTCCAAACCAACATCAACCACTGTGCCAGTGCCCAGGATCTTTTGTTCCAGAGCATGGCAGAGTGGTTGATAAATGTGGCAGTGGTTGCCGAGCCGTATTTCGTTCCACCCAGTAGCGACTGGGCCAGGGATCTAAACGGCTCGGTGGCCTTAATCTCACGGCCTGCCGCTGGTGGCCCTGGCCTTGAGAATGTCTCGAGTGGTCAGGGCTGGGTATCAGCGGCACTAGGTGATTTATTTGTTATCGGGGTGTACTTTTCCCCCAATAGATCTCTCGCCGACTTTGAGGGTTTCTTAGTAGAGTTGGGCACAGCCGTCGATCGATGTCATCCCCGTCCCGTCATCTGTCTTGGGGACTTCAACGCCAAATCGGCTGCTTGGGGTTCTCCGATTGCAGATGCGAGGGGGGATGAGCTCGAGGAGTGGGCCCTAGTTAAAGGCCTGCTCGTCCTCAATAGGGGTTCCATCAACACGTGCGTGCGGCAACGTGGTGGCTCAATTGTAGACATAACGTTTGCAAGCCCCACAATCGCGCGACGTGTTCTCGGCTGGCGTGTTGAGGAGGGGGTGGAGACCATGTCTGATCATCGGTACATCCGATTTGATCTCTCCACCCATACCTTTGATGCGCCGGCTCGGGGGACCCTGAATGGGGACGGTCCGCGTTGGGCATTGGGGCAATTGAACCGGGAGGTCCTCCTGGAAGCCTCTATTGTGCAGGCCTGGGTCTCAGCACCGGACAGGCCTGTCGATATCAATGTTGAGGCCGAGTGGTTCCGGGAAGCTGCAACACAGTCATGTGATGCGGCAATGCCCCGGGTTCGGCGAAGGCATATTAGGCGTCAGGTGTATTGGTGGTCGGAGGAAATCGCACAACTGCGACGCGCTTGCGTGGCAGCCCGACGCCAGTATGCCAGGCATCGCCGCCGCCGACGCCGAACCCAAAATGCGGCAGCCAGAGAAGCGGAGCTGTATGAGGTTTACAGAGCGGCCAAAAAAGCCTTGCAGCTGTCCATCTCGCGGGCGAAAACTCTAGCCCGCGAGGAGTTGTTGTCGACTCTGGACCGTGATCCATGGGGGCGACCCTACCGTATGGTAAGGGGTAAGCTTCGCTCATGGTCACCCCCACTGACCCAGAGTCTTCAGCCCCAGCTGCTGAGGGAGGTGGTGGTTGCTCTGTTCCCTGATAGGGAAGGGCACTTTGCTCCAGGTTCTTTGGCAACCAGCGCGGAAAACGACGACGTGCCCGAAGTGACCCGGGAGGAATTAAGAGCGGCGGTGCATAGGCTTCAAGCCAAAAATACCGCCCCAGGGCCCGACGGCATTCCTGGTCGTGTTTGGGTCCTGGCCCTGAGGGCTCTCGGGCCCCGACTGAGAGGGCTCTTTAGCGCGTGCTTGGAGAGGGGCCAGTTTCCACAACAGTGGAAAACAGGAAAACTGGTCCTTATCCGCAAGGAGGGGCGCCCGGCAGACTCACCTTCTGCCTACCGGCCAATCGTTTTGCTGGACGAAGTGGGCAAACTCTTCGAGAGAGTTATTGCAGACCGCCTAGTCCAGCACTTAACAGCAATTGGTCCGGATCTGGCGGAGAACCAGTTTGGTTTCCGCCAAGGGCGCTCCACCGTGGATGCCATAATGCGCGTGAGGGCTCTGACGGAGGAAGCAGTATCTAGGGGCGGAGTGGTCTTGGCGGTGTCTTTGGACATCGCCAACGCGTTTAACACTCTGCCCTGGAGCAGCATAAGGTCGGCGCTTGAGTATCATCAAGTGCCGATCTACCTCCGTCGCATCGTTGGGGCTTACCTGGCCGAAAGGTCAGTGATCTACCCGGGTCGGAGTCATTGGAGTCGGCGAGAGATGTCATGCGGTGTTCCACAGGGTTCGGTTCTGGGGCCGCTCCTGTGGAACATTGGGTATGACTGGGTGCTGCGCGGTGATCTCCCTCCTTGCGTCAGTGTAACTTGCTACGCTGACGATACGCTAGTAATGGCGTGGGGGGAGACTCATCGGCAAGCAGCTCTGTTGGGTACGGCGGGGGTTGCGCAAGTCGTCAGGAGGATCCGGCAGCTGGGACTCGAGGTGGCGCTCCACAAATCTGAGGCCTTATACTTTCATGGGCCTCGGAAGGCGCCACCGGCGGGGTCTTACATTACGGTGGGAGGCGTCCGCATCGGCGTCGAGAAATCAATGAGATATTTGGGTCTCATTCTCGATGGCCGATGGGACTTCGGAGAACACTTCCGAAGGTTGGTCCCCAAATGCGTGGCTGCGGCAGCAGCTCTGTCAAGATTGCTGCCCAATGTGGGGGGACCAAACGCCTCTTGCCGTAAGCTGTACTTGGGGATCGTACGGTCGATGGCCCTTTATGGGGCCCCTGTGTGGGGGGAAACCCTGGCTGCCCGTAACATCCGCGAGCTGCGAAAGCCGCAGCGGGTAATGGCAGTTAGGGTAATAAGGGGGTACCGTACGATCTCCTTCGAGGCGGCAACCTTGCTAGCCGGTTCCCCACCCTGGGACTTGGAGGCTAGGGTCCTTGCGCTGCTATACAAGTGGCGTAGGGACTCGTTCGAGCGGGGTCTCCGACCGGCGCTGCGAGAAATCGAGGCGCAGCGTTCGGAGCTCCACGTGTCCATGGTGGATGAGTGGAGGGCGCGACTTGCGCAACCCAGTGCGGGGCACGCCACAATCGTGGCGGTAAGACCGGTCCTAGAGGGATGGCTTGAGAGGCGCCGCGGCGCTCTCACGTTCCGACTGACGCAGGTGCTTTCGGGGCATGGATGCTTCGGAAAGTACTTGCGTCTAATAGGTCGGGAGCAGACGCCCGAGTGTCACCATTGCGGCGACGCAGAGGACACGGCACACCATACCCTGGCTCTCTGTCCAGAGTGGGTGGAACAACGCCGTGCCCTAGTCGCAACACTCGGCGTGGGGGGCCTCTCGCTGTCGGCCATGACACAATCCATGGTCGACAGCGAGACAGCCTGGAATGCCGTTGTCTCCTTCTGCGAGGAGGTGATGGCTGCGAAGGAGGCAGCGGAACGGGAACGGGAGCTCACGACCACCCTTCCTACCCGCGCCAGGAGACCTGGACGTCGGAGAGCGCGTGTGGCGGATCTCCGGCCATCCTAGGAGATAGCCTGCGGGCGGCAGACGGAGGGCAGTTTGCCGCCTGGCCAGAACAGGCCCGAGGCGGTGGCGCTCGTGTTTCGGCGCGCGCCTTTAGCGGAAGGAGGACTTGAAGTCCTTCTCGTGACGGGGCCTGCCTAGATAGAGGCGGGCCAAGACCTGTCTGGGCTGCGGTGAATGCTTACGCGAATCCCGTGGCCCTGACTACAGGTACTCGAGGAACACCGTGGGGTTTTAGTCGGTAAACCGAAGATTAATACAGGGAGCCCGACATACCCCGTCGCTTGCCCAGCGGCGGGGATCCGTAAAGGATTTCCCCACGTAAAAAAAAAAAAAAAAAAAAAAAAAAAAAAAAAAAAAAAAAAAGGTTAGGTTAGGTTAACTGTGTCGGACGCCCAGTTCGGGTTTCGACAGGGGCGTTCGACGGTCGACGCGGTGGCCCTACTCAGGGGCCAAGTGCAGGAGGCGGTTGGGGCTGGGGACGGAGTGTTGGCGGTGTCGTTTGACATCGCCAACGCCTTCAACTCCGTGCCCCACACAACCATATTGGAGGCACTCCGGTACCACGGAGTGCCCCAATATCTGCGGATGATCCTGGCCAACTACCTGGAGGACCGGGAGGTCCTCCTGGCGGACAGGACGGCCAGGATCAGGCGCTACGGCGCGGAACCCGGTGTTCCACAGGGCTCGGTGCTAGGGCCCCTCTTGTGGAACATCGGATTCGATTGGCTCCTGCGGGGCACCCTCCTCCAGGGCACGAGTGTCATCTGCTACGCGGATGACACTCTCCTCGTTGCCCGGGGGAGGGAATTTAGGGAGGCGGCCTGTCTGGCCTCAGCTGGCGGATCCTTAGTGGCAGGCAGGATCCGCCAGCTTGGTTTGAGGGTGGCGCTGAACAAGACCGAGGCCGTGTTCTTTCACGGGCCTCGGCAGCGCTGCCCTCCTGACGCCCACATCGTGGTGGAGGGCGTCCGGATAGGGGTCGGGGCCCAGATGAAGTATCTGGGCCTCGTGCTGGACAGCAGGTGGCGCTTCGGCCCGCACTTCAGCGGGCTGTCGACGCGCCTGCTGAAAGCCGCGGACGCCCTCTCGTGGCTCCTCCCAAACCTCGGAGGGCCCAAGGAGCGATGCCGGCGCCTCTATGCCGGCATCCTCAAGAGCATGGCCCTATACGGGGCACCCATCTGGGCGGACTCCCTCCACAGGAGGGAGAATGCAACCGCCATCCGCAGGCCCCAACGGGCCATTGCACAGCGGGTGGCGAGAGCCTACCGCTCAGTGGGCTTTGCGGCGGCGTGCGCTCTGGCCGGCACCCCTCCCTGGGAATTGGAGGCATGGGTGCTTGCCAGAGTGTACGAATGGGCGGCGCGGCGTAGGGCGCTAGGTGAGCGCCCCGCCGCGCAAGAGCGGGAGGCCGTGCGGCGGGAGGCGAGGGACGCCATCGTCCTGCACTGGGAACGGGACCTCGCCTCCGCCACTTTTGGGCGCCGGACGCTGGACGCGCTCGGTCCAGTCCTGCGGGAATGGCTCGAGCGCCCCCACGGTTTCCTCTCGTTCCGTCTAGTGCAGGTGTTGTCCGGACATGGCTGTTTCGGAACGCACCTGCACCGGATTCGGAGGGAGGAAACCCCGGCGTGTCACGACTGTGGAGCCGCGGAGGACACGGCGCAGCACACCCTCGAGGTGTGCCCAGCCTGGGCTGAGCTGCGCCGTGCCCTGACCGATGTAGTCGGATTGGACCTCTCACTTCCCAGTGTGGTGAACTCCATGCTGGGGGGTGAGGAGGCTTGGGCGGCGGTTGCCTCCTTTTGCGAGAATGTCATGTCGCAAAAGGAGGCGGCGGAGCGCGCGCGGGAGGATGATCCTCTTGCGCCGCCGCTCCGCAGGCGAAGAAGGGGTGGGAGACGGCGGTTGTACGATCGTCGCCTCCCTCCTTCTGGTGGTGATTAGCGGGCGACAGGCGCGGGGGCGCCTTCGCTCGCATTGCACTAATCACCACCCTCGTCGGGCGGGAACGGCCGAGCACTCACGGTCGTTCCCGGGCCCCTCCACTTTGGGAGGGGCGTGCGGGCCCCGCTGTAAAGGCGGGCGGTCGTCGGTGGGGGACTGGACGTAAAGGCTGTGCCGGTTTCCCAGTCCTCCTCCACACAGACGATGCGGGAGTGCCGCTGGGTTATTTTAGTGGGTATGCCGGGCTAGCCGGAGAGTCCCACATAACCCGTCCATCCCCCAATGGGCGGGTATGCGTAACGCATTTTTTCCCAGCGCAAACAAAAAAAAAAAAAAAAAAAAAAAAAAGAAAGGTTAGGTTAACTGGCTTAACAGCCAGTTGCGGGAGGTAGGGCCAGACCTGTCGGACGCCCAGTTCGGATTTCGACAGGGGCGTTCGACGGTCGACGCGGTGGCCCTACTCAGGGGCCAAGTGCAGGAGGCGGTTGGAGCTGGGGACGGAGTGTTGGCGGTGTCGTTCGACATCGCCAACGCCTTCAACTCCGTGCCCCACTCGACCATATTGGAGGCACTCCGGTATCACGGAGTGCCCCAATATCTGCGGGCGATCCTGGCCAACTACCTGGAGGACCGAGAGGTCCTCCTGGCGGACAGGACGGCCAGGATCAGGCGCTACGGCGCGGAGTCCGGTGTTCCACAGGGTTCGGTGCTAGGGCCCCTCTTGTGGAACATCGGATTCGATTGGCTGCTGCGCGGCACCCTCCTCCAGGGCACGAGTGTCATCTGCTACGCGGATGACACTCTCATCGTTGCCCGGGGGAGGGACTTTCGGGAGGCGGCCTGTCTGGCCTCGGCTGGCGGATCCTTAGTGGCAGGTAGGATCCGCCAGCTTGGTTTGAGGGTAGCGCTGAACAAGACCGAGGCCGTGTTCTTTCACGGGCCTCGGCAGCGCTGCCCTCCAGACGCCCACATCGTCGTGGAGGGCGTCCGAATAGGGGTCGGGGCCCAGATGAAGTATCTGGGCCTCGTGCTGGACAGCAGGTGGCGCTTCGGCCCGCACTTCAGCGGGCTGTCGACGCGCCTGCTTAAGGCCGCGGACGCCCTCTCATGGCTCCTCCCGAACCTGGGCGGGCCCAAGGAGCGATGCCGGCGCCTCTATGCCGGCATCCTCAAAAGCATGGCCCTATATGGGGCTCCCATCTGGGCGGACTCCCTCCACAGGAGGGAGAATGCAACCGCCATCCGCAGGCCCCAACGGGCCATTGCACAGCGGGTGGCGCGAGCTTACCGCTCGGTGGGCTTCGCGGCGGCGTGCGCTCTGGCCGGCACCCCTCCATGGGAATTGGAGGCATGGGTGCTCGCCAGAGTGTACGAGTGGACGGTGCGGCGTAGGGCGCTGGGTGAGCGCCCAGCCGCGGAAGAGCGGGAGGCCGTGCGGCGGGAGGCGAGGGATGCCATCGTCCTCCACTGGGCACGCGACCTCGCCTCCGCCACCTTTGGACGCCGGACGCTGGACGCGCTCGGTCCAGTCCTGCAGGACTGGCTCGAGCGCCCCCACGGTTTCCTCTCGTTCCGCCTGGTGCAGGTGTTGTCCGGGCATGGCTGTTTCGGAACGCACCTGCATCGGATTCAGAGGGAGGAAACCCCGGCGTGCCACGAGTGTGGAGCCGCGGAGGACACGGCGCAGCACACCCTCGAGGTGTGCCCAGCCTGGGCTGAGCTGCGCCGTGCCCTGACAGATGTGGTCGGGCAAGACCTCTCACTTCCCAGTGTGGTCAACTCCATGCTGGGGAGTGAGGAGGCTTGGGCGGCGGTTGCCTCCTTTTGCGAGAATGTCATGTCGCAAAAGGAGGCGGCGGAGCGCGCGCGGGAGGATGATCCTCTCGCGCCGCCGCTCCGCAGGCGAAGAAGGGGTGGGAGACGGCGGTTGTACGATCGTCGCCTCCCTCCTTCTGGTGGTGATTAGCGGGCGACAGGCGCGGGGGCGCCTTCGCTCGCATTGCACTAATCACCACCCTCGTCGGGCGGGAACGGCCGAGCACTCACGGACGTTCCCGGGCCCCTCCACTTAGGGAGGGGCGTGCGGGCCCCGCTGTAAAGGCGGGCGGTCGTCGGTGGAGGACTGGACGTAAAGGCTGTGCCGGTTTCCCAGTCCTCCTCCAAATAGACGATGCGGGAGTGCCGCTGGGTTATTTTAGTGGGTATGCCGGAGTAGCCGGAGAGTCCCACATAACCCGTCCATCCCCCAATGGGCGGGTATGCGTAACGCATTTTTTCCCAGCGCAAACAAAAAAAAAAAAAAAAAAAAGGTTAGGTTAGGTTAGGTTAGCTGTTTCGGAACGCACCTGCACCGGATCCGGAGGGAGGAAACCCCGGCGTGCCATGAATGCGGAGCCGCGGAGGACACGGCGCAGCACACCCTCGAGGTGTGCCCAGCCTGGGCTGAGCTGCGCCGTGCCCTGACCGATGTAGTCGGGTTAGACCTCTCACTTCCCGGTGTGGTGAACTCCATGCTGGGGAGTGAGGAGGCTTGGGCGGCGGTTGCCTCCTTTTGCGAGAATGTCATGTCGCAAAAGGAGGCGGCGGAGCGCGCGCGGGAGGATGATCCTCTCGCGCCGCCGCTCCGCAGGCGGAGAAGGGGTGGGAGACGGCGGTTGTACGATCGTCGCCTCCCTCCTTCTGGTGGTGATTAGCGGGCGACAGGCGCGGGGGCGCCTTCGCTCGCATTGCACCAATCACCACCCTCGTCGGGCGGGAACGGCCGAGCACTCACGGTCGTTCCTGGGCCCCTCCACTAAGGGAGGGGCGTGCGGGCCCCGCTGTAAAGGCGGGCGGTCGTCGGTGGGGGACTGGACGTAAAGGCTGTGCCGGTTTCCCAGTCCTCCTCCAAATAGACGATGCGGGAGTGCCGCTGGGTTATTTTAGTGGGTATGCCGGAGTAGCCGGAGAGTCCCACATAACCCGTCCATCCCCCAATGGGCGGGTATGCGTAACGCATTTTTTCCCAGCGTAAACAAAAAAAAAAAAAAAAAAAAAAAAAAAAAAAAAAAAAAAAAAAAAAAAAGGTTAGGTTGGGGGGGGAACCACCCCACAGTGCTTGCGTCCACGTCGCGTTCCCCGGAAACGTCCCAGTTCTGACCACCGTAACGGAGTGGCAGACTGGGTACGGCTAAAGTGCACTGTGCATCGTAGCGACCTTATTGCCTTGACAGCTACGATTTACGCGGAGATTATGCCCAAACCAGCGCGGGATGCCCTCGGGCATTTTGTGAAAAAAGGCCCTTCTCAGGGCCAACCCAAAGGCCCTTCTCAGGGCCAACCCAAAGGCCCTTCTCAGGGCCAACCAAAAGGCCCTTCTCAGGGCCAACGCGACACGTCGGCGTCGAGCGAAGGCAGGGCCTTCTACGGAGGGAATGTGGACGAATCGTCGGACTCCGACAACGAGTCCACTGCGTCAGATGGTGCGATGGTGATCGAGGATCCTCGATCACGATCGGCTTCGAGGAAACGTTCCTTCCTTAAAGCCGTGTCGGATGGCTCCTCGGGCTCGGGTTCGGCAAAGGAGCCAAATAAGAAGATCAGGGCAAAGAAGCCGACGATAGCAGCGGACACCCACGATGTGGGTTTAGCCGACGCCCAGCGCGAGTTGGGCCTGGCTCGGCGGGAGCAGCTCCAGCAAGAGCTGGAGGAGCGGGTTGCGGCCCAGGAGGAACGGGCGCGCGTCGCCCGTGGCAAGTCCGGGTACGGGGCGTCCCGCGTCCTGTACGCGGACCACTCCCTGGCCGAACTCCAGAGGATGGCCTTGGAGGACGAGGAGGCGATCGTGGAGGTCGCCGCCAAGTCCTCGCATTTGAAGGGGACTTTCCAGAAGTCCCTCAAATGCCGGGCCGCCAGCATGCGCGGCATCGTCGCGGAACTGGTGGACCGCAAGGCCAGCGATGAGTCGCGGCAACTGCAGGCGAAAGTGGATCGCCTGCAGTCGGAGGTTAGCCAGCTTCACCTCAAGCTGGCTGAAGCCACGGCCCGGCCATCCCAAGCCGAGCCTAGACCTGCGGCAGAGAGCTTAGCCTCCTCCCCCGGCCTTGAAGATGTCCTCCGCAATGTCATGGCGGAGGAGAGGGCGTTTGTGAGAGCCTGCCTGGCAGGCATTGAGGACCGGCTCTTGCCGGAGAAAGTCGTCCGGCCGCCGCTCGCGGCGGACAGGAGGCAAAAGGAGCCGGTGCCTACGTCCCAGACGGAGGACGCCCATCTCCCTTCGACCACCCCGACCAGCCAGCAAGGCTGGACGAAGGTGGTCGGTAAGGGCAAGGGCAAGGGGAAAAGGACGGCAGCTGTCGTCCCTGCCGTTCCCGCCACCACCACTTCCAGCCAGTCGCAGCCGACTGGCAAAGGGAAGGGGAAAGGCAAAGGGAAGGGGAAGACCACCCCCCCGGCCCCAGCCGTCTCCGCCACCACCCCTGCCGGTCAGTCGCAGTCGGCCGACAAGGGAAAGGGACAGGGCAAGAGTTCCGCCCCAGCCGGTGTCAGGAGGAACTTGGTTCCTCCCAAGACCGCGGCCGTCGTGGTGACACTCACCGCGAAAGCCGCGGAGCGGGGAGTGACGTACGCGTCCATGTTGGTGCGGGCGCGTGCCAGTGCCGATCCCACCAAATTGGGGATCGGCAAAGTGTCATGCCGCAAGACCCAGGCTGGGGCTCGTATCTTCGAGTTCCCGGGTGCGGAGGGCGGGAAGAACGCTGACCTCTTCGCAGCAAAGCTGCAAGAGGTCATTGCGGACGATGCGAAGGTGGCCAGGCCGGTGAAGTCGGCGGCCTTCGAGGTGACGGACCTGGACGACTCCGTCACCAAGGAGGAGGTGGTAGCGGCGGTCGCAGCCATAGGTGGCTGCGCAGTCGCAGCGGTGCAGGGCGGGGGCATCAGGCCCGGGCGCGGCGGCATGGGCGCAATTCGCCTGGAGTGCCCAGTCGCCGCTGCCAAAGCCGTCCTCGAGAAGGGACGGCTCGCCGTCGGGTTCAGCTCGGCGGCGGTCCGGGCCCTTGAGGTCCTGCCGCTGAGGTGTTACCGGTGCTTCGGCATCGGTCACACCCGGGCCCTCTGTCCGTCCAGTGTCGACAGGACGGGCAGTTGTTACCGCTGCGGCAAGGAGGGGCACAAATCCGCCTCCTGCGTGGCCGCCGCGCCGCACTGCGCAGTTTGTGCCGCCAGTGGCCGCCCTGCGGGCCACATAATGAAGGGGAGGAATTGCAGTCCTCCCCTTAAGAAGGGCAAAACTCAGGCGCCGACCCGGCCTGTCGCTGCCACCGCCACCCCAGTAGCTGGGACTTCGGCGGCTGTGGAGGAGGGGGGTGCGATGACCGACTAATGGGTAGAGTCGAACATCGCATCCTCCAGGCGAACACCAACCACTGCAGAACGGCACAGGATCTGTTGATGCAGACTGTGGCCGAGTGGTTGGTGGACGTGGCGGTGGTTGCCGAGCCGTACTCGATACCTGGCCGCTGGCTGGGTGATCGGGACGGCTTGGTGGCGTTGGTGTCGCGGCCTGCCACGGACTCCCCTCCCCTCTCGCTTTTAGAGAGGGGTCCGGGATACGTTGCCGCCGCGTGGGGAGAAATAGCCCTGGTCGGGGTCTATTTCTCCCCAAACCGCCCTCTAAGGGACTTCGAGGATTTTCTCGAAGTCCTTACGGCAGTCGTCGGGAGGGCGGCACCACGTCAGGTCGTCGTGTTGGGCGACCTGAACGCCAAGTCGGTGGCCTGGGGCAACTCAGCGGCGTCCTGCAACGTCCGGGGGCGCGCCGTCGAATTTTGGGCGGCCTCGTGCGGCGTGTCTCTCCTGAACAGGGGGGATGTTCACACGTGTGTGCGGCAACAGGGAGGGTCAGTGGTGGACGTATCGTTCGCCACCCCTGTGCTAGCCGCCCGCGTTGTGAACTGGCGGGTGGAGATGGTGGAGACCCTGTCGGACCACCGATATGTGCGGTTCGACATCTCCACCCAGAGCCCGCGGGGGATGGCCCGCTCGGGCCAATCACCCTTCCCGCGGTGGGCTCTCACCCGCCTGGACCGGGAGTCAGCCCAGGAGGCGGCGTTCCTCGAGGACTGGCTCTCGCCCCCTGTGGAGGGCACGGACGTGGACGCCGCAGCGGTTCGGCTGCGGGGGTCCCTGACCGAGGTGTGCAACTCCAGCATGCCTCGGTCTCGCCGTCCGCCTCCCCGTCGCGCCGTTTATTGGTGGACGGGGGAGCTGGCGGCGCTCCGGGCCGCGTGCGTGGAGGCCAGGAGGGCCTACACGCGGAGTCGGCGGCGCACCAGCCGATGTCAGGCCGAGGAGGACCGCCTCTACGCCTCTTACGTAGAGGCAAAGACGGTCCTCAAGTCGGCAATGTGCGCCGCCGAGGACTCGGCAAAGGCCGAGATGCTGGAGGGCCTCGACAGGGATCCGTTTGGGAGACCATACAAGCTGGCGCGGAGCCAGCTGCGTCCATATGGTCCCCCAATAACGGAGACCCTAGAGCCGGCGTTGCTGGATGGGGTGGTTCGGTCACTGTTTCCGCGCAGGACTGAATTCACCCCTCCAACGATGAACCCCCCGCTGGGGGGGGTGGTGGCTTCGCCGGAGGAGGAGGTGCCTCCAGTGTCGGTGGAGGAACTTCGCGCGGGGGTTCTGCCCCTCCGCGCGAAGAAGACGGCCCCTGGACCGGACGGCGTCCCCGCACGGGTGGTGGCCATCGCGGCGTCCCTAATGGAGGAAAGGCTTCGGGACCTCTTCAGCGCGTGCTTGACGGCTGGGAGGTTCCCGAAGCTATGGAAAGAAGGCAAGCTGTGCCTTCTCCGCAAGGAGGGACGCCCGGTGGACTCCCCCTCGGCATACCGGCCCATCGTTTTACTCGATGAGGTCGGTAAACTGTTCGAGGGGATCATCGCCACCCGGCTTAATAGTCAGCTGCGGGAGGTAGGGCCGGACCTGTCGGACGCCCAGTTCGGGTTCCGACAAGGGCGTTCGACGGTCGACGCGTTGGCCCTACTCAGGGGCCAAGTGCGGGAGGCGGTCGAGGCTGGGGACGGAGTGTTGGCGGTGTCGTTCGACATCGCCAACGCCTTCAACTCCGTGCCCCACTCGACCATATTGGAGGCACTCCGATACTACGGAGTGCCCCAATATCTGCGGGCGATCCTGGCCAGCTACCTGGAGGACCGAGAGGTCCTTATGGTGGACAAGGCGGCCAGGATCAGGCGCTATGGAGTGGAGTCCGGTGTTCCACAGGGTTCGGTGCTGGGGCCCCTCCTGTGGAACATCGGATTTGACTGGCTCCTGCGGGGCACCCTCCTCCAGGGCACGAGTGTCATCTGCTACGCGGATGACACTCTCCTCGTTGCCCGGGGGAGGGATTTTAGGGAGGCGGCCTGTCTGGCCTCAGCTGGCGGATCCTTAGTGGCAGGTAGGATCCGCCAGCTTGGATTGGGGGTAGCGCTGAACAAGACCGAGGCCGTGTTCTTTCACGGGCCTCGGCAGCGCTGCCCACCTGACGCCCACATCGTGGTGGAGGGCGTCCGGATAGGGGTCGGGGCCCAGATGAAGTATCTGGGCCTCGTGCTGGACAGCAGGTGGCGCTTCGGCCCGCACTTCAGCGGGCTGTCGACGCGCCTGCTTAAAGCCGCGGACGCCCTCTCATGGCTCCTCCCGAACCTGGGCGGGCCCAAAGAACGATGCCGGCGCCTCTATGCCGGCATCCTCAAAAGTATGGCCCTATACGGGGCACCCATCTGGGCGGACTCCCTCCACAGGAGGGAGAATGCAACCGCCATCCGCAGGCCCCAACGGGCCATCGCACAGCGGGTGGCGAGAGCGTACCGCTCGGTGGGCTTCGCGGCGGCGTGCGCTCTGGCCGGCACCCCTCCATGGGAATTGGAGGCATGGGTGCTCGCCAGAGTGTACGACTGGGCGGCGCGGCGTAGGGCGCTGGGTGAGCGCCCCGCCACGCAAGAGCGGGAGGCCGTGCGGCGGGAGGTGAGGGACGCCATCGTCCTGCACTGGACACGGGACCTCGCCTCCGCCACCTTCGGACGCCGGACGCTGGACGCGCTCGGTCCAGTCCTGCGGGTCTGGCTCGAGCGCCCCCACGGTTTCCTCTCTTTCCGTCTGGTGCAGGTGTTGTCCGGGCATGGCTGCTTCGGAACGCACCTGCATCGGATCCAGAGGGAGGAGACCCCGGCGTGCCACGACTGTGGAGCCGCGGAGGACACGGCGCAGCACACCCTCGAGGTGTGCCCAGCCTGGGCTGAGCTGCGCCGTGCCCTTACCGATGTAGTCGGGTTAGACCTCTCACTTCCCAGTGTGGTGAACTCCATGCTGGGGAGTGAGGAGGCTTGGGCGGCGGTTGCCTCCTTTTGCGAGAATGTCATGTCGCAAAAGGAGGCGGCGGAGCGCGCGCGGGAGGATGATCCTCTCGCGCCACCGCTCCGCAGGCGAAGGAGGGGTGGGAGAAGGCGGTTGTATGACCGTCGCCTCCCACCCTCAGGTGGTGATTAGCGGGCGACAGGCGCGGGGGCGCCTTCGTTCGCATTGCACAAATCGCCACCACCGTCGGGCGGGAACGGCTGAGCACTCACGGTCGTTTCCGGGCCCCTCCGCTAAGGGGGGCGTGCGGGCCCCGCTGTAAAGGCGGGCGGTCGTCGGTGGGGGACTGGACGTAAAGGCTGTGCCGGTTTCCCAGTCCTCCTCCAAATAGACGATGCGGGAGTGCCGCTGGGTTATTTTAGTGGGTATGCCGGAGTAGCCGGAGAGTCCCACATAACCCGTCCATCCCCCAATGGGCGGGTATGCGTAACGCATTTTTTCCCAGCGCAAACAAAAAAAAAAAAAAAAAAAAAAAAAAAAAAAAAAAAAAAAAAAAAGGTTAGGTTGGGGGGGGAACCACCCCACAGTGCTTGCGTCCACGTCGCGTTCCCCGGAAACGTCCCAGTTCTGACCACCGTAACGGAGTGGCAGACTGGGTACGGCTAAAGTGCACTGTGCATCGTAGCGACCTTATTGCCTTGACAGCTACGATTTACGCGGAGATTATGCCCAAACCAGCGCGGGATGCCCTCGGGCATTTTGTGAAAAAAGGCCCTTCTCAGGGCCAACCCAAAGGCCCTTCTCAGGGCCAACCCAAAGGCCCTTCTCAGGGCCAACCAAAAGGCCCTTCTCAGGGCCAACGCGACACGTCGGCGTCGAGCGAAGGCAGGGCCTTCTACGGAGGGAATGTGGACGAATCGTCGGACTCCGACAACGAGTCCACTGCGTCAGATGGTGCGATGGTGATCGAGGATCCTCGATCACGATCGGCTTCGAGGAAACGTTCCTTCCTTAAAGCCGTGTCGGATGGCTCCTCGGGCTCGGGTTCGGCAAAGGAGCCAAATAAGAAGATCAGGGCAAAGAAGCCGACGATAGCAGCGGACACCCACGATGTGGGTTTAGCCGACGCCCAGCGCGAGTTGGGCCTGGCTCGGCGGGAGCAGCTCCAGCAAGAGCTGGAGGAGCGGGTTGCGGCCCAGGAGGAACGGGCGCGCGTCGCCCGTGGCAAGTCCGGGTACGGGGCGTCCCGCGTCCTGTACGCGGACCACTCCCTGGCCGAACTCCAGAGGATGGCCTTGGAGGACGAGGAGGCGATCGTGGAGGTCGCCGCCAAGTCCTCGCATTTGAAGGGGACTTTCCAGAAGTCCCTCAAATGCCGGGCCGCCAGCATGCGCGGCATCGTCGCGGAACTGGTGGACCGCAAGGCCAGCGATGAGTCGCGGCAACTGCAGGCGAAAGTGGATCGCCTGCAGTCGGAGGTTAGCCAGCTTCACCTCAAGCTGGCTGAAGCCACGGCCCGGCCATCCCAAGCCGAGCCTAGACCTGCGGCAGAGAGCTTAGCCTCCTCCCCCGGCCTTGAAGATGTCCTCCGCAATGTCATGGCGGAGGAGAGGGCGTTTGTGAGAGCCTGCCTGGCAGGCATTGAGGACCGGCTCTTGCCGGAGAAAGTCGTCCGGCCGCCGCTCGCGGCGGACAGGAGGCAAAAGGAGCCGGTGCCTACGTCCCAGACGGAGGACGCCCATCTCCCTTCGACCACCCCGACCAGCCAGCAAGGCTGGACGAAGGTGGTCGGTAAGGGCAAGGGCAAGGGGAAAAGGACGGCAGCTGTCGTCCCTGCCGTTCCCGCCACCACCACTTCCAGCCAGTCGCAGCCGACTGGCAAAGGGAAGGGGAAAGGCAAAGGGAAGGGGAAGACCACCCCCCCGGCCCCAGCCGTCTCCGCCACCACCCCTGCCGGTCAGTCGCAGTCGGCCGACAAGGGAAAGGGACAGGGCAAGAGTTCCGCCCCAGCCGGTGTCAGGAGGAACTTGGTTCCTCCCAAGACCGCGGCCGTCGTGGTGACACTCACCGCGAAAGCCGCGGAGCGGGGAGTGACGTACGCGTCCATGTTGGTGCGGGCGCGTGCCAGTGCCGATCCCACCAAATTGGGGATCGGCAAAGTGTCATGCCGCAAGACCCAGGCTGGGGCTCGTATCTTCGAGTTCCCGGGTGCGGAGGGCGGGAAGAACGCTGACCTCTTCGCAGCAAAGCTGCAAGAGGTCATTGCGGACGATGCGAAGGTGGCCAGGCCGGTGAAGTCGGCGGCCTTCGAGGTGACGGACCTGGACGACTCCGTCACCAAGGAGGAGGTGGTAGCGGCGGTCGCAGCCATAGGTGGCTGCGCAGTCGCAGCGGTGCAGGGCGGGGGCATCAGGCCCGGGCGCGGCGGCATGGGCGCAATTCGCCTGGAGTGCCCAGTCGCCGCTGCCAAAGCCGTCCTCGAGAAGGGACGGCTCGCCGTCGGGTTCAGCTCGGCGGCGGTCCGGGCCCTTGAGGTCCTGCCGCTGAGGTGTTACCGGTGCTTCGGCATCGGTCACACCCGGGCCCTCTGTCCGTCCAGTGTCGACAGGACGGGCAGTTGTTACCGCTGCGGCAAGGAGGGGCACAAATCCGCCTCCTGCGTGGCCGCCGCGCCGCACTGCGCAGTTTGTGCCGCCAGTGGCCGCCCTGCGGGCCACATAATGAAGGGGAGGAATTGCAGTCCTCCCCTTAAGAAGGGCAAAACTCAGGCGCCGACCCGGCCTGTCGCTGCCACCGCCACCCCAGTAGCTGGGACTTCGGCGGCTGTGGAGGAGGGGGGTGCGATGACCGACTAATGGGTAGAGTCGAACATCGCATCCTCCAGGCGAACACCAACCACTGCAGAACGGCACAGGATCTGTTGATGCAGACTGTGGCCGAGTGGTTGGTGGACGTGGCGGTGGTTGCCGAGCCGTACTCGATACCTGGCCGCTGGCTGGGTGATCGGGACGGCTTGGTGGCGTTGGTGTCGCGGCCTGCCACGGACTCCCCTCCCCTCTCGCTTTTAGAGAGGGGTCCGGGATACGTTGCCGCCGCGTGGGGAGAAATAGCCCTGGTCGGGGTCTATTTCTCCCCAAACCGCCCTCTAAGGGACTTCGAGGATTTTCTCGAAGTCCTTACGGCAGTCGTCGGGAGGGCGGCACCACGTCAGGTCGTCGTGTTGGGCGACCTGAACGCCAAGTCGGTGGCCTGGGGCAACTCAGCGGCGTCCTGCAACGTCCGGGGGCGCGCCGTCGAATTTTGGGCGGCCTCGTGCGGCGTGTCTCTCCTGAACAGGGGGGATGTTCACACGTGTGTGCGGCAACAGGGAGGGTCAGTGGTGGACGTATCGTTCGCCACCCCTGTGCTAGCCGCCCGCGTTGTGAACTGGCGGGTGGAGATGGTGGAGACCCTGTCGGACCACCGATATGTGCGGTTCGACATCTCCACCCAGAGCCCGCGGGGGATGGCCCGCTCGGGCCAATCACCCTTCCCGCGGTGGGCTCTCACCCGCCTGGACCGGGAGTCAGCCCAGGAGGCGGCGTTCCTCGAGGACTGGCTCTCGCCCCCTGTGGAGGGCACGGACGTGGACGCCGCAGCGGTTCGGCTGCGGGGGTCCCTGACCGAGGTGTGCAACTCCAGCATGCCTCGGTCTCGCCGTCCGCCTCCCCGTCGCGCCGTTTATTGGTGGACGGTGGAGCTGGCGGGGCTCCGGGCCGCGTGCGTGGAGGCCAGGAGGGCCTACACGCGGAGTCGGCGGCGCACCAGCCGATGTCAGGCTGAGGAGGACCGCCTCTACGCCTCTTACCTAGAGGCAAAGACGGTCCTCAAGTCGGAAATGTGCGCCGCCGAGGACTCGGCAAAGGCCGAGATGCTGGAGGGCCTCGACAGGGATCCGTTTGGGAGGCCGTATAAGCAGGCGCGGAGTCAGCTGCGCCCTTACGGCCCCCCATTAGCGGAGACCCTAGAGCCGGCGTTGCTGGATGGGGTGGTTCGGTCACTGTTTCCGCGCAGGACCGACTTCACCCCACCAACGATGAACCCCCCGCTGGGGGGGGTGGTGGCTTCGCCGGAGGAGGAGGTGCCTCCAGTGTCGGTGGAGGAATTTCGCGCGGGGGTTCTGTCCCTCCGCGCGAAGAAGACGGCCCCTGGACCAGATGGCGTCCCCGCACGGGTGGTGGCCATCGCAGCGTCCTTCATGGAGCAGAGGTTTCGGGACCTCTTCAGCGCGTGCCAGACGGCTGGGAGGTTCCCGAAGATCTGGAAGGAGGGGCAGCTTTGCCTGCTCCGGAAGGAGGGACGCCCGGTGGACTCCCCCTCGGCATACCGGCCCATCGTTCTGCTCGATGAGGTCGGTAAATTGTTCGAGGGGATCATCGCCACCCGGCTAAATAGCCAGTTGCGGGAGGTAGGGCCAGACCTGTCGGACGCCCAGTTCGGGTTCCGACAAGGGCGTTCGACGGTCGACGCGTTGGCCTTACTCAGGGGCCAAGTGCGGGAAGCGGTCGATGCTGGGGACGGAGTGTTGGCGGTGTCGTTCGACATCGCCAACGCCTTCAACTCCGTGCCCCACTCGACCATATTGGAGGCACTCCGGTATCACGGAGTGCCCCAATATCTGCGGGCGATCCTGGCCAACTACCTGGAGGACCGGGAGGTCCTCCTGGCGGACAGGACGGCCAGGATCAGGCGCTACGGCGCGGAATCCGGTGTTCCACAAGGCTCGGTGCTAGGGCCCCTCTTGTGGAACATCGGATTCGATTGGCTCCTGCGGGGCACCCTCCTCCAGGGCACGAGTGTCATCTGCTACGCGGATGACACTCTCCTCGTTGCCCGGGGGAGGGACTTTCGGGAGGCGGCCTGTCTGGCCTCGGCTGGCGGATCCTTAGTGGCAGGTAGGATCCGCCAGCTTGGTTTGAGGGTAGCGCTGAACAAGACCGAGGCCGTGTTCTTTCACGGGCCTCGGCAGCGCTGCCCTCCAGACGCCCACATCGTCGTGGAGGGCGTCCGAATAGGGGTCGGGGCCCAGATGAAGTATCTGGGCCTCGTGCTGGACAGCAGGTGGCGCTTCGGCCTGCACTTCAGCGGGCTGTCGACGCGCCTGCTTAAGGCCGCGGACGCCCTCTCATGGCTCCTCCCGAACCTGGGCGGGCCCAAGGAGCGATGCCGGCGCCTCTATGCCGGCATCCTCAAGAGCATGGCCTTATATGGGGCACCCATCTGGGCGGACTCCCTCCATAGGAGGGAGAATGCAACCGCCATCCGCAGGCCCCAACGGGCCATTGCACAGCGGGTGGCGAGAGCCTACCGCTCAGTGGGCTTTGCGGCGGCGTGCACTCTGGCCGGCACCCCTCCCTGGGAATTGGAGGCATGGGTGCTTGCCAGAGTGTACGAATGGGCGGCGCGGCGTAGGGCGCTGGGTGAGCGCCCCGCCGCGCAAGAGCGGGATGCCGTGCGGCGGGAGGCGAGGGACGCAATCGTCCTACACTGGACACGGGACCTCGCCTCCGCCACATTTGGACGCCGGACGCTGGACGCGCTCGGTCCAGTCCTGCGGGACTGGCTCGAGCGCCCCCACGGTTTCCTCTCGTTCCGTCTGGTGCAGGTGTTGTCCGGGCATGGCTGCTTCGGAACGCACCTGCATCGGATCCAGAGGGAGGAAACCCCGGCGTGCCACGAGTGTGGAGCCGCGGAGGACACGGCGCAGCACACCCTCGAGGTGTGCCCAGCCTGGGCTGAGCTGCGCCGTGCCCTGAATACTGTCGTTGGGCTGGACCTCTCACTTCCCAGTGTGGTGAATTCCATGCTGGGGAGTGGGGAGGCTTGGGCGGCGGTTGCCTCCTTTTGCGAGGATGTTATGTCGCAAAAGGAGGCGGCGGAGCGCGCGCGGGAGGATGATCCTCTCGCGCCGCCGCTCCGCAGGCGAAGAAGGGGTGGGAGACGGCGGTTGTACGATCGTCGCCTCCCTCCTTCTGGTGGTGATTAGCGGGCGACAGGCGCGGGGGCGCCTTCGCTCGCATTGCACTGATCACCACCCTCGTCGGGCGGGAACGGCCGAGCACTCACGGTCGTTCCCGGGCCTCTCCACTTAGGGAGGGGCGTGCGGGCCCCGCTGTAAAGGCGGGCGGTCGTCGGTGGGGGACTGGACGTAAAGGCTGTGCCGGTTTCCCAGTCCTCCTCCAAATAGACGATGCGGGAGTGCCGCTGGGTTATTTTAGTGGGTATGCCGGAGTAGCCGGAGAGTCCCACATAACCCGTCCATCCCCCAATGGGCGGGTATGCGTAACGCATTTTTTCCCAGCGCAAACAAAAAAAAAAAAAAAAGGTTAGGTTGGGGGGGGGAACCACCCCACAGTGCTTGCGTCCACGTCGCGTTCCCCGGAAACGTCCCAGTTCTGACCACCGTAACGGAGTGGCAGACTGGGTACGGCTAAAGTGCACTGTGCTTCGTAGCGACTATCTGCCTTGAGTGCTGCGAAATTGCTTTGTTTTGATATGCCAAAACCAGCGCGGGATGCCCTCGGGCATTTTGTGAAAAAAGGCCCTTCTCAGGGCCAACCCAAAGGCCCTTCTCAGGGCCAACCCAAAGGCCCTTTTCAGGGCCAACCCAAAGGCCCTTCTCAGGGCCAACCAAAAGGCCCTTCTCAGGGCCAACGCGACGCATCAGCGTCGGGGGAAGGCAGGGCCTTCTACGGCGGGAGGGAGGGCGATTTATCGGACTCCGAAATTGAGTCCATTGAATCGGACGCCGATTCAATGGTGGTAGAGGATGCGCGATCGCGATCCGCGTCCAGAAAAAGGAAGACCTTTTTAAAGGACGGGTCGGATGGCTCCTCGGCGTCGGGTTCGGCGAAGGAGCCAAAACGAAAGGTTAAGGCCAAGAAGTTGGCAATAACAGCGGATACCCACGACGTGGGTTTGGTAGACGCCCAGCGCGAGTTGGACCTCACCAGGCGGGAGCAGCTCCAGCAAGACCTGGAGGAGCAGGTAGCGGCCAGGGAGGAACGGGCGCGCGCCGCCCGTGCCAAATCGGGATACGGAGCGTCCCGCGTTCTGTACGCGGACCACTCTCTGGCCGAACTAGAGCGGATGGCATTAGAGGACGAGGAGGTAATCGTGCAGGTCGCCACCAAGTCCTCCCACCTAAAAGGGACTTTTCAAAAGTCCCTCAAATGCCGGGCCGCCAGCATGTGCGGCATCGTCGCGGAGCTGGTCAACCGCAAGGCCAGCGATGAATCGCGGCAGCTGCAGGCGAAAGTGGATCGCCTGCAGCAGGAGGTAAGCCAGCTGCACCAAAAGCTGGCTGAAGCCACGGCCCGGCCATCCCAAGCCGAGCCCAGACCTGCGGCAGAGGGCCTCGCCCCCTCCTCCGGCCTTGAGGATATCCTCCGCAAGGTCATGGCGGAGGAGAGGGCGTTTGTTAGAGCCTGCCTGGCAAGCATTGAGGACCGGCTCTTGCCGGAGAAAGTCGTCCGGCCGCCGCTTGCGGCGGACAGGAGGCAAAAGGAGCCGGTGCCTACGTCCCAGACGGAGGATGCCCTTCTCCCCTCTACCACCCCGACCAACCAGCAGGGCTGGACAAGGGTGGTCGGTAAGGGGAAGGGCAAGGGCAAAAGGACGGCAGCTGTCGTCCCTGCCGTTCCCGCTACCACCACTCCCAGCCAGTCGCAGCCGACTGGCAAAGGGAAAGGGAAGGGGAAGAGAACCCCTCCAGCCCCAGCCGTCCCCGCCACCACCCCTGCTGGTCAGTCGACTGGCACGGGAAAGGGGAAGGGAAAGAGTTCCCCCCAAGCCGGAGCAAAGAGGAAACTGGTTCCTCCCAAGACCGCGGCCGTCGTGGTGACGCTCACCGCGGAGGCTGCGGAGCGAGGCCAGACATACGCCTCCATAATGGTGCGGGCGCGTGCAAACGCCGATCCCACGAAACTGGGCATCGGCAAAGTGTCATGCCGCCGGACACAAGCTGGGGCTCGAATTTTCGAGTTCCCGGGGGCCGAGGGCGGCAAAAACGCGGACCTCTTCGCAGCTAAGCTGCAAGAGGTCATCGCAGACTCGGCGAAGGTGGCCAGGCCGGTAAAGTCAGCGGCCATTGAGGTGACGGATCTCGACGACTCCGTCACCAAGGAGGAGGTGGTGGCAGCAATCGCAGCCATAGGGGGCTGCGAAGTCGCAGCGGTACAAGGCGGGGGCATCAGGCCCGGGCGCGGCGGCATGGGCGCAATTCGCCTGGAGTGCCCAGTCGCCGCTGCCAAAGCCGTCCTCGAGAAGGGACGGCTCGCCGTGGGGTTTAGCTCGGCAGCGGTCCGGGCACTTGAGGACCAGCCTTTGAGGTGCTACAAGTGCTTCGGAATCGGCCACACCCGAGCCCTCTGTCCGTCCAGTGTCGACAGGACGGACAGCTGCTACCGCTGCGGCAAGGAGGGGCACAAAGCCGCCTCCTGCAAGGCCGCCACGCCCCACTGCGCGGTATGTGCCGCCAGTGGCCGCCCAGCGGGCCACATCATGAAGGGGAGGAATTGTAGTCCTCCCCTTAAGAAGGGCAAGGAACAGGCGCCGACCCGGCCTGTCGTTGCCACCGCCGTCCCAGTGGCTGGGACCTCGGCGGCCGTGGAGGAGAGGGGTGCGATGTCCGATTAATGGGAGTCGAACATCGCATCCTCCAGGCGAACACCAACCACTGCAGAGCGGCCCAGGATCTGCTGATGCAGACTGTGGCCGAGTGGTTGGTGGACGTGGCGGTGGTCGCCGAGCCGTACTCGGTGCCTGGCCGTTGGCTGGGTGACCGGGATGGCTTGGTGGCGTTGGTGTCGCGGCCTGCCACGGACTCCCCTCCCCTCTCGCTTTTAGAGAGGGGTCCGGGATACGTGGCCGCCGCGTGGGGAGAAATAGCCCTGGTCGGGGTCTATTTCTCCCCAAACCGCCCTCTAAGGGACTTCGAGAATTTTCTCGAGGTCCTTACGGCAGTCGTCGGGAGGGCGGCACCACGTCAGGTCGTAGTGTTGGGCTACCTGAACGCCAAGTCGGTGGCCTGGGGCAACCCAGCGGCGTCCTGCAACGTCCGGGGGCGCGCCGTCGAATTTTGGGCGGCCTCGTGCGGCGTGTCCCTGCTAAACAGGGGGGATGTTCAGACGTGTGTGCGGCAACAGGGAGGGTCAGTGGTGGACGTGTCGTTCGCCACCCCTGTGCTAGCCACACGCGTCGTGAACTGGCGGGTGGAGATGGTGGAGACCCTGTCGGACCACCGATATGTGCGGTTCGACATCTCCACCCAGAGCCCGCGGGGGAGGGCCCGCTCGGGCCAATCTCCCTTCCCGCGGTGGGCTCTCACCCGCCTGGACCGGGAGTCAGCCCAGGAGGCAGCGTTCCTCGAGGACTGGCTCTCGCCCCCTGTGCAGGGTACGGACGTGGACGCCGCAGCGGTTCGGCTGCGGGGATCCCTGACCGAGGTGTGCAACTCCAGCATGCCTCGGTCTCGCCGTCCGCCTCCCCGTCGCGCCGTTTATTGGTGGACGGTGGAGCTGGCGGGGCTCCGGGCCGCGTGCGTGGAGGCCAGGAGGGCCTACACGCGGAGTCGGCGGCGCACCAGCCGATGTCAGGCTGAGGAGGACCGCCTCTACGCCTCTTACCTAGAGGCAAAGACGGTCCTCAAGTCGGAAATGTGCGCCGCCGAGGACTCGGCAAAGGCCGAGATGCTGGAGGGCCTCGACAGGGATCCGTTTGGGAGGCCGTATAAGCAGGCGCGGAGCCAGCTGCGCCCTTACGGTCCCCCATTAGCGGAGACCCTAGAGCCGGCGTTGCTGGATGGGGTGGTTCGGTCACTGTTTCCGCGCAGGACCGACTTCACCCCACCAACGATGAACCCCCCACTGGGGGGGGGTGGCGGCTTCGCCGGCGGAGGAGGTCCCTCCAGTGTCGGCGGAGGAAGTTCGCGCGGGGGTTCTGCCCCTCCGCGCGAAGAAGACGGCCCCTGGACCGGACGGCGTCCCCGCACGGGTGGTGGCCATCGCGGCGTCCCTCATGGAGGAAAGGCTTCGGGACCTCTTCAGCGCGTGCCTGATGGCTGGGAGGTTCCCGAAGCCATGGAAGGAAGGCAAATTGTGCCTTCTCCGGAAGGAGGGACGCCCGGTGGACTCCCCCTCGGCATACCGGCCCATCGTTCTGCTGGATGAGGTCGGTAAACTGTTCGAGGGGATACTCGCCACCCGGCTTAATAGCCATTTGCGGGAGGTAGGGCCGGACCTGTCGGACGCCCAGTTCGGGTTCCGACAGGGGCGTTCGACGGTCGACGCGTTGGCCCTACTCAGGGGCCAGGTGCGGGAGGCGGTCGAGGCTGGGGACGGAGTGTTGGCGGTGTCGTTCGACATCGCCAACGCGTTCAACTCCGTGCCCCACTCGACCATATTGGAGGCCCTCCGGTACCACGGAGTGCCCCAATATCTGCGGGTGATCCTGGCCAACTATCTGGAGGACCGAGAGGTCCTCCTGGCGGACAGGACGGCCAGGATCAGGCGCTACGGCGCGGAGTCCGGTGTTCTACAGGGTTCGGTGCTAGGGCCCCTCTTGTGGAACATCGGATTCGATTGGCTGCTGCGCGGCACCCTCCTCCAGGGCACGAGTGTCATCTGCTACGCGGATGACACTCTCCTCGTTGCCCGGGGGAGGGATTTTAGGGAGGCGGCCTGTCTGGCCTCAGCTGGCGGATCCTTAGTGGTAGGTAGGATCCGCCAGCTTGGTTTGAGGGTGGCGCTGAACAAGACCGAGGCCGTGTTCTTTCACGGGCCTCGGCAGCGCTGCCCTCCTGACGCCCACATCCTGGTGGAGGGCGTCCGGATAGGGGTCGGGGCCCAGATGAAGTATCTGGGCCTCGTGCTGGACAGCAGGTGGCGCTTCGGCCCGCACTTCAGCGGGCTGTCGACGCGCCTGCTAAAAGCCGCGGACGCCCTCTCATGGCTCCTCCCGAACCTGGGCGGGCCCAAGGAGCGATGCCGGCGCCTCTATGCCGGCATCCTCAAAAGCATGGCCCTATATGGGGCTCCCATCTGGGCGGACTCCCTCCACAGGAGGGAGAATGCAACCGCCATCCGCAGGCCCCAACGGGCCATTGCACAGCGGGTGGCGCGAGCCTACCGCTCGGTGGGCTTCGCGGCGGCGTGCGCTCTGGCCGGCACCCCTCCATGGGAATTGGAGGCATGGGTGCTCGCCAGAGTGTACGAATGGGTGGCGCGGCGTAGGGCGCTGGGTGAGCGCCCCGCCGCGCAAGAGCGGGAGGCCGTGCGGCGGGAGGCGAGGGACGCAATCGTCCTTCACTGGACACGAGACCTCGCCTCCGCCACCTTTGGACGCCGGACGCTGGACGCGCTCGGTCCAGTCCTGCGGGACTGGCTCGAGCGCCCCCACGGTTTCCTCTCTTTCCGTCTGGTGCAGGTGTTGTCCGGGCATGGCTGCTTCGGAACGCACCTGCATCGGATCCAGAGGGAGGAGACCCCGGCGTGCCACGACTGTGGAGCCGCGGAGGACACGGCGCAGCACACCCTCGAGGTGTGCCCAGCCTGGGCTGAGCTGCGCCGTGCCCTGACAGATGTGGTCGGGATGGACCTCTCACTTCCCAGTGTGGTGAACTCCATGCTGGGGAGTGAGGAGGCTTGGGCGGCGGTTGCCTCCTTTTGCGAGAATGTCATGTCGCAAAAGGAGGCGGCGGAGCGTGCGCGGGAGGATGATCCTCTCGCGCCACCGCTCCGCAGGCGAAGAAGGGGTGGGAGACGGCGGTTGTACGATCGTCGCCTCCCTCCTTCTGGTGGTGATTAGCGGGCGACAGGCGCGGGGGCGCCTTCGCTCGCATTGCACTGATCACCACCCTCGTCGGGCGGGAACGGCCGAGCACTCACGGTCGTTCCCGGGCCTCTCCACTTAGGGAGGGGCGTGCGGGCCCCGCTGTAAAGGCGGGCGGTCGTCGGTGGGGGACTGGACGTAAAGGCTGTGCCGGTTTCCCAGTCCTCCTCCAAATAGACGATGCGGGAGTGCCGCTGGGTTATTTTAGTGGGTATGCCGGAGTAGCCGGAGAGTCCCACATAACCCGTCCATCCCCCAATGGGCGGGTATGCGTAACGCATTTTTTCCCAGCGCAAACAAAAAAAAAAAAAAAAAAAAAAAAAGGTTAGGTTGGGGGGACGAAATTGATTGAATTTGATATGCCAAAACCTGTGCAGGATGCCCTCGGGCATTTTGTTAAAAAAGGCCCTTCTCAGGGCCAACCCAAAGGCCCTTCTCAGGGCCAACCCAAAGGCCCTTCTCAGGGCCAACCAAAAGGCCCTTCTCAGGGCCAACGCGACGCGTCGGCGTCGAACGAAGGCAGGGCCTTCTACGGAGGAAAAGTTGTCGAATTGTCGGACTCCGACAACGAGTCCGTTGGGTCGGATGCCAGTGCGATGGCGATCGAAGATCGGTCACCGTCGGGCATCAAGGAAGCGAACCTTCCTGAAAGTTGTGTCTGATGGCTCCTCAGGCTCGGGTTCGGCGAAGGAGTCCAAGAGAAAGGTCAAGGCCAAAAAGGCGTTGACAGCAGCTGACACCCATGACGTGGGTTTGGCCGATGCCCAACGTGAGTTGGACCTGGCACGGCGGGAGCAGCTCCAGCAAGAGCTGGAGGAGCGGGTTGCGGCCCAGGAGGAACGGGCGCGCGTCGCCCGTGCAAAGTCCGGGTACGGGGCGTCCCGCGTCCTGTACGCGGACCACTCCCTGGCCGAACTCCAAAGGATGGCCTTGGAGGACGAGGAGGCGATCGTAGAGGTCGCCGCCAAGTCTTCGCATCTGAAGGGGACTTTCCAGAAGTCCCTCAAATGCCGGGCCGCCAGCATGCGTGGCATCGTCGCGGAGCTGGTGGACCGCAAGGCCAGCGACGAAACGCGGCAACTGCAGGCGAAGGTAGATCGCCTGCAGTCGGAGGTCAGCCAGCTGCACATGAAGCTGGCTGAAGCCACAGCCCGGCCATCGCAAGCCGAGCCCGGACCTGCGGCGGAGGGTCTTGCCTCCTCCCCCGGCCTTGAGGATGTCCTCCGCAAGGTGATGGCGGAGGAGAGGGCCTTCGTGAGGGCCTGCCTAGCGGGCATTGAGGACCGGCTCTTGCCGGCGAAAGTCGTTCGACCGCCGCTTGCGGCGGACAGAAGGCGAGAGGAGCCGGTGCCTAGCTCCACGAGGGAGGACGCCCTTCTCCCTTCCACCACCCCGACCAACCAGCAGGGCTGGACGAAGGTGGTCGGTAAGGGGAAGGGCAAAGGCAAAAGGACGGCACCTGTTGTCCCTGCCGTCCCCGCCACCACCACTCCCAGCCAGTCGCAGCCGACTGGCAAAGGGAAGGGGAAAGGGAAGGGGAAGGGGAAGAGCACCCCTCCAGCCCCAGCCGTCTCCGCCACCACCCCTGCCGGTCAGTCGTCGACTGGCAAGGGAAAGGGGAAGGGTTCACCCCCAGCCGGTGCCAAGAGGAACCTAGTTCCTCCCAAGACCGCGGCCGTCGTGGTGACGCTCACCACGGAGGCTGCGGAGCGGGGCGAGACGTACGCGTCCGTAATGTTGCGGGCGCGTGCTAATGCCGATCCTACCAAACTGGGGATCGGTAAAGTCTCGTGCCGCCGGACGCAGGCTGGGGCTCGAATTTTTGAGTTCCCTGGCGCCGAGGGCGCGAAGAACGCGGACCTCTTCGCAGCGAAGCTGCAGGAGGTCATCGCGAACTCGGCGAAGGTGGCCAGGCCGGTGAAGTCGGCGGCCATGGAGGTGACGGATCTGGACGACTCCGTCACCAAGGAGGAGGTGGTGGCAGCGATCGCAGCCATTGGGGGTTGCGAAGTCGCAGCGGTGCAGGGCGGGGGCATCAGGCCCGGGCGCGGCGGCATGGGCACCATTCGCCTTGAGTGCCCAGTCGCCGCTGCCAAAGCCGTCCTCGAAAAGGGACGGCTCGCCGTCGGCTTCAGCTCGGCTGCGGTCCGGGCCCTTGAGGACCAGCCTCTGCGGTGTTACCGGTGCTTCGGCATCGGTCACACCCGAGCCCTCTGTCCGTCCAGCATTGACAGGGCGGACAGTTGTTACCGCTGCGGCAAGGAGGGCCACAGGTCCGCCTCCTGCATGGCCGCCGCGCCGCACTGCGCAGTTTGTGCCGCCAGTGGTCGCCCTGCGGGCCACATTATGAAGGGGAGGAATTGCAGTCCTCCCCTTAAGAAGGGCAAAGCCCAGGCTCCGACCCGGCCTGTCGCTGCCACCACCGTCCCAGTGGCTGGGACCTCAGCGGCTGTGGAGGAGGAGGGTGCGATGTCCTACTAATGGGTAGAGTCGAACATCGCATCCTCCAGGCGAACACCAACCACTGCAGAGCGGCCCAGGATCTGCTGATGCAGACTGTGGCCGAGTGGTTGGTGGACGTGGCGGTGGTCGCCGAGCCGTACTCGGTACCTGGCCGTTGGCTGGGTGATCGAGACGGCTTGGTGGCGTTGGTGTCGCGGCCTGCCACGGACTCCCCTCCCCTCTCGCTTTTAGAGAGGGGTCCGGGATACGTGGCCGCCGCGTGGGGAGAAATAGCCCTAGTCGGGGTCTATTTCTCCCCAAACCGCCCTCTAAGGGACTTCGAGAACTTTCTCGAAGTCCTTACGGCAGTCGTCGGGAGGGCGGCACCACGTCAGGTCGTCGTGTTAGGCGACCTGAACGCCAAGTCAGTGGCCTGGGGCAATTCAGCGGCGTCCTGCAACGTCCGGGGGCGCGCCGTCGAATTTTGGTCGGCTTCGTGCGGCGTGTCCCTCCTGAACAGGGGGGATGTTCACACGTGTGTGCGGCAACGGGGAGGGTCAGTGGTGGACGTATCGTTCGCCACCCCCGTTCTAGCCGCCCGCGTCGTGAACTGGCGGGTGGAGATGGTGGAGACCCTGTCGGACCACCGATATGTGCGGTTCGACATCTCCACCCAGAGCCCGCGGGGGATGGCCCGCTCGGGCCAATCTCCCTTCCCGCGGTGGGCTCTCACCCGCCTGGACCGGGAGGCAGCCCTGGAGGCAGCGTTCCTCGAGGACTGGCTCTCGCCCCCTGTGCAGGGCACGGACGTCGACGCCGCAGCGGTTCGGCTCCGGGGGTCCCTGACCGAGGTGTGCAATTCCAGCATGCCTCGGTCTCGCCGTCCGCCTCCCCGTCGCGCTGTTTATTGGTGGACGGTGGAGCTGGCGGCGCTCCGGGCCGCGTGCGTGGAGGCCAGGAGGGCCTACACGCGGAGTCGGCGGCGCACCAGCCGATGTCAGGCGGAGGAGGACCGCCTCTACGCCTGTTACGTAGAGGCAAAGACGGTCCTCAAGTTGGCAATGTGCGCCGCCGAAGACTCGGCAAAGGCCGAGATGCTGGAGGGACTCGACAGGGATCCGTTTGGGAGGCCATATAAGCTGGCGCGGAGCCAGCTGCGCCCTTATGGCCCCCCACTAACGGAGACCCTAGAGCCGGCGTTGCTGGATGGGGTGGTTCGGTCACTGTTTCCGTGCAGGACCGAATTCACCCCACCAACGATGAACCCCCCACTGGGGGGGGTGGTGGCTTCGCCGGCGGAGGAGGTCCCTCCGGTTTCGGCGGAGGAATTTGGCGCGGGGGTTCTGTCCCTCCGCGCGAAAAAGACGGCCCCTGGACCGGATGGCGTCCCCGCACGGGTGGTGGCCATCGCGGCGTCCCTAATGGAGCAGAGGTTTCGGGACCTCTTCAGCGCTTGCCTGACGGCTGGGAGGTTCCCGAAGCTCTGGAAGGAGGGGCATCTTTGCCTGCTCCGGAAGGAGGGACGCCCGATGGACTCCCCCTCGGCATACCGGCCCATCGTTCTGCTCGATGAGGTCGGTAAACTGTTCGAGGGGATCCTCGCCACCCGGCTTAACAGCCATTTGCGGGAGGTAGGGCCGGACCTGTCGGACGCCCAGTTCGGCTTTCGACAAGGGCGTTCGACGGTCGACGCGGTGGCCCTACTCAGGGGCCAAGTAAAGGCGGCGGTCGAGGCTGGGGACGGAGTGTTGGCGGTGTCGTTCGACATCGCCAACGCGTTCAACTCCGTGCCCCACTCGACCATATTGGAGGCACTCCGGTACCACGGAGTGCCCCAATATCTGCGGGCGATCCTGGCCAACTACCTGGAGGACCGGGAGGTCCTCCTGGCGGACAGGACGGCCAGGATCAGGCGCTACGGCGCGGAGTCCGGTGTTCCACAGGGTTCGGTGCTAGGGCCCCTCTTGTGGAACATCGGATTCGATTGGCTCCTGCGGGGCACCCTCCTCCAGGACACGAGTGTCATCTGCTACGCGGATGACACTCTCCTCGTTGCCCGGGGGAGGGACTTTAGGGAGGCGGCCTGTCTGGCCTCAGCTGGCGGATCCTTAGTGGCAGGTAGGATCCGCCAGCTTGGTTTGAGGGTGGCGCTGAACAAGACTGAGGCCGTGTTCTTTCACGGGCCTCGGCAGCGCTGCCCTCCTGACGCCCACATCGTGGTGGAGGGCGTCCGTATAGGGGTCGGGGCCCAGATGAAGTATCTGGGCCTCGTGCTGGACAGCAGGTGGCGCTTCGGCCCGCACTTCAGCGGGCTGTCGACGCGCCTGCTCAAAGCCGCGGACGCCCTCTCATGGCTCCTCCCAAACCTGGGAGGGCCCAAGGAGCGATGCCGGCGCCTCTATGCCGGCATCCTGAAGAGCATGGCCCTGTATGGGGCACCCATCTGGGCGGACTCCCTCCACAGGAGGGAGAATGCAACCGCCATCCGCAGGCCCCAACGCGCCATTGCACAGCGGGTGGCGAGGGCGTACCGCTCGGTGGGTTTTGCGGCGGCGTGCGCTCTGGCCGGCACCCCTCCCTGGGAATTGGAGGCATGGGTGCTCGCCAGAGTGTACGAATGGGTGGCGCGGCGTAGGGCGCTGGGTGAGCGCCCCGCCGCGCAAGAGCGGGAGGCCGTGCGGCGGGAGGCGAGGGACGCAATCGTTGTCCACTGGACACGGGACCTCGCCTCCGCCACCTTTGGACGCCGGACGCTGGACGCGCTCGGCCCAGTCCTGCGGGATTGGCTCGAGCGCCGCCACGGTTTCCTCTCTTTCCGTCTGGTGCAGGTGTTGTCCGGGCATGGTTGCTTCGGAGCGCACCTGCATCGGATCCAGAGGGAGGAAGCCCCGGCGTGCCACCATTGCGGAGCCGCGGAGGACACGGCGCAGCACACCCTCGAGGTGTGCCCAGCCTGGGCTGAGCTGCGCCGTGCCCTGAATACTGTCGTTGGGCTGGACCTCTCACTTCCCAGTGTGGTGAACTCCATGCTGGGGAGTGAGGAGGCTTGGGCGGCGGTTGCCTCCTTTTGCGAGGACGTCATGTCGCAAAAGGAGGCGGCGGAGCGCACGCGGGAGGATGATCCTCTCGCGCCACCGCTCCGCAGGCGAAGGAGGGGTGGGAGAAGGCGGTTGTACGACCGTCGCCTCCCACCCTCAGGTGGTGATTAGCGGGTGACAGGCGCGGGGGCGCCTTCGCTCGCATTGCACAAATCGCCACCACCGTCGGGCGGGAACGGCCGAGCACTCACGGTCGTTCCCGGGCCCCTCCACTTAGGAAGGGGCGTGTGGGCCCCGCTGTAAAGGCGGGCGGTCGTCGGTGGGGGACTGGACGTAAAGGCTGTGCCGGTTTCCCAGTCCCCCTCCAAACAGACGATGCGGGAGTGCCGCTGGGTTATTTTAGTGGGTATGCCGGAGTAGCCGGAGAGTCCCACATAACCCGTCCATCCCCCAATGGGCGGGTATGCGTAACGCATTTTTTCCCAGCGCAAACAAAAAAAAAAAAAAAAAAAAAAAAAAAACAAAAAAAAAAAAAAAAAAGGTTAGGTTTGGGGGGGAACCACCCCACAGTGCTTGCGTCCACGTCGCGTTCCCTGGAAACGTCCCAGTCCTGACCACCGTAACGGAGTGGCAGGCTGGGTACGGCTAAAGTGCACTGTGCATCGTAGCGATCTTATTGCCTTGAGAGCTACGTACTTGTCGGAAATGCCAAAACAACCGCGGGATGCCCTCGGGCATTTCATTAGAAAAGGCCCTTCTCAGGGCCAACCCAAAGGCCCTTCTCAGGGCCAACCCAAAGGCCCTTCTCAGGGCCAACCAAAAGGCCCTTCTCAGGGCCAACGCGACGCTGGAGCAGCGTCGGAAGAAGGCAAGGCCTTCTACGGAGGGAGGGCGGGCGATTTGTCGGACTCCGACATTGAGTCCATTTCGTCGGATGCCGAGTCGATGGTGATCGCTGGTTCTCGGTCGCGATCGGCATCGGGGAAGCGGAAGGCGTACCTCAAGAACGGGTCGGATGGATCCTCGGCCTCGGGTTCAGGTTCGAAGGAGCCAAAAAAGAAGGCACAAAAGACCACGGCGGACACCCATGACGTGGGTTTGGTTGACGCCCAGCGTCAGTTGGACCTGGCTCAGCGGGAGCGGCTCCAACAAGACCTGGAGGAGCAGGTAGCGGCCAGGGAGGAACGGGCGCGCGCCGCCCGCGCCAAATCCGGATACGGAGCGTCCCGCGTTCTGTACGCGGACCACTCCCTGGCCGAGCTGGAGCGGATGGCATTGGAGGACGAGGAGGTAATCGTCCAGGTCGCCACCAAGTCCTCCCACCTAAAAGGGACTTTTCAAAAGTCCCTCAAATGCCGGGCCGCCAGCATGCGCGGCATCGTCGCGGAGCTGGTCGACCGCAAGGCCAGCGACGAGTCGCGGCAACTGCAGGCGAAAGTGGATCGCCTGCAGCAGGAGGTAAGCCAGCTGCACCAAAAGCTGGCTGAAGCCACGGCCCGGCCATCCGAAGCCGAGCCTAGACCTGCGGCAGAGGGCCTTGCCTCCTCCCCCGGCCTTGAAGATATCCTCCGCAAAGTTATGGCGGAGGAGAGGGCCTTTGTTCGGGCCTGCCTAGCGGGCATTGAGGACCGGCTCTTGCCGGAGAAAGTCGTCCGGCCGCCGCTTGCGGCGGACAGGAGGCAAAAGGAGCCGGTGCCTACGTCCCAGACGGAGGATGCCCTTCTCCCCTCTACCACCCCGACCAACCAGCAGGGCTGGACGAAGGTGGTCGGTAAGGGGAAGGGCAAGGGCAAAAGGACGGCAGCTGTCGTCCCTGCCGTTCCCGCTACCACCACTCCCAGCCAGTCGCAGCCGACTGGCAAAGGGAAAGGGAAGGGGAAGAGAACCCCTCCAGCCCCAGCCGTCCCCGCCACCACCCCTGCTGGTCAGTCGACTGGCACGGGAAAGGGGAAGGGAAAGAGTTCCCCCCAAGCCGGAGCAAAGAGGAAACTGGTTCCTCCCAAGACCGCGGCCGTCGTGGTGACGCTCACCGCGGAGGCTGCGGAGCGAGGCCAGACATACGCCTCCATAATGGTGCGGGCGCGTGCAAACGCCGATCCCACGAAACTGGGCATCGGCAAAGTGTCATGCCGCCGGACACAAGCTGGGGCTCGAATTTTCGAGTTCCCGGGGGCCGAGGGCGGCAAAAACGCGGACCTCTTCGCAGCTAAGCTGCAAGAGGTCATCGCAGACTCGGCGAAGGTGGCCAGGCCGGTAAAGTCAGCGGCCATTGAGGTGACGGATCTCGACGACTCCGTCACCAAGGAGGAGGTGGTGGCAGCAATCGCAGCCATAGGGGGCTGCGAAGTCGCAGCGGTACAAGGCGGGGGCATCAGGCCCGGTCGCGGCGGCATGGGCGCAATTCGCCTGGAGTGCCCAGTCGCCGCTGCCAAAGCCGTCCTCGAGAAGGGACGGCTCGCCGTCGGGTTCAGCTCGGCGGCGGTCCGGGCACTTGAGGACCAGCCTTTGAGGTGCTACAAGTGCTTCGGAATCGGCCACACCCGAGCCCTCTGTCCGTCCAGTGTCGACAGGACGGACAGCTGCTACCGCTGCGGCAAGGAGGGGCACAAAGCCGCCTCCTGCAAGGCCGCCACGCCCCACTGCGCGGTATGTGCCGCCAGTGGCCGCCCAGCGGGCCACATCATGAAGGGGAGGAATTGTAGTCCTCCCCTTAAGAAGGGCAAGGAACAGGCGCCGACCCGGCCTGTCGTTGCCACCGCCGTCCCAGTGGCTGGGACCTCGGCGGCCGTGGAGGAGAGGGGTGCGATGTCCGATTAATGGGAGTCGAACATCGCATCCTCCAGGCGAACACCAACCACTGCAGAGCGGCCCAGGATCTGCTGATGCAGACTGTGGCCGAGTGGTTGGTGGACGTGGCGGTGGTCGCCGAGCCGTACTCGGTGCCTGGCCGTTGGCTGGGTGACCGGGACGGCTTGGTGGCGTTGGTGTCGCGGCCTGCCACGGACTCCCCTCCCCTCTCGCTTTTAGAGAGGGGTCCGGGATACGTGGCCGCCGCGTGGGGAGAAATAGCCCTGGTCGGGGTCTATTTCTCCCCAAACCGCCCTCTAAGGGACTTCGAGAATTTTCTCGAAGTCCTTACGGCAGTCGTCGGGAGGGCGGCACCACGTCAGGTCGTCGTAATGGGCGACCTGAACGCCAAGTCGGTGGCCTGGGGCAACCCGGCGGCGTCGTGCAACGTCCGGGGTCGCGCCGCCGAATTTTGGTCGGCTTCGTGCGGCGTGTCCCTCCTGAACAGGGGGGATGTTCACACGTGTGTGCGGCAACAGGGAGGGTCAGTGGTGGACGTGTCGTTCGCCACCCCTGTGCTAGCCACACGCGTCGTGAACTGGCGGGTGGAGATGGTGGAGACCCTGTCGGACCACCGATATGTGCGGTTCGACATCTCCACCCAGAGCCCGCGGGGGATGGCCCGCTCGGGCCAATCTCCCTTCCCGCGGTGGGCTCTCACCCGCCTGGACCGGGAGGCAGCCCTGGAGGCAGCGTTCCTCGAGGACTGGCTCTCGCCCCCTGTGGAGGTGACGGACGTGGACGCCGCAGCGGTCCAGCTGCGGAGGTCCCTGACCGAGGTGTGCAACTCCAGCATGCCTCGGTCTCGCCGTCCGCCTCCCCGTCGCGCCGTTTATTGGTGGACGGGGGAGCTGGCGGCGCTACGGGCCGCGTGCGTGGAGGCCAGGAGGGCCTACACGCGGAGTCGGCGGCGCACCAGCCGATGTCAGGCTGAGGAGGACCGCCTCTACGCCTCTTACATGGAGGCAAAGACGATCCTCAAGACGGCAATGTGCGCCGCCGAAGACTCGGCAAAGGCCGAGATGCTGGAGGGACTCGATAGGGATCCGTTTGGGAGGCCATATAAGCTGGCGCGGAGCCAGCTGCGCCCTTATGGCCCCCCACTAACGGAGACCCTAGAGCCGGCGTTGCTGGATGGGGTGGTTCGGTCACTGTTTCCGCGCAGGACCGAATTCACCCCACCAACGATGAACCCCCCACTGGGGGGGGTGGTGGCTTCGCCGGCGGAGGAGGTCCCTCCGGTTTCGGCGGAGGAATTTGGCGCGGGGGTTCTTTCCCTCCGCGCGAAAAAGACGGCCCCTGGACCGGATGGCGTCCCCGCACGGGTGGTGGCCATCGCGGCGTCCCTAATGGAGCAGAGGTTTCGGGACCTCTTCAGCGCGTGCCTGACGGCTGGGAGGTTCCCGAAACTATGGAAGGAGGGGCAGCTTTGCCTGCTCCGGAAGGAGGGACGCCCGGTGGAATCCCCCTCGGCATACCGGCCCATCGTTCTGCTCGATGAGGTCGGTAAACTGTTCGAGGGGATCCTAGCCACCCGGCTTAACAGCCATTTGCGGGAGGTAGGGCCGGACCTGTCGGACGCCCAGTTCGGGTTTCGACAGGGGCGTTCGACGGTCGACGCGGTGGCCCTACTCAGGGGCCAAGTGCAGGAGGCGGTCGGAGCTGGGGACGGAGTGTTGGCGGTGTCGTTCGACATCGCCAACGCGTTCAACTCCGTGCCCCACTCGACCATATTGGAGGCACTCCGGTACCACGGAGTGCCCCAATATCTGCGGGCGATCCTGGCCAACTACCTGGAGGACCGGGAGGTCCTCCTGGCGGACAGGACGGCCAGGATCAGGCGCTACGGCGCGGAGTCCGGTGTTCCACAGGGTTCGGTGCTAGGGCCCCTCTTGTGGAACATCGGATTCGATTGGCTGCTGCGCGGCACCCTCCTCCAGGGCACGAGTGTCATCTGCTACGCGGATGACACTCTCCTCGTTGCCAGGGGGAGGGACTTTGGAGAGGCGGCCTGTCTGGCCTCGGCTGGCGGATCCTTAGTGGCAGGTAGGATCCGCCAGCTCGGTTTGAGGGTAGCGCTGAACAAGACCGAGGCCGTGTTCTTTCACGGGCCTCGGCAGCGCTGCCCTCCTGACGCCCACATCGTGGTGGAGGGCGTCCGGATAGGGGTCGGGGCCCAGATGAAGTATCTGGGCCTCGTGCTGGACAGCAGGTGGCGCTTCGGCCCGCACTTTAGCGGGCTGTCGACGCGCCTGCTGAAAGCCGCGGACGCCCTCTCATGGCTCCTCCCAAACCTGGGAGGGCCCAAGGAGCGATGCCGGCGCCTCTATGCCGGCATCCTCAAGAGCATGGCCCTATATGGGGCACCCACCTGGGCGGACTCCCTCCATAGGAGGGAGAATGCAACCGCCATCCGCAGGCCCCAACGGGCCATTGCACAGCGGGTGGCGAGAGCCTACCGCTCAGTGGGCTTTGCGGCGGCGTGCGCTCTGGCCGGCACCCCTCCCTGGGAATTGGAGGCATGGGTGCTCGCCAGAGTGTACGAATGGGCGGCGCGGCGTAGGGCGCTGGGTGAGCGCCCCGCCGCGCAAGAGCGGGATGCCGTGCGGCGGGAGGCGAGGGACGCAATCGTCCTCCACTGGACACGGGACCTCGCCTCCGCCACATTTGGACGCCGGACGTTGGACGCGCTCGGTCCAGTCCTGCGGGACTGGCTCGAGCGATCCCACGGTTTCCTCTCTTTCCGTCTGGTGCAGGTGTTGTCCGGGCATGGTTGTTTCGGAACGCACCTGCATCGGATCCAGAGGGAGGAGACCCCGGCGTGCCACGACTGTGGAGCCGCGGAGGACACGGCGCAGCACACCCTCGAGGTGTGCCCAGCCTGGGCTGAGCTGCGCCGTGCCCTGACTGATGTGGTCGGGCAGGACCTCTCACTTCCCAGTGTGGTCAACTCCATGCTGGGGAGTGAGGAGGCTTGGGCGGCGGTTGCCTCCTTTTGCGAGAATGTCATGTCGCAAAAGGAGGCGGCGGAGCGCGCGCGGGAGGATGATCCTCTCGCGCCGCCGCTCCGCAGGCGGAGAAGGGGTGGGAGACGGCGGTTGTACGATCGTCGGCTCCCTCCTTCTGGTGGTGATTAGCGGGCGACAGGCGCGGGGGCGCCTTCGCTCGCATTGAACCAATCACCACCCTCGTCGGGCGGGAACGGCCGAGCACTCACGGTCGTTCCCGGGCCCCTCCACTAAGGGAGGGGCGTGCGGGCCCCGCTGTAAAGGCGGGCGGTCGTCGGTGGGGGACTGGATGTAAAGGCTGTGCCGGTTTCCCAGTCCTCCTCCAAATAGACGATGCGGGAGTGCCGCTGGGTTATTTTAGTGGGTATGCCGGAGTAGCCGGAGAGTCCCACATAACCCGTCCATCCCCCAATGGGCGGGTATGCGTAACGCATTTTTTCCCAGCGCAAACAAAAAAAAAAAAAAAAAAAAAAAAAAAAAAAAAAAAAAAAAAATGTTAGGTTGGGGACCGCCGCGTGGGGAGAAATAGCCCTGGTCGGGGTCTATTTCTCCCCAAACCGCCCTCTAAGGGACTTCGAGGATTTTCTCGAAGTCCTTACGGCAGTCGTCGGGAGGGCGGCACCACGTCAGGTCGTCGTGTTGGGCGACCTGAACGCCAAGGCGGTGGCCTGGGGCAACCCAGCGGCGTCATGTAACGTCCGGGGGCGCGCCGTCGAATTTTGGGCGGCTTCGTGCGGCGTGTCCCTCCTGAACAGGGGGGATGTTCACACGTGTGTGCGGCAACAGGGAGGGTCAGTAGTGGACGTGTCGTTCGCCACCCCTGTGCTAGCCACACGCGTTGTGAACTGGCGGGTGGAGATGGTGGAGACCCTGTCGGACCACCGATATTTATTTATTTATTTATTTATTTATACTTATTGCACAAAACTGTACAAAGGCGGACTTAATGCCAAAGGCATTCTCTCCCAGTCAACCTTAGGGTGATGCAGAGATAATATGGTAGGTGCACTATAGACCAAGTATAATAAAAATTACTAAAATACTTGACAAGTACTATAAAATACAATCGTATAAATACAATAGTTACATAACTACACACTATACTATAAATACATAAATATATAGGTATATATATATACATATAAATATATAGACAAATATATTAAATATATATACATTTATAAATATATTACATATATAATAATATATACACAAACTGTAATATTAAGTTGATTCTGCCTTAATTTTTTTGTGAATGTAGTCACGAGTTTTGATTTTAAAAGTAACCCGCGTCTTAGCCATTCGGATTTCCGGAGGTAGCGCATTCCAGAGAAGAATAGCTTGTACAAAGAAGGAAGAATGTAAGAAGTTAGTCCGATGAGAAGGGCATTGTAAAAGTCTGTTATGAGTGGAACGGAGATTTTTGTTGTGGTTAGAAGATAGATACTGAAAATAGGGAGCTAAGTAGGATGGAGAAATCGGAGAGTCGAGAAGAGAAAATAGTGTAGTGAGTGCTCTGAGGTTTCTTCGGTGCCGAATGAGCATCCAATTCAATTGAGAACGGTAAGATGACACATGGTCGTACTTACGAAGATTGAATACGAATCGAATGCAGTTATTCAGAAGACGGTCTAATTTATTGAGTTGATCTGCATTCAGGTCAAAGTAGCACACATCACCATAGTCGATTATAGGAAAAAGAATGGCCTGCACGAGCGTTACTTTTGTCTCGGATGGTAGGAAATTCTTTAACCTATACAGTGACCGCAAGATCCCAGTCACTCTTTGGCTGACGCTAACGATTTGGTTTTGCCAGCTTAAAGTAGCATCAACCAGCAGACCAAGGTCCTTTACATTCTGGCAGTATGGAATAACAGAATTGTTGTACAAGACTGGAGGTTGACTCTCAACATCCACTAAACTCATCATTCGGGAACTGCCCACGATGATAGCCTGACATTTGAGTGGATTGACAGTCAAGCCAAACCTGTTAGCCCACTCCCTAATTAAATCAAGATCCCTATTTATGGCGACGATCGCTTCTGCTAACTTATCGATGCTTGTCTGTGCGTAAAGTTGTAGATCATCGGCGTATAGATGATACGAACACTGAAGATTTTGAGTTAAGAGATTTATAAATACCGAAAATAAGAGGGGAGAAAGGATACCGCCTTGAGGAACGCCAGTATCTAATTTACACCAGTTTGATGAAACATCACCACTGCGAACAGACTGTTGGCGCCCTTGAAGATAGGAAGAAAACCACTCCAGAGATTCGTCAGACACCCTAAGGTAGGAAAGGATACATAAAAGGATATCGTGACTGACGGTATTAAAGGCGTTGGAGAAATCAACCAGCACCAGGACTGTGACCATAGTCAGTGCAGTTCGACATCTCCACCCAGAGCCCGCGGGGGATGGCCCGCTCGGGCCAATCTCCCTTCCCGCGGTGGGCTCTCACCCGCCTGGACCGGGAGGCAGCCCTGGAGGCAGCGTTCCTCGAGGACTGGCTCTCGCCCCCTGTGCAGGGCACGGACGTCGACGCCGCAGCGGTTCGGCTCCGGGGGTCCCTGACCGAGGTGTGCAATTCCAGCATGCCTCGGTCTCGCCGTCCGCCTCCCCGTCGCGCTGTTTATTGGTGGACGGCGGAGCTGGCGGCGCTCCGGGCCGCGTGCGTGGAGGCCAGGAGGGCCTACACGCGGAGTCGGCGGCGCACCAGCCGATGTCAGGCGGAGGAGGACCGCCTCTACGCCTCTTACGTAGAGGCAAAGACGGTCCTCAAGTTGGCAATGTGCGCCGCCGAAGACTCGGCAAAGGCCGAGATGCTGGAGGGACTCGACAGGGATCCGTTTGGGAGGCCATATAAGCTGGCGCGGAGCCAGCTGCGCCCTTATGGCCCCCCACTAACGGAGACCCTAGAGCCGGCGTTGCTGGATGGGGTGGTTCGGTCACTGTTTCCGCGCAGGACCGAATTCACCCCACCAACGATGAACCCCCCACTGGGGGGGGTGGCGGCTTCGCCGGCGGAGGAGGTCCCTCCGGTTTCGGCGGAGGAATTCGGCGCGGGGGTTCTTTCTCTCCGCGCGAAAAAGACGGCCCCTGGACCGGATGGCGTCCCCGCACGGTTGGTGGCCATCGCGTCGTCCCTAATGGAGCAGAGGTTTCGGGACCTCTTCAGCGCGTGCCTGACGGCTGGGAGGTTCCCGAAACTATGGAAGGAGGGGCAGCTTTGCCTGCTCCGCAAGGAGGGACGCCCGGTGGACTCCCCCTCGGCATACCGGCCCATCGTTCTGCTCGATGAGGTCGGTAAACTGTTCGAGGGGATCCTCGCCACCCGGCTTAACCACCACTTGCGGGAGGTAGGGCCGGACCTGTCGGACGCCCAGTTCGGGTTTCGACAAGGGCGTTCGACGGTCGACGCGGTGGCCCTACTCAGGGGCCAAGTGCAGGAGGCGGTTAGAGCTGGGGACGGAGTGTTGGCGGTGTCGTTCGACATCGCCAACGCCTTCAACTCCGTGCCCCACTCGACCATATTGGAGGCACTCCGGTACCACGGAGTGCCCCAATATCTGCGGGTGATCCTGGCCAACTACCTGGAGGACCGGGAGGTCCTCCTGGCTGACAGGACGGCCAGGATCAGGCGCTACGGCGCGGAGTCCGGTGTTCCACAAGGCTCGGTGCTAGGGCCCCTCTTGTGGAACATCGGATTCGATTGGCTCCTGCGGGGCACCCTCCTCCAGGGCACGAGTGTCATCTGCTACGCGGATGACACTCTCCTCGTTGCCCGGGGGAGGGACTTTCGGGAGGCGGCCTGTCTGGCCTCGGCTGGCGGATCCTTAGTGGCAGGTAGGATCCGCCAGCTTGGTTTGAGGGTAGCGCTGAACAAGACCGAGGCCGTGTTCTTTCACGGGCCTCGGCAGCGCTGCCCTCCTGACGCCCACATCGTGGTGGAGGGCGTCCGGATAGGGGTCGGGGCCCAGATGAAGTATCTGGGCCTCGTGCTGGACAGCAGGTGGCGCTTCGGCCCGCACTTTAGCGGGCTGTCGACGCGCCTGCTGAAAGCCGCGGACGCCCTCTCATGGCTCCTCCCAAACCTGGGAGGGCCCAAGGAGCGATGCCGGCGCCTCTATGCCGGCATCCTCAAGAGCATGGCCCTGTATGGGGCACCCATTTGGGCGGACTCCCTCCACAGGAGGGAGAATGCAACCGCCATCCGCAGGCCCCAACGGGCCATTGCACAGCGGGTGGCGAGGGCCTACCGCTCAGTGGGCTTTGCGGCGGCGTGCGCTCTGGCCGGCACCCCTCCCTGGGAATTGGAGGCATGGGTGCTCGCCAGAGTGTACGAATGGGCGGCGCGGCGTAGGGCGCTGGGTGAGCGCCCCGCCGCGCAAGAGCGGGAGGCCGTGCGGCGGGAGGCGAGGGACGCCATCGTCCTCCACTGGGCACGCGACCTCGCCTCCGCCACTTTTGGACGCCGGACGCTGGACGCGCTCGGCCCAGTCCTGCGGGACTGGCTCGAGCGGCCCCACGGTTTCCTCTCCTTCCGTCTGGTGCAGGTGTTGTCCGGGCATGGCTGCTTCGGAACGCACCTGCATCGGATCCAGAGGGAGGAAACCCCGGCGTGCCACGATTGTGGAGCCGCGGAGGACACGGCGCAGCACACCCTCGAGGTGTGCCCAGCCTGGGCTGAGCTGCGCCGTGCCCTGACAGATGTGGTCGGGCAGGACCTCTCACTTCCCAGTGTGGTAAACTCCATGCTGGGGAGTGAGGAGGCTTGGGCGGCGGTTGCCTCCTTTTGCGAGAATGTTATGTCGCAAAAGGAGGCGGCGGAGCGCGCGCGGGAGGACGATCCTCTCGCGCCGCCGCTCCGCAGGCGAAGAAGGGGTGGGAGACGGCGGTTGTACGATCGTCGCCTCCCTCCTTCTGGTGGTGATTAGCGGGCGACAGGCGCGGGGGCGCCTTCGCTCGCATTGCACTAATCACCACCCTCGTCGGGCGGGAACGGCCGAGCACTCACGGTCGTTCCCGGGCCCCTCCACTTAGGGAGGGGCGTGCGGGCCCCGCTGTAAAGGCGGGCGGTCGTCGGTGGGGGACTGGACGTAAAGGCTGTGCCGGTTTCCCAGTCCTCCTCCAAATAGACGATGCGGGAGTGCCGCTGGGTTATTTTAGTGGGTATGCCGGAGTAGCCGGAGAGTCCCACATAACCCGTCCATCCCCCAATGGGCGGGTATGCGTAACGCATTTTTTCCCAGCGCAAACAAAAAAAAAAAAAAAGGTCAGGTTGGGGAACCACCCCACAGTGCTTGCGTCCACGTCGCGTTCCCCGGAAACGTCCCAGTCCTGACCACCGTAACGGAGTGGCAGGCTGGGTACGGCCAAAGTGCACTGTGCATCGTAACTATCTTATTGCCTTGTGAGTTACGAATACTGCTGAGAATGCCCAAACAACCGCGGGATGCCCTCGGGCATTTCATTAAACAAGGCCCTTCTCAGGGCCAACCCAAAGGCCCTTCTCAGGGCCAACCAAAAGGCCCTTCTCAGGGCCAACCAAAAGGCCCTTCTCAGGGCCAACGCGACGTATCAGCGTCGAGTGAAGGCAGGGCCTTCTACGGAGGGAGAGTGGACTCATTGTCGGACTCCGACAATGAGTCCATAGCGTCGGATGTGATGGTGATCGAGGCTTTTCGGTCGCGATCGGCATCGGGAAAACGAAAGGCGTACCTCAGGCACGGGTCGGATGGATCCTCGGCCTCGGGTTCGGAAAATAAGAAGCCGAAGGCGAAGAAGCCGACAACAGCGGCAGACACCCACGATGTGGGTTTAGCCGACGCCCAGCGCGAGCTGGACCTGGCTCGGCGGGAGCAGCTCCAGCTAGAGCTGGAGGAGCGGGTAGCGGCCAAGGAAGAACGGGCGCGCGTCGCCCGTGCCAAGTCCGGGTACGGTGCGTCCAGCGTGCTGTACTCGGACCACTCCCTGGCCGAACTCCAGAAGATGGCGTTGGAGGACGAGGGGGTGATCGTAGAGGTCGCCGCCAAGTCGTCCCACCTAAAAGGGACGTTTCAAAAGTCCCTAAAATGCAGGGCAGCGAGTCTACGCCAAATCGTCGCGGAGCTGGTCGACCGCAAGGCCAGCGACGAGTCGCGGCAGCTGCAGGCGAAAGTTGATCGCCTGCAGACGGAGGTCAGCCAGCTTCACTTAAAGCTGGCTGAAGCCACGGCCCGGCCGTCCCAAGCCGAGCCTAGACCTGCGGCGGAGGGCTTCGCCTCCACCTCCGGCTTTGAGGATGTCCTCCGCAGGGTCATGGTGGAGGAGCGGGCCTTCGTCAGATCCTGCCTAGCGGGAATAGAGGACCGGCTCTTGCCGGAGAAACGCCTCCGACCGCCACTCGCGGCGGACAAGAGGCGAGAGGAGCCGGTGCCTACCTCTCAGAGGGAGGACGCCCTTCTCCCTTCGACCACCCCGACCAACCAGCAGGGCTGGACGAGGGTGGTCGGTAGGGGGAAGGGAAAAGGCAAAAGGACGGCACCTGTCGTCCCTGCCGTCCCCGCCACCACCACTCCCAGCCAGTCGTCTGCGATTGGCAAAGGAAAAGGGAAGGGGAAGGGGAAGAGCACCCCTCCAGCCCCAGCCGTCTCCGCCACCACCCCTACCGGTCAGTCGTCGACTGGCAAGGGAAAGGGGAAGGGTGCGACCCCAGCCGGTGTTAGGAGGAACTTGGTTCCTCCCAAGACCGCGGCCGTCGTGGTAACACTCACCGCGAAGGCCGCGGAGCGGGGTGAGACGTACGCGTCCATGTTGGTGCGGGCGCGTGCCACTGTCGATCCCACCAAACTGGGGATCGGCAAAGTCTCATGCCGCCGGACACAGGCTGGGGCTCGTATTTTCGAGTTCCCAGGTGCCGAGGGTGGTAAAAACGCGGACCTCTTCGCAGCGAAGCTGCAGGAGGTCATCGCAGACGTGGCGAAGGTGGCCAGGCCGGTGAAGTCGGCGGCCATCGAGGTGACGGATCTTGACGACTCCGTCACCAAGGAGGAGGTGGTGGCAGCAGTCGTGGCCATTGGGGGCTGCACAGTCGCAGCGGTGCAGGGCGGGGCCATCAGGCCCGGGAGCGGCGGCATGGGCACCATCCGCCTGGAGTGCCCAGTCGCCGCTGCCAAAGCCGTCCTCAAGAAGGGACGGCTTGCCGTCGGGTTCAGCTCGGCGGCGGTCCGGGCCCTTGAGGTCCCGCCGCTGAGGTGTTACCGGTGCTTCGGCATCGGTCACACCCGGGCCCTCTGTCCGTCCAGTGTCGACAGGACGGACAGCTGCTACCGCTGCGGCAAGGAGGGGCACAAAGCCGCCTCCTGCGAGGCCACCGCACCGCACTGCGCGGTGTGTGCCGCCAGTGGCCGCCCTGCGGGCCACATTATGAAGGGGAGGAATTGCAGTCCTCCCCTTAAGAAGGGCAAAGCCCAGGCTCCGACCCGGCCTGTCGCTGCCACCGCCGTCCCAGTTGCTGGGACCTCAGCGGCTGTGGAGGAGGGGGGTGCGATGTACGACTAATGGGTAGGGTCGAACATCGCAGGCGAACACCAACCACTGCAGAGCGGCACAGGATCTGCTGATGCAGACTGTGGCCGAGTGGTTGGTGGACGTGGCGGTGGTCGCCGAGCCGTACTCGGTACCTGGCCGTTGGCTGGGTGATCGGGACGGCTTGGTGGCGTTGGTGTCGCGGCCTGCCACGGACTCCCCTCCCCTCTCGCTTTTAGAGAGGGGTCCGGGATACGTGGCCGCCGCGTGGGGAGAAATAGCCCTGGTCGGGGTCTATTTCTCCCCAAACCGCCCTCTAAGGGACTTCGAGAATTTTCTCGAAGTCCTTACGGCAGTCGTCGGGAGGGCGGCACCACGTCAGGTCGTCGTGTTGGGCGACCTGAACGCCAAGTCGGTGGCCTGGGGCAACCCAACGGCGTCATGTAACGTCCGGGGGCGCGCCGTCGAATTTTGGTCGGCTTCGTGCGGCGTGTCCCTCCTGAACAGGGGGGATGTTCAGACGTGTGTGCGGCAACGGGGAGGGTCAGTGGTGGACGTGTCGTTCGCCACCCCCGTGCTAGCCGCCCGCGTCGTGAACTGGCGGGTGGAGATGGTGGAGACCCTGTCGGACCACCGATATGTGCGGTTCGACATCTCCACCCAGAGCCCGCGGGGGATGGCCCGCTCGGGCCAATCTCCCTTCCCGCGGTGGGCTCTCACCCGCCTGGACCGAGAGTCAGCCCAGGAGGCGGCGTTCCTCGAGGACTGGCTCTCGCCCCCTGTGCAGGGCACGGACGTCGACGCCGCAGCGGTCCAGCTGCGGAGGTCCCTGACCGAGGTGTGCAATTCCAGCATGCCTCGGTCTCGCCGTCCGCCTCCCCGTCGCGCCGTTTATTGGTGGACGGGGGAGCTGGCGGCGCTACGGGCCGCGTGCGTGGAGGCCAGGAGGGCCTACACGCGGAGTCGGCGGCGCACCAGCCGATGTCAGGCTGAGGAGGACCGCCTCTACGCCTCTTACCTAGAGGCAAAGACGGTCCTCAAGTCGGAAATGTGCGCCGCCGAGGACTCGGCAAAGGCCGAGATGCTGGAGGGCCTCGACAGGGATCCGTTTGGGAGGCCGTATAAGCAGGCGCGGAGCCAGCTGCGCCCTTACGGTCCCCCATTAGCGGAGACCCTAGAGCCGGCGTTGCTGGATGGGGTGGTTCGGTCACTGTTTCCGCGCAGGACCGACTTCACCCCACCAACGATGAACCCCCCGCTGGGGGGGGTGGTGGCTTCGCCGGAGGAGGTCCCTCCAGTATCGGTGGAGGAACTTCGCGCGGGGGTTCTGTCCCTCCGCGCGAAGAAGACGGCCCCTGGACCGGATGGTGTCCCCGCACGGGTGGTGGCCATCGCGGCGTCCCTTATGGAGGAGAGGTTTCGGGACCTCTTCAGCGCGTGCCTGACGGCTGGGAGGTTCCCGAAGCTCTGGAAGGAGGGGCAGCTTTGCCTGCTCCGGAAGGAGGGACTCCCCCTCGGCATACCGGCCCATCGTTCTGCTCGATGAGGTCGGTAAATTGTTCGAGGGGATCATCGCCACCCGGCTTAATAGCCAGTTGCGGGAGGTAGGGCCAGACCTGTCGGACGCCCAGTTCGGGTTTCGACAGGGGCGTTCGACGGTCGATGCGGTGGCCCTACTCAGGGGCCAAGTGCAGGAGGCGGTCGGAGCTGGGGACGGAGTGTTGGCGGTGTCGTTCGACATCGCCAACGCGTTCAACTCCGTGCCCCACTCGACCATATTGGAGGCACTCCGGTACCACGGAGTGCCCCAATATCTGCGGGCGATCCTGGCCAACTACCTGGAGGACCGGGAGGTCCTCCTGGCGGACAGGACGGCCAGGATCAGGCGCTACGGTGCGGAGTCCGGTGTTCCACAGGGTTCGGTCCTAGGGCCCCTCTTGTGGAACATCGGATTCGATTGGCTGCTGCGCGGCACCCTCCTCCAGGGCACGAGTGTCATCTGCTACGCGGATGACACTCTCCTCGTTGCCCGGGGGAGGGACTTTAGGGAGGCGGCCGGTCTGGCCTCAGCTGGCGGATCCTTAGTGGCAGGTAGGATCCGCCAGCTTGGATTGAGGGTGGCGCTGAACAAGACCGAGGCCGTGTTCTTTCACGGGCCTCGGCAGCGCTGCCCTCCAGACGCCCACATTGTGGTGGAGGGCGTCCGGATAGGGGTCGGGGCCCAGATGAAGTATCTGGGCCTCGTGCTGGACAGCAGGTGGCGCTTCGGCCCGCACTTTAGCAGGCTGTCGACGCGCCTGCTGAAAGCCGCGGACGCCCTCTCATGGCTCCTCCCAAACCTGGGAGGGCCCAAGGAGCGATGCCGGCGCCTCTATGCCGGCATCCTGAAGAGCATGGCCCTGTATGGGGCACCCATCTGGGCGGACTCCCTCCACAGGAGGGAGAATGCAACCGCCATCCGCAGGCCCCAACGCGCCATTGCACAGCGGGTGGCGAGGGCGTACCGCTCGGTGGGTTTTGCGGCGGCGTGCGCTCTGGCCGGCACCCCTCCCTGGGAATTGGAGGCATGGGTGCTCGCCAGAGTGTACGAATGGGTGGCGCGGCGTAGGGCGCTGGGTGAGCGCCCCGCCGCGCAAGAGCGGGAGGCCGTGCGGCGGGAGGCGAGGGACGCAATCGTTGTCCATTGGCCACGGGACCTCGCCTCCGCCACCTTCGGACGCCGGACGCTGGACGCGCTCGGCCCAGTCCTGCGGGATTGGCTCGAGCGCCCCCACGGTTTCCTCTCTTTCCGTCTGGTGCAGGTGTTGTCCGGGCATGGCTGCTTCGGAGCGCACCTGCATCGGATCCAGAGGGAGGAAACCCCGGCGTGCCACCATTGCGGAGCCGCGGAGGACACGGCGCAGCACACCCTCGAGGTGTGCCCAGCCTGGGCTGAGCTGCGCCGTGCCCTGACAGATGTGGTCGGGCAGGACCTCTCACTTCCCAGTGTGGTGAACTCCATGCTGGGGAGTGAGGAGGCTTGGGCGGCGGTTGCCTCCTTTTGCGAGAATGTCATGTCGCAAAAGGAGGCGGCGGAGCGCGCGCGGGAGGATGATCCTCTCGCGCCCCCGCTCCGCAGGCGAAGAAGGGGTGGGAGACGGCGGTTGTACGATCGTCGCCTCCCTCCTTCTGGTGGTGATTAGCGGGCGACAGGCGCGGGGGCGCCTTCGCTCGCATTGCTCAAATCACCACCATCGTCGGGCGGGAACGGCCGAGCACTCACGGTCGTTCCCGGGCCCCTCCACTTAGGGAGGGGCGTGCGGGCCCCGCTGTAAAGGCGGGCGGTCGTCGGCGGGGGACTGGACGTAAAGGCTGTGCCGGTTTCCCAGTCCTCCTCCAAATAGACGATGCGGGAGTGCCGCTGGGTTATTTTAGTGGGTATGCCGGACTAGCCGGAGAGTCCCACATAACCCGTCCATCCCCCAATGGGCGGGTATGCGTAACGCATTTTTTCCCAGCGCAAACAAAAAAAAAAAAAAAAAAAAAGGTTAGGTTAGGTTAGGTTGGGGAACCACCCCACAGTGCTTGCGTCCACGTCGCGTTCCCCGGAAACGTCCCAGTCCTGACCACCGTAACGGAGTGGCAGGCTGGGTACGGCCAAAGTGCACTGTGCATCGTAACTATCTTATTGCCTTGTGAGTTACGAATACTGCTGAGAATGCCCAAACAACCGCGGGATGCCCTCGGGCATTTCATGAAACAAGGCCCTTCTCAGGGCCAACCCAAAGGCCCTTCTCAGGGCCAACCAAAAGGCCCTTCTCAGGGCCAACCAAAAGGCCCTTCTCAGGGCCAACGCGACGTATCAGCGTCGAGTGAAGGCAGGGACTTCTACGGAGGGAGAGTGGACTCATTGTCGGACTCCGACAATGAGTCCATAGCGTCGGATGTGATGGTGATCGAGGCTTTTCGGTCGCGATCGGCATCGGGAAAACGAAAGGCGTACCTCAGGCACGGGTCGGATGGATCCTCGGCCTCGGGTTCGGAAAATAAGAAGCCGAAGGCGAAGAAGCCGACAACAGCGGCAGACACCCACGATGTGGGTTTAGCCGACGCCCAGCGCGAGCTGGACCTGGCTCGGCGGGAGCAGCTCCAGCTAGAGCTGGAGGAGCGGGTAGCGGCCAAGGAAGAACGGGCGCGCGTCGCCCGTGCCAAGTCCGGGTACGGTGCGTCCAGCGTGCTGTACTCGGACCACTCCCTGGCCGAACTCCAGAATATGGCGTTGGAGGACGAGGGGGTGATCGTAGAGGTCGCCGCCAAGTCGTCCCACCTAAAAGGGACGTTTCAAAAGTCCCTAAAATGCAGGGCAGCGAGTCTACGCCAAATCGTCGCGGAGCTGGTCGACCGCAAGGCCAGCGACGAGTCGCGGCAGCTGCAGGCGAAAGTTGATCGCCTGCAGACGGAGGTCAGCCAGCTTCACTTAAAGCTGGCTGAAGCCACGGCCCGGCCGTCCCAAGCCGAGCCTAGACCTGCGGCGGAGGGCTTCGCCTCCACCTCCGGCTTTGAGGATGTCCTCCGCAGGGTCATGGTGGAGGAGCGGGCCTTCGTCAGATCCTGCCTAGCGGGAATAGAGGACCGGCTCTTGCCGGAGAAACGCCTCCGACCGCCACTCGCGGCGGACAAGAGGCGAGAGGAGCCGGTGCCTACCTCTCAGAGGGAGGACGCCCTTCTCCCTTCGACCACCCCGACCAACCAGCAGGGCTGGACGAGGGTGGTCGGTAGGGGGAAGGGAAAAGGCAAAAGGACGGCACCTGTCGTCCCTGCCGTCCCCGCCACCACCACTCCCAGCCAGTCGTCTGCGATTGGCAAAGGAAAAGGGAAGGGGAAGGGGAAGAGCACCCCTCCAGCCCCAGCCGTCTCCGCCACCACCCCTGCCGGTCAGTCGTCGACTGGCAAGGGAAAGGGGAAGGGTGCGACCCCAGCCGGTGTTAGGAGGAACTTGGTTCCTCCCAAGACCGCGGCCGTCGTGGTAACACTCACCGCGAAGGCCGCGGAGCGGGGTGAGACGTACGCGTCCATGTTGGTGCGGGCGCGTGCCACTGTCGATCCCACCAAACTGGGGATCGGCAAAGTCTCATGCCGCCGGACACAGGCTGGGGCTCGTATTTTCGAGTTCCCAGGTGCCGAGGGTGGTAAAAACGCGGACCTCTTCGCAGCGAAGCTGCAGGAGGTCATCGCAGACGTGGCGAAGGTGGCCAGGCCGGTGAAGTCGGCGGCCATCGAGGTGACGGATCTTGACGACTCCGTCACCAAGGAGGAGGTGGTGGCAGCAGTCGTGGCCATTGGGGGCTGCACAGTCGCAGCGGTGCAGGGCGGGGCCATCAGGCCCGGGCGCGGCGGCATGGGCACCATCCGCCTGGAGTGCCCAGTCGCCGCTGCCAAAGCCGTCCTCGAGAAGGGACGGCTTGCCGTCGGGTTCAGCTCGGCGGCGGTCCGGGCCCTTGAGGTCCCGCCGCTGAGGTGTTACCGGTGCTTCGGCATCGGTCACACCCGGGCCCTCTGTCCGTCCAGTGTCGACAGGACGGACAGCTGCTACCGCTGCGGCAAGGAGGGGCACAAAGCCGCCTCCTGCGAGGCCACCGCACCGCACTGCGCGGTGTGTGCCGCCAGTGGCCGCCCTGCGGGCCACATTATGAAGGGGAGGAATTGCAGTCCTCCCCTTAAGAAGGGCAAAGCCCAGGCTCCGACCCGGCCTGTCGCTGCCACCGCCGTCCCAGTTGCTGGGACCTCAGCGGCTGTGGAGGAGGGGGGTGCGATGTACGACTAATGGGTAGGGTCGAACATCGCAGGCGAACACCAACCACTGCAGAGCGGCACAGGATCTGCTGATGCAGACTGTGGCCGAGTGGTTGGTGGACGTGGCGGTGGTCGCCGAGCCGTACTCGGTACCTGGCCGTTGGCTGGGTGATCGGGACGGCTTGGTGGCGTTGGTGTCGCGGCCTGCCACGGACTCCCCTCCCCTCTCGCTTTTAGAGAGGGGTCCGGGATACGTGGCCGCCGCGTGGGGAGAAATAGCCCTGGTCGGGGTCTATTTCTCCCCAAACCGCCCTCTAAGGGACTTCGAGAATTTTCTCGAAGTCCTTACGGCAGTCGTCGGGAGGGCGGCACCACGTCAGGTCGTCGTGTTGGGCGACCTGAACGCCAAATCGGTGGCCTGGGGCAACCCGGCGGCGTCGTGCAACGTCCGGGGGCGCGCCGCCGAATTTTGGTCGGCTTCGTGCGGCGTGTCCCTCCTGACCGGGGGGGAAGTTCACACGTGTGTGCGGCAACGGGGAGGGTCAGTGGTGGACGTGTCGTTCGCCACCCCCGTGCTAGCCGCCCGCGTCGTGAACTGGCGGGTGGAGATGGTGGAGACCCTGTCGGACCACCGATATGTGCGGTTCGACATCTCCACCCAGAGCCCGCGGGGGATGGCCCGCTCGGGCCAATCTCCCTTCCCGCGGTGGGCTCTCACCCGCCTGGACCGGGAGGCAGCCCAGGAGGCTGCGTTCCTCCGGGACTGGCTCTCGCCCCCTGTTGAGGTCACGGACGTGGACGCCGCAGCGGTTCAACTGCGGGGGTCCCTGACCGAGGTGTGCAACTCCAGCATGCCTCGGTCTCGCCGTCCGCCTCCTCGTCGCGCCGTTTATTGGTGGACGGGGGAGCTGACGGCGCTACGGGCCGCGTGCGTGGAGGCCAGGAGGGCCTACACGCGGAGTCGGCGGCGCACCAGCCGATGTCAGGCTGAGGAGGACCGCCTCTACGCCTCTTACCTAGAGGCAAAGACGGTCCTCAAGTCGGAAATGTGCGCCGCCGAGGACTCGGCAAAGGCCGAGATGCTGGAGGGCCTCGACAGGGATCCGTTTGGGAGGCCGTATAAGCAGGCGCGGAGCCAGCTGCGCCCTTACGGTCCCCCATTAGCGGAGACCCTAGAGCCGGCGTTGCTGGATGGGGTGGTTCGGTCACTGTTTCCGCGCAGGACCGACTTCACCCCTCCAACGATGAACCCCCGCTGAGGGGGTTGGTGGCTTCGCCGGAGGAGGTGCCTCCAGTTTCGGCGGAGGAACTTCGCGCGGGGGTTCTGCCCCTCCGCGCGAAGAAGACGGCCCCTGGGCCGGACGGCGTCCCCGCACGGGTGGTGGCCATCGCGGCGTCCCTAATGGAGGAAAGGCTTCGGGACCTCTTCAGCGCGTGCCTGACGGCTGGGAGGTTCCCGAAGCTATGGAAGGAAGGCAAGTTGTGCCTTCTCCGCAAGGAGGGACGCCCGGTGGACTCCCCCTCGGCATACCGGCCCATCGTTTTACTCGATGAGGTCGGTAAACTGTTCGAGGGGATCCTCGCCACCCGGCTTAACAGCCATTTGCGGGAGGTAGGGCCGGACCTGTCGGACGCCCAGTTCGGGTTCCGACAAGGGCGTTCGACGGTCGATGCGCTGGCCCTACTCAGGGGCCAGGTGCGGGAGGCGGTCGAGGCTGGGGACGGAGTGTTGGCGGTGTCGTTCGACATCGCCAACGCCTTCAACTCCGTGCCCCACTTGACCATATTGGAGGCACTCCGGTACCACGGAGTGCCCCAATATCTGCGGGCGATCCTGGCCAGCTACCTGGAGGACCGGGAGGTCCTTCTGGTTGACAAGATGGCCAGGATCAGGCGGTATGGAGTGGAGTCCGGTGTTCCACAGGGTTCGGTGCTGGGGCCCCTCTTGTGGAACATCGGATTTGACTGGCTCCTGCGGGGCACCCTCCTCCAGGGCACGAGTGTCATCTGCTACGCAGATGACACTCTCCTCGTTGCCCGGGGGAGGGACTTTGGAGAGGCGGTCTGTCTGGCGCTACCCCCAATCCGCCAGCTTGGATTGGGGGTAGCGCTGAACAAGACCGAGGCCGTGTTCTTTCACGGGCCTCGGCAGCGCTGCCCACCTGACGCCCACATCGTGGTGGAGGGCGTCCGAATAGGGGTCGGGGCCCAGATGAAGTATCTGGGCCTCGTGCTGGACAGCAGGTGGCGCTTCGGCCCGCACTTTAGCGGGCTGTCGACGCGCCTGCTGAAAGCCGCGGACGCCCTCTCATGGCTCCTCCCAAACCTGGGAGGGCCCAAGGAGCGATGCCGGCGCCTCTATGCCGGCATCCTCAAGAGCATGGCCCTGTATGGGGCACCCATCTGGGCGGACTCCCTCCATAGGAGGGAGAATGCAACCGCCATCCGCAGGCCCCAACGGGCCATTGCACAGCGGGTGGCGAGAGCCTACCGCTCAGTGGGCTTTGCGGCGGCGTGCGCTCTGGCCGGCACCCCTCCATGGGAATTGGAGGCATGGGTGCTCGCCAGAGTGTACTAATGGGCGGCGCGGCGTAGGGCGCTGGGTGAGCGCCCCGCCGCGCAAGAGCGGGATGCCGTGCGGCGGGAGGCGAGGGACGCAATCGTCCTTCACTGGACACGGGACCTCGCCTCCGCCACCTTTGGACGCCGGACGCTGGACGCGCTCGGTCCAGTCCTGCGGGACTGGCTCGAGCGCCCCCACGGTTTCCTCTCGTTCCGTCTGGTGCAGGTGTTGTCCGGGCATGGCTGCTTCGGAACGCACCTGCATCGGATTCAGAGGGAGGAAACCCCGGCGTGCCACGAGTGTGGAGCCGCGGAGGACACGGCGCAGCACACCCTCGAGGTGTGCCCAGCCTGGGCTGAGCTGCGCCGTGCCCTGACAGATGTGGTCGGGCAGGACCTCTCACTTCCCAGTGTGGTAAACTCCATGCTGGGGAGTGAGGAGGCTTGGGCGGCGGTTGCCTCCTTTTGCGAGAATGTCATGTCGCAAAAGGAGGCGGCGGAGCGCGCGCGGGAGGATGATCCTCTCGCGCCGCCGCTCCGCAGGCGAAGAAGGGGTGGTAGACGGCGGTTGTACGATCGTCGCCTCCCTCCTTCTGGTGGTGATTAGCGGGCGACAGGCGCGGGGGCGCCTTCGCTCGCATTGCACTAATCACCACCCTCGTCGGGCGGGAACGGCCGAGCACTCACGGTCGTTCCCGGGCCCCTCCATTTAGGGAGGGGCGTGCGGGCCCCGCTGTAAAGGCGGGCGGTCGTCGGTGGGGGACTGGACGTAAAGGCTGTGCCGGTTTCCCAGTCCTCCTCCAAATAGACGATGCGGGAGTGCCGCTGGGTTATTTTAGTGGGTATCCCGGGACTAGCCCGGCGAGTCCCACATAACCCGTCCATCCCCCAATGGGCGGGTATGCGTAACGCATTTTTTCCCAGCGTCAAAAAAAAAAAAAAAAAAAAAAAAAAAAAAAAAAAAAAAAAAAAAAAAAAAGGTTAGGTTGGGGAACCACCCCACAGTGCTTGCGTCCACGTCGCGTTCCCCGGAAACGTCCCAGTCCTGACCACCGTAACGGAGTGGCAGGCTGGGTACGGCTAAAGTGCACTGTGCATCGTAGCGATCTTATTGCCTTGAGAGCTACGTACTTGTCGGAAATGCCAAAACAACCGCGGGATGCCCTCGGGCATTTCATTAGAAAAGGCCCTTCTCAGGGCCAACCCAAAGGCCCTTCTCAGGGCCAACCCAAAGGCCCTTCTCAGGGCCAACCAAAAGGCCCTTCTCAGGGCCAACGCGACGCTTCCTTAGCGTCGGATGAAGGGAGGACCTTCTACGGAGGGAGAGTGGACTCATTGACGGACTCCGACAATGAGTCCATTGCGTCGGATGTGATGGTGATCGAGGCTTCTCGGTCGCGATCGGCATCGGGAAAACGAAAGGCGTACCTCAGGCACGGCTCGGATGGATCCTCGGCCTCGGGTTCCGAAAAGAACAAACCGAAGGCCAAAAAGTCGACAAAAGAGGCGGACACCCACAACGTGGGTTTGGCAGACGCCCAACGCCAGTTGAACCTGGCTCAGCGGGAGCAGCTCCAACAGGAGCTGGAGGAGAAGGTTGCGGCCAACGAGGAACGGGCGCGCGTCGCCCGTGCCAAATCCAGCTACGGTGCGTCCCGCGTCCTGTACGCGGACCACTCCTTAGCCGAATTAGAAAAGATGGCCTTGGAGGACGAGGAGGTGATCGTGGAGGTCGCCGCCAAGTCCTCGCATTTGAAGGGGACGTTCCAGAAGTCCCTCAAATGCCGGGCCGCCAGCATGCGTGGCATCGTCGCGGAGCTGGTGGACCGCAAGGCCAGCGACGAAACGCGGCAACTGCAGGCGAAGGTAGATCGCCTGCAGTCGGAGGTCAGCCAGCTGCACATGAAGCTGGCTGAAGCCACGGCCCGGCCATCCCAAGCCGAGCCCAGACCTGCGGCAGAGGGCCTTGCCTCCTCCTCCGGCCTTGAAGATGTCCTCCGCAGGGTCATGGCAGAGGAGAGGGCCTTCGTCAGATCCTGTCTGGCGGGTATAGAGGGCCGGCTCTTGCCGGAGAAACGCCTCCGACCGCCACTTGCGGCGGACAAGAGGCGACAGGAGCCGGTGCCTACCTCCCAGACGGAGGACGCCCTTCTACCTTCGACCACCCCGACCAACCAGCAGGGCTGGACGAAGGTGGTCGGTAAGGGGAAGGGCAAGGGCAAAAGGACGGCAGCTGTCGTCCCTGCCGTCCCCGCCACCACCACTCCCAGCCAGTCGTCTGCGACTGGCAAATGAAAAGGGAAGGGGAAGGGGAAGAGCACCCCTCCAGCCCCAGCCGTCTCCGCCACCACCCCTGCCGGTCAGTCGTCGACTGGCAAGGGAAAGGGGAAGGGTTCGCCCCCAGCCGGTGCCAAGAGGAACCTATTTCCTCCCAAGACCGCGGCCGTCGTGGTGACGCTCACCACAAAGGCCGCGGAGCGGGGTGAGACGTACGCGTCCATAATGGTGCGGGCGCGTGCAAATGCCGATCCCACCAAATTGGGGATCGGTAAAGTCTCATGCCGCCGGACACAGGCTGGGGCCCGAATCTTCGAGTTCCCGGGTGCCGAGGGCGGGAAGAACGCTGACCTCTTCGCAGCAAAGCTGCAAGAGGTCATTGCGGACGACGCGAAGGTGGCCAGGCCGGTTAAGTCGGCGGCCTTCGAGGTGACGGACCTAGACGACTCCGTCACCAAGGAGGAGGTGGTAGCGGCGGTCGCAGCCATAGGTGGCTGCGCAGTCGCAGCGGTGCAGGGCGGGGGCATCAGGCCCGGGCGCGGCGGCATGGGCGCAATTCGCCTGGAGTGCCCAGTCGCCGCTGCCAAAGCCGTCCTCGAGAAGGGACGGCTCGCCGTCGGGTTCAGCTCGGCGGCGGTCCGGGCCCTTGAAGTCCCGCCGCTGAGGTGTTACCGGTGCTTCGGCATCGGTCACACCCGGGCCCTCTGTCCGTCCAGTGTCGACAGGACGGACAGCTGCTACCGCTGCGGCAAGGAGGGGCACAAAGCCGCCTCCTGCGAGGCCACCGCACCGCACTGCGCGGTGTGTGCCGCCAGTGGCCGCCCTGCGGGCCACATTATGAAGGGGAGGAATTGTATTCCTCCCCTTAAGAAGGGCAAAGCGCAGGCGCCGACCCGGCCTGTCGCTGCCACCGCCACCCCAGTAGCTGGGACCTCGGCGGCTGTGGAGGAGGAGGGTGTGATGTCCGATTAATGGGTAGAGTCGGACATCGCATCCTCCAGGCGAACACCAACCACTGCAGAGCGGCCCAGGATCTGCTGATGCAGACTGTGGCCGAGTGGTTGGTGGACGTGGCGGTGGTCGCCGAGCCGTACTCGGTGCCTGGCCGTTGGCTGGGTGACCGGGACGGCTTGGTGGCGTTGGTGTCGCGGCCTGCCACGGACTCCCCTCCCCTCTCGCTTTTAGAGAGGGGTCCGGGATACGTGGCCGCCGCGTGGGGAGAAATAGCCCTGGTCGGGGTCTATTTCTCCCCAAACCGCCCTCTAAGGGACTTCGAGGATTTTCTCGAAGTCCTTACGGCAGTCGTCGGGAGGGCGGCACCACGTCAGGTCGTCGTAATGGGCGACCTGAACGCCAAGTCGGTGGCCTGGGGCATACCGGCGGCGTCGTGCAACGTCCGGGGGCGCGCCGCCGAATTTTGGTCGGCTTCGTGCGGCGTGTCCCTCCTGAACAGGGGGGATGTTCACACGTGTGTGCGGCAACGGGGAGGGTCAGTGGTGGACGTATCGTTCGCCACCCCCGTGCTAGCCGCCCGCGTCGTGAACTGGCGGGTGGAGATGGTGGAGACCCTGTCGGACCACCGATATGTGCAGTTCGACATCTCCACCCAGAGCCCGCGGGGGATGGCCCGCTCGGGCCAATCTCCCTTCCCGCGGTGGGCTCTCACCCGCCTGGACCGGGAGGCAGCCCTGGAGGCAGCGTTCCTCGAGGACTGGCTCTCGCCCCCTGTGCAGGGCACGGACGTCGACGCCGCAGCGGTTCGGCTCCGGGGGTCCCTGACCGAGGTGTGCAACTCGAGCATGCCTCGGTCTCGCCGTCCACCTCCCCGTCGCGCCGTTTATTGGTGGACGGCGGAGCTGGCGGCGCTCCGGGCCGCGTGCGTGGAGGCCAGGAGGGCCTACACGCGGAGTCGGCGGCGCACCAGCCGATGTCAGGCGGAGGAGGACCGCCTCTACGCCTCTTACGTAGAGGCAAAGACGGTCCTCAAGTTGGCAATGTGCGCCGCCGAGGACTCGGCAAAGGCCGAGATGCTGGAGGGCCTCGACAGGGATCCGTTTGGGAGGCCGTATAAGCAGGCGCGGAGCCAGCTGCGCCCTTACGGTCCCCCATTAGCGGAGACCCTAGAGCCGGCGTTGCTGGATGGGGTGGTTCGGTCACTGTTTCCGCGCAGGACCGACTTCACCCCACCAACGATGAACCCCCCGCTGGGGGGGGTGGTGGCTTCGCCGGAGGAGGAGGTCCCTCCAGTATCGGTGGAGGAATTTCGCGCGGGGGTTCTGTCCCTCCGCGCGAAGAAGACGGCCCCTGGACCGGATGGTGTCCCCGCACGGGTGGTGGCCATCGCGGCGTCCCTCATGCGGCCTGTCTGGCCTCAGCTGGCGGATCCTTAGTGGCAGGTAGGATCCGCCAGCTTGGTTTGAGGGTAGCGCTGAACAAGACCGAGGCCGTGTTCTTTCACGGGCCTCGGCAGCGCTGCCCTCCTGACGCCCACATCGTGGTGGAGGGCGTCCGGATAGGGGTCGGGGCCCAGATGAAGTATCTGGGCCTCGTGCTGGACAGCAGGTGGCGCTTCGGCCCGCACTTCAGTGGGCTGTCGACGCGCCTGCTAAAAGCCGCGGACGCCCTCTCATGGCTCCTCCCGAACCTGGGCGGGCCCAAGGAGCGATGCCGGCGCCTCTATGCCGGCATCCTCAAAAGTATAGCCCTATATGGGGCTCCCATCTGGGCGGACTCCCTCCACAGGAGGGAGAATGCAACCGCCATCCGCAGGCCCCAACGGGCCATTGCACAGCGGGTGGCGCGAGCCTACCGCTCGGTGGGCTTCGCGGCGGCGTGCGCTCTGGCCGGCACCCCTCCTTGGGAATTGGAGGCATGGGTGCTCGCCAGAGTGTACGAATGGGTGGCGCGGCGTAGGGCGCTGGGTGAGCGCCCCGCCGCGCAAGAGCGGGAGGCCGTGCGGCGGGAGGCGAGGGACGCAATCGTCCTTCACTGGACACGAGACCTCGCCTCCGCCACCTTTGGACGCCGGACGCTGGACGCGCTCGGTCCAGTCCTGCGGGACTGGCTCGAGCGCCCCCACGGTTTCCTCTCTTTCCGTCTGGTGCAGGTGTTGTCCGGGCATGGCTGCTTCGGAACGCACCTGCATCGGATCCAGAGGGAGGAAACCCCGGCGTGCCACGACTGTGGGGCCGCGGAGGACACGGCGCAGCACACCCTCGAGGTGTGCCCAGCCTGGGCTGAGCTGCGCCGTGCCCTGACAGATGTGGTCGGAATGGACCTCTCACTTCCCAGTGTGGTGAACTCCATGCTGGGGAGTGAGGAGGCTTGGGCGGCGGTTGCCTCCTTTTGCGAGAATGTCATGTCGCAAAAGGAGGTGGCGGAGCGCGCGCGGGAGGACGATCCTCTCGCGCCACCTCTCCGCAGGCGAAGGAGGGGTGGGAGAAGGCGGTTGTACGACCGTCGCCTCCCACCCTCTGGTGGTGATTAGCGGGCGGGGGCGCCTTCGCTCGCATTGCACTAATCACCACCCTCGTCGGGCGGGAACGGCCGAGCACTCACGGTCGTTCCCGGGCCCCTCCACTTAGGGAGGGGCGTGCGGGCCCCGCTGTAAAGGCGGGCGGTCGTCGGTGGGGGACTGGACGTAAAGGCTGTGCCGGTTTCCCAGTCCTCCTCCAAATAGACGATGCGGGAGTGCCGCTGGGTTATTTTAGTGGGTATGCCGGAGCAGCCGGAGAGTCCCACATAACCCGCCCATCCCCCAATGGGCGGGTATGCGTAACGCATTTTTTCCCAGCGCAAACAAAAAAAAAAAAAAAAAAAAAAAAAGGTTAGGTTGGGGAACCACCCCACAGTGCTTGCGTCCACGTCGCGTTCCCTGGAAACGTCCCAGTCCTGACCACCGTAACGGAGTGGCAGGCTGGGTACGGCTAAAGTGCACTGTGCATCGTAGCGATCTTATTGCCTTGAGAGCTACGTACTTGTCGGAAATGCCAAAACAACCGCGGGATGCCCTCGGGCATTTCATTAGAAAAGGCCCTTCTCAGGGCCAACCCAAAGGCCCTTCTCAGGGCCAACCCAAAGGCCCTTCTCAGGGCCAACCAAAAGGCCCTTCTCAGGGCCAACGCGACGCTGGAGCAGCGTCGGAAGAAGGCAAGGCCTTCTACGGAGGGAGGGCGGGCGATTTGTCGGACTCCGACATTGAGTCCATTTCGTCGGATGCCGAGTCGATGGTGATCGCTGGTTCTCGGTCGCGATCGGCATCGGGGAAGCGGAAGGCGTACCTCAAGAACGGGTCGGATGGATCCTCGGCCTCGGGTTCAGGTTCGAAGGAGCCAAAAAAGAAGGCACAAAAGACCACGGCGGACACCCATGACGTGGGTTTGGTTGACGCCCAGCGTCAGTTGGACCTGGCTCAGCGGGAGCGGCTCCAACAAGACCTGGAGGAGCAGGTAGCGGCCAGGGAGGAACGGGCGCGCGCCGCCCGCGCCAAATCCGGATACGGAGCGTCCCGCGTTCTGTACGCGGACCACTCCCTGGCCGAGCTGGAGCGGATGGCATTGGAGGACGAGGAGGTAATCGTCCAGGTCGCCACCAAGTCCTCCCACCTAAAAGGGACTTTTCAAAAGTCCCTCAAATGCCGGGCCGCCAGCATGCGCGGCATCGTCGCGGAGCTGGTCGACCGCAAGGCCAGCGACGAGTCGCGGCAACTGCAGGCGAAAGTGGATCGCCTGCAGCAGGAGGTAAGCCAGCTGCACCAAAAGCTGGCTGAAGCCACGGCCCGGCCATCCGAAGCCGAGCCTAGACCTGCGGCAGAGGGCCTTGCCTCCTCCCCCGGCCTTGAAGATATCCTCCGCAAAGTTATGGCGGAGGAGAGGGCCTTTGTTCGGGCCTGCCTAGCGGGCATTGAGGACCGGCTCTTGCCGGAGAAAGTCCTCCGACCGCCACTTGCGGCGGACAAGAGGCGAGAGCCGGTGCCCACCTCCCAGAGGGAGGACGCCCTTCTCCCCTCCACCACCCCGACCAACCAGCAGGGCTGGACGAAGGTGGTTGGTAAGGGGAAGGGCAAGAGCAAAAGGACGGCAGCTGTCGTCCCTGCCGTTCCCGCCACCACCACTCCCATCCAGTCCCAGCCGACTGGCAAAGGGAAAGGGAAGGGGAAGGGGAAGAGCACCCCTCCAGCCCCAGCCGTACCCACCACCACCCCTGCTGGTCAGTCGACTGGCACGGGAAAGGGGAAAGGGAAGAGTTCCCCCCCAGCCGGTGCCAAGAGGAACCTGGTTCCTCCCAAAACCGCAGCCGTCGTGATGACGCTCACTGCGGAGGCTGCGGAGCGGGGCGAGACATACGCGTCCGTAATGTTGCGGGCGCGTGCCAATGCCGATCCAACCAAACTGGGGATCGGCAAAGTCTCGTGCCGCCGGACACAGGCTGGGGCTCGTATCTTCGAGTTCCCCGGTGCTGAGGGCGGGAAACACGCCGACCTCTTCGCAGCAAAGCTGCAGGAGGTCATCGCGGACGCGGCGAAGGTGGCCAGGCCGGTGAAGTCGGCGGCCATCGAGGTGACGGACCTGGATGACTCCGTCACCAGGGAGGAGGTGGTGGCAGCGATCGCAGCCAATGGGGGCTGCGAAGTCGCAGCGGTGCAGGGCGGGGGCATCAGGCCCGGGCGCGGCGGCATGGGCACTATTCGCCTGGAGTGCCCTGTCGCCGCTGCCAAAGCCGTCCTCGAAAAGGGACGGCTCGCCGTCGGGTTCAGCTCGGGTGCGGTCCGGGCACTTGAGGACCAGCCGCTGAGGTGCTACAAGTGCTTCGGAATCGGCCACACCCGGGCCCTCTGTCCGTCCAGCGTAGATAGGACGGACAGCTGCTACCGCTGCGGCAAGGAGGGGCATAAATCCGCCTCCTGCAAGGCCGCCGCACCGCACTGCGCGGTATGTGCCGCTAGTGGCCGCCCTGCGGGACATATTATGAAGGGGAGGAACTGCAGTCCTCCCCTTAAGAAGGGCAAAATACAGGCGCCGACCCGGCCTGTCATTGCCACCGCCGTCCCAGTGGCTGGGACCTCAGCGGCTGTGGAGGAGGGGGGTGCGATGACCGACTAATGGGTAGAGTCAAGCATCGCATCCTCCAGGCGAACACCAACCACTGCAGAGCGGCCCAGGATCTGCTGATGCAGACTGTGGCCGAGTGGTTGGTGGACGTGGCGGTGGTCGCCGAGCCGTACTCGGTACCTGGCCGTTGGCTGGGTGATCGAGACGGCTTGGTGGCGTTGGTGTCGCGGCCTGCCACGGACTCCCCTCCCCTCTCGCTTTTAGAGAGGGGTCCGGGATACGTGGCCGCCGCGTGGGGAGAAATAGCCCTGGTCGGGGTCTATTTCTCCCCAAACCGCCCTCTAAGGGACTTCGAGAATTTTCTCGAGGTCCTTACGGCAGTCGTCGGGAGGGCGGCGCCACGCCAGGTAATGGTGTTAGGCGACCTGAACGCCAAGTCGGTGGCCTGGGGAAACCCAGCGGCGTCCTGCAACGTCCGGGGGCGTGCCGTCGAATTTTGGTCGGCTTCGTGCGGCGTGTCCCTCCTGAACAGGGGGGATGTTCACACGTGTGTGCGGCAACAGGGAGGGTCAGTGGTGGACGTGTCGTTCGCCACCCCTGTGCTAGCCACACGCGTCGTGAACTGGCGGGTGGAGATGGTGGAGACCCTGTCGGACCACCGATATGTGCGGTTCGACATCTCCACCCAGAGCCCGCGGGGGATGGCCCGCTCGGGCCAATCTCCCTTCCCGCGGTGGGCTCTCACCCGCCTGGACCGGGAGGCAGCCCTGGAGGCAGCGTTCCTCGAGGACTGGCTCTCGCCCCCTGTGGAGGTGACGGACGTGGACGCCGCAGCGGTCCAGCTGCGGAGGTCCCTGACCGAGGTGTGCAACTCCAGCATGCCTCGGTCTCGCCGTCCGCCTCCCCGTCGCGCCGTTTATTGGTGGACGGGGGAGCTGGCGGCGCTACGGGCCGCGTGCGTGGAGGCCAGGAGGGCCTACACGCGGAGTCGGCGGCGCACCAGCCGATGTCAGGCTGAGGAGGACCGCCTCTACGCCTCTTACATGGAGGCAAAGACGGTCCTCAAGACGGCAATGTGCGCCGCCGAAGACTCGGCAAAGGCCGAGATGCTGGAGGGACTCGATAGGGATCCGTTTGGGAGGCCATATAAGCTGGCGCGGAGCCAGCTGCGCCCTTATGGCCCCCCACTAACGGAGACCCTAGAGCCGGCGTTGCTGGATGGGGTGGTTCGGTCACTGTTTCCGCGCAGGACCGACTTCACCCCACCAACGATGAACCCCCCGCTGGGGGGGGTGGTGGCTTCGCCGGCGGAGGAGGTCCCTCCGGTTTCGGCGGAGGAATTTGGCGCGGGGGTTCTTTCCCTCCGCGCGAAAAAGACGGCCCCTGGACCGGATGGCGTCCCCGCACGGGTGGTGGCCATCGCGGCGTCCCTAATGGAGCAGAGGTTTCGGGACCTCTTCAGCGCTTGCCTGACGGCTAGGAGGTTCCCGAAACTATGGAAGGAGGGGCAGCTTTGCCTGCTCCGGAAGGAGGGACGCCCGGTGGAATCCCCCTCGGCATACCGGCCCATCGTTCTGCTCGATGAGGTCGGTAAACTGTTCGAGGGGGCGTAGGGCGCTGGGTGAGCGCCCCGCCGCGCAAGAGCGGGATGCCGTGCGGCGGGAGGCGAGGGACGCAATCGTCCTCCACTGGACACGGGACCTCGCCTCCGCCACATTTGGACGCCGGACGTTGGACGCGCTCGGTCCAGTCCTGCGGGACTGGCTCGAGCGATCCCACGGTTTCCTCTCTTTCCGTCTGGTGCAGGTGTTGTCCGGGCATGGTTGTTTCGGAACGCACCTGCATCGAATCCAGAGGGAGGAGACCCCGGCGTGCCACGACTGTGGAGCCGCGGAGGACACGGCGCAGCACACCCTCGAGGTGTGCCCAGCCTGGGCTGAGCTGCGCCGTACCCTGACTGATGTGGTCGGGCAGGACCTCTCACTTCCCAGTGTGGTCAACTCCATGCTGGGGAGTGAGGAGGCTTGGGCGGCGGTTGCCTCCTTTTGCGAGAATGTCATGTCGCAAAAGGAGGCGGCGGAGCGCGCGCGGGAGGATGATCCTCTCGCGCCGCCGCTCCGCAGGCGGAGTAGGGGTGGGAGACGACGGTTGTACGATCGTCGCCTCCCTCCTTCTGGTGGTGATTAGCGGGCGACAGGCGCGGGGGCGCCTTCGCTCGCATTGCACCAATCACCACCCTCGTCGGGCGGGAACGGCCGAGCACTCACGGTCGTTCCCGGGCCCCTTCACTAAGGGAGGGGCGTGCGGGCCCCGCTGTAAAGGCGGGCGGTCGTCGGTGGGGGACTGGACGTAAAGGCTGTGCCGGTTTCCCAGTCCTCCTCCAAATAGACGATGCGGGAGTGCCGCTGGGTTATTTTAGTGGGTATGCCGGAGTAGCCGGAGAGTCCCACATAACCCGTCCATCCCCCAATGGGCGGGTATGCGTAACGCATTTTTTCCCAGCGCAAACAAAAAAAAAAAAAAAAAAAAAGGTTAGGTTGGGGAACCACCCCACAGTGCTTGCGTCCACGTCGCGTTCCCCGGAAACGTCCCAGTTCTGACCACCGTAACGGAGTGGCAGACTGGGTACGGCTAAAGTGCACTGTGCATCGTAGCTACCTTACTGCCTTGAGAGCTACGAATTGTTGGAAAATGCCTAAACCCGCGCGGGATGCCCTCGGGCATTTTGTAAAAAAAGGCCCTTCTCAGGGCCAACCCAAAGGCCCTTCTCAGGGCCAACCCAAAGGCCCTTCTCAGGGCCAACCAAAAGGCCCTTCTCAGGGCCAACGCGACGCTGAAGCGTCGAAGGAAGGTCGAGCCTTCTACGGCGGGAGGGTGGATGATTGTCGGACTCCGACAACGAGTCCACTGCGTCAGATGGCGCGATGGTGATCGAGATTGCTCGATCACGATCGGCTTCGAGGAAACGTTCCTTCCTCAAAGTCGTGTCGGATGGCTCCTCTGGCTCGGGCTCGGCGAAGGAGCCAAAAAAGAGGATCAAGGCTAAGAAGCCCACGACAGCGGCAGACACCCACGATGTGGGTTTAGCCGACGCCCAGCGTGAGCTGGACCTGGCACGGCGGGAGCAGCTCCAGCAAGAGCTGGAGGAGCGGGTTGCGGCCCAGGAGGAACGGGCGCGCGTTGCCCGTGCAAAGTCCGGGTACGGGGCGTCCCGCGTCCTGTACGCGGACCACTCCCTGGCCGAACTCCAGAGAATGGCCTTGGAGGACGAGGAGGCGATCGTGGAGGTCGCCGCCAAGTCCTCCCACTTAAAAGGGACTTTTCAGAAGTCCCTTAAATGCCGGGCCGCGAGCATACGTGGCATCGTCGCGGAGCTGGTCGACCGCAAGGCCAGCGACGAAACGCGGCAACTGCAGGCGAAGGTAGATCGCCTGCAGTCGGAGGTCAGCCAGCTGCACATGAAGCTGGCTGAAGCCACGGCCCGGCCATCCCAAGCCGAGCCCAGACCTGCGGCAGAGGGCCTTGCCTCCTCCCCCGGCCTTGAGGATGTCCTCCGCAGGGTCATGGCGGAGGAGAGGGCCTTCGTCAGATCCTGCCTAGCGGAGATAGAGGACCGGCTCTTGCCGGCGAAAGTCGTCCGACCGCCGCTTGCGGCGGACAGAAGGCGAGAGGAGCCGGTGCCTAGCTCCTCGAGGGAGGACGCCCTTCTCCCTTCCACCACCCCGACCAACCAGCAGGGCTGGACGAAGGTGGTCGGTAAGGGGAAGGGCAAAGGCAAAAGGACGGCACCTGTCGTCCCTGCCGTCCCCGCCACCACCACTCCCGGCCAGTCGGCTGCGACTGGCAAAGGAAAAGGGAAAGGGAAGGGGAAGGGGAGGAGCGCCCCTCGAGCCCCAGCCGTCTCCGCCACCACCCCTGCTGGTCAGTCGACTGGCACGGGAGGGGAGAAGGGGAAGGCGAAGAGTTCCACCCCAGCCGGCCCCAAGAGGAACTTGGTTCCTCCCAAGACCGCAGCCGTCGTGATGACACTCACCGCGGAGGCTGCGGAGCGGGGAGAGACTTACGCGTCCGTAATGATGCGGGCGCGTGCCAGTGCCGATCCCGCCAAACTGGGGATCGGCAAAGTCTCGTGCCGCCGGACTCAGGCTGGGGCTCGTATTTTTGAGTTCCCGGGTGCGGAGGGTGGCAAGAATGCGGACCTCTTCGCAGCAAAGCTGCAAGAGGTCCTTGCGGACGCGGCGAAGGTGGCCAGGCCGGTGAAGTCGGCGGCCTTCGAGGTGACGGACCTGGATGACTCCGTCACCAAGGAGGAGGTGGTGGCAGCAATCGCAGCCATAGGGGGCTGCGAAGTCGCAGCGGTACAAGGCGGGGGCATCAGGCCCGGGCGCGGCGGCATGGGCACCATTCGCCTAGAGTGCCCAGTCGCCGCTGCCAAAGCCGTCCTCGAAAAGGGACGGCTCGCCGTTGGCTTCAGCTCGGGTGCAGTCCGGGCCCTTGAAGACCAGCCTTTAAGGTGTTATAAGTGCTTCGGCATCGGACACACCCGAGCTCTCTGTCCGTCCACAATAGACAGGACGGACAGCTGCTACCGCTGCGGCAAGGAGGGGCACAAAGCCGCCTCCTGCAATGCCGCCACGCCGCACTGCACGGTCTGTGCCGCCAGTGGCCGCCCTGCGGGCCACATAATGAAGGGGAGGAACTGCAGTCCTCCCCTTAAGAAGGGGAAAGTACAGGCGCCGACCCGGCCTGTCGTTGCCACCGCCGTCCCAGTGGCTGGGACCTCAGCGGCTGTGGAGGAGGGGGGTGCGATGACCGACTAATGGGTAGAGTCGAACATCGCATCCTCCAGGCGAACACCAACCACTGCAGAGCGGCACAGGATCTGTTGATGCAGACTGTGGCCGAGTGGTTGGTGGACGTGGCGGTGGTCGCCGAGCCGTACTCGATACCTGGCCGCTGGCTGGGTGATCGGGACGGCTTGGTGGCGTTGGTGTCGCGGCCTGCCACGGACTCCCCTCCCCTCTCGCTCTTAGAGAGGGGTCCGGGATACGTGGCCGCCGCGTGGGGAGAAATAGCCCTGGTCGGGGTCTATTTCTCCCCAAACCGCCCTCTAAGGGACTTCGAGGATTTTCTCGAAGTCCTTACGGCAGTCGTCGGGAGGGCGGCACCACGTCAGGTCGTCGTGTTGGGCGACCTGAATGCTAAGTCGGTGGCCTGGGGCAACTCAGCGGCGTCCTGCAACGTCCAGGGGCGCGCCGTCGAATTTTGGGCGGCTTCGTGCGGCGTGTCCCTCCTGAACAGGGGGGATGTTCACACGTGTGTGCGGCAACAGGGAGGGTCAGTGGTGGACGTGTCGTTCGCCACCCCTGTGCTAGCCACACGCGTCGTGAACTGGCGGGTGGAGATGGTGGAGACCCTGTCGGACCACCGATATGTGCGGTTCGACATCTCCACCCAGAGCCCGCGGGGGATGGCCCGCTCGGGCCAATCTCCCTTCCCGCGGTGGGCTCTCACCCGCCTGGACCGGGAGTCAGCCCAGGAGGCGGCGTTCCTCGAGGACTGGCTCTCGCCCCCTGTGGAGGGCACGGACGTGGACGCCGCAGCGGTTCGGCTGCGGGGGTCCCTGACCGAGGTGTGCAACTCCAGCATGCCTCGGTCTCGCCGTCCGCCTCCCCGTCGCGCCGTTTATTGGTGGACGGTGGAGCTGGCGGGGCTCCGGGCCGCGTGCGTGGAGGCCAGGATGGCCTACACGCGGAGTCGGCGGCGCACCAGCCGATGTCAGGCTGAGGAGGACCGCCTCTACGCCTCTTACCTAGAGGCAAAGACGGTCCTCAAGTCGGAAATGTGCGCCGCCGAGGACTCGGCAAAGGCCGAGATGCTGGAGGGCCTCGACAGGGATCCGTTTGGGAGGCCGTATAAGCAGGCGCGGAGCCAGCTGCGCCCTTACGGTCCCCCATTAGCGGAGACCCTAGAGCCGGCGTTGCTGGATGGGGTGGTTCGGTCACTGTTTCCGCGCAGGACCGACTTCACCCCACCAACGATGAACCCCCCGCTGGGGGGGATGGTGGCTTCGCCGGAGGAGGAGGTGCCTCCAGTGTCGGCGGAGGAATTTCGCGCGGGGGTTCTGTCCCTCCGCGCGAAGAAGACGGCCCCTGGACCAGATGGCGTCCCCGCACGGGTGGTGGCCATCGCAGCGTCCTTCATGGAGCAGAGGTTTCGGGACCTCTTCAGTGCGTGCCTGACGGCTGGGAGGTTCCCGAAGATCTGGAAGGAGGGGCAGCTTTGCCTGCTCCGGAAGGAGGGACGCCCGGTGGACTCCCCCTCGGCATACCGGCCCATCGTTCTGCTCGATGAGGTCGGTAAATTGTTCGAGGGGATCATCGCCACCCGGCTTAATAGCCAGTTGCGGGAGGTAGGGCCAGACCTGTCGGACGCCCAGTTCGGGTTTCGACAGGGGCGTTCGACGGTCGACGCGGTGGCCCTACTCAGGGGCCAAGTGCAGGAGGCGGTTGGAGCTGGGGACGGAGTGTTGGCGGTGTCGTTCGACATCGCCAACGCCTTCAACTCCGTGCCCCACTCGACCATATTGGAGGCACTCCGGTACCACGGAGTGCCCCAATATCTGCGGGTGATCCTGGCCAACTACCTGGAGGACCGGGAGGTCCTCCTGGCGGACAGGACGGCCAGGATCAGGCGCTACGGCGCGGAGTCCGGTGTTCCACAGGGTTCGGTGCTGGGGCCCCTCTTGTGGAACATCGGATTCGATTGGCTGCTGCGCGGCACCCTCCTCCAGGGCACGAGTGTCATCTGCTACGCGGATGACACTCTCCTCGTTGCCCGGGGGAGGGACTTTCGGGAGGCGGCCTGTCTGGCCTCAGCTGGCGGATCCTTAGTGGCAGGTAGGATCCGCCAGCTTGGTTTGAGGGTAGCGCTGAACAAGACCGAGGCCGTGTTCTTTCACGGGCCTCGGCAGCGCTGCCCTCCTGACGCCCACATCGTGGTGGAGGGCGTCCGGATAGGGGTCGGGGCCCAGATGAAGTATCTGGGCCTCGTGCTGGACAGCAGGTGGCGCTTCGGCCCGCACTTAAGCGGGCTGTCGACGCGCCTGCTGAAAGCCGCGGACGCCCTCTCATGGCTCCTCCCAAACCTGGGCGGGCCCAAGGAGCGATGCCGGCGCCTCTATGCCGGCATCCTAAAAAGTATGGCCCTATACGGGGCACCCATCTGGGCGGACTCCCTCCACAGGAGGGAGAATGCAACCGCCATCCGCAGGCCCCAACGGGCCATTGCACAGCGGGTGGCGCGAGCCTACCGCTCGGTGGGTTTCGCGGCGGCGTGCGCTCTGGCCGGCACCCCTCCATGGGAATTGGAGGCATGGGTGCTCGCCAGAGTCTACGAGTGGACGGCGCGGCGTAGGGCGCTGGGTGAGCGCCCAGCCGCGGAAGAGCGGGAGGCCGTGCGGCGGGAGGCGAGGGATGCCATCGTTCTTCACTGGGCACGCGATCTCGCCTCCGCCACCTTTGGACGCCGGACGCTGGACGCGCTCGGTCCAGTCCTGCGGGAATGGCTCGAGCGCCCCCACGGTTTCCTCTCGTTCCGTCTAGTGCAGGTGTTGTCCGGACATGGCTGTTTCGGAACGCACCTGCACCGGATCCGGAGGGAGGAAACCCCGGCGTGCCATGAATGCGGAGCCGCGGAGGACACGGCGCAGCACACCCTCGAGGTGTGCCCAGCCTGGGCTGAGCTGCGCCGTGCCCTGAATACTGTCATTGGGCTGGATCTCTCACTTCCCAGTGTGGTGAACTCCATGCTGGGGAGTGAGGAGGCTTGGGCGGCGGTTGCCTCCTTTTGCGAGGACGTCATGTCGCAAAAGGAGGCGGCGGAGCGCGCGCGGGAGGATGATCCTCTCGCGCCACCGCTCCGCAGGCGAAGGAGGGGTGGGAGAAGGCGGTTGTACGACCGTCGCCTCCCACCCTCAGGTGGTGATTAGCGGACGACAGGCGCGGGGGCGCCTTTCGCTCGCATTGCACAAATCGCCACCACCGTCGGGCGGGAACGGCCGAGCACTCACGGTCGTTTCCGGGCCCCTCCACTAAGGGAGGGGCGTGTGGGCCCCGCTGTAAAGGCGGGCGGTCGTCGGTGGGGGACTGGACGTAAAGGCTGTGCCGGTTTCCCAGTCCTCCTCCAAATAGACGATGCGGGAGTGCCGCTGGGTTATTTTAGTGGGTATGCCGGAGTAGCCGGAGAGTCCCACATAACCCGCCCATCCCCCAATGGGCGGGTATGCGTAACGCATTTTTTCCCAGCGCAAACAAAAAAAAAAAAAAAAAGGTTAGGTTGGGGAACCACCCCACAGTGCTTGCGTCCACGTCGCGTTCCCTGGAAACGTCCCAGTTCTGACCACCGTAACGGAGTGGCAGACTGGGTACGGCTAAAGTGCACTGTGCTTCGTAGCGAACAATTGCCTGGTGTGCTACGTATCTGCCTGTTAGAATGTCTAAACCTGCGCGGGATGCCCTCGGGCATTTCGTCAAAAAAGGCCCTTCTCAGGGCCAACCCAAAGGCCCTTCTCAGGGCCAACCCAAAGGCCCTTCTCAGGGCCAACCAAAAGGCCCTTCTCAGGGCCAACGCGACGCTGAAGCGTCGAAGGAAGGTCGAGCCTTCTACGGCGGGAGGGTGGATGAATTGTCGGACTCCGACAACGAGTCCACTGCGTCAGATGGCGCGATGGTGATCGAGATTGCTCGATCACGATCGGCTTCGAGGAAACGTTCCTTCCTCAAAGTCGTGTCGGATGGCTCCTCTGGCTCGGGCTCGGCGAAGGAGCCAAAAAAGAGGATCAAGGCTAAGAAGCCCACGACAGCGGCAGACACCCACGATGTGGGTTTAGCCGACGCCCAGCGTGAGCTGGACCTGGCACGGCGGGAGCAGCTCCAGCAAGAGCTGGAGGAGCGGGTTGCGGCCCAGGAGGAACGGGCGCGGGTCGCCCGTGCAAAGTCCGGGTACGGGGCGTCCCGCGTCCTGTACGCGGACCACTCCCTGGCCGAACTCCAGAGAATGGCCTTGGAGGACGAGGAGGCGATCGTGGAGGTCGCCGCCAAGTCCTCCCACCTAAAAGGGACTTTTCAGAAGTCCCTTAAATGCCGGGCCGCGAGCATCCGTGGCATCGTCGCGGAGCTGGTCGACCGCAAGGCCAGCGACGAAACGCGGCAACTGCAGGCGAAGGTAGATCGCCTGCAGTCGGAGGTCAGCCAGCTGCACATGAAGCTGGCTGAAGCCACGGCCCGGCCATCCCAAGCCGAGCCCAGACCTGCGGCAGAGGGCCTTGCCTCCTCCCCCGGCCTTGAGGATGTCCTCCGCAGGGTCATGGCGGAGGAGAGGGCCTTCGTCAGATCCTGCCTAGCGGGGATAGAGGACCGGCTCTTGCCGGCGAAAGTCGTCCGACCGCCGCTTGCGGCGGACAGAAGGCGAGAGGAGCCGGTGCCTAGCTCCTCGAGGGAGGACGCCCTTCTCCCTTCCACCACCCCGACCAACCAGCAGGGCTGGACGAAGGTGGTCGGTAAGGGGAAGGGCAAAGGCAAAAGGACGGCACCTGTCGTCCCTGCTGTCCCCGCCACCACCACTCCCAGCCAGTCGGCTGCGACTGGCAAAGGAAAAGGGAAGGGGAAGGGGAAGAGCACCCCTCGAGCCCCAGCCGTCTCCGCCGCCACCCCTGCTGGTCAGTCGACTGGCACGGGAAAGGAGAAGGGGAAGGCGAAGAGTTCCACCCCAGCCGGCCCCAAGAGGAACTTGGTTCCTCCCAAGACCGCAGCCGTCGTGATGACACTCACCGCGGAGGCTGCGGAGCGGGGAGAGACTTACGCGTCCGTAATGATGCGGGCGCGTGCCAGTGCCGATCCCGCCAAACTGGGGATCGGCAAAGTCTCGTGCCGCCGGACTCAGGCTGGGGCTCGTATTTTTGAGTTCCCAGGTTCGGAGGGTGGTAAGAATGCGGACCTCTTCGCAGCAAAGCTGCAAGAGGTCCTTGCGGACGCGGCGAAGGTGGCCAGGCCGGTGAAGTCGGCGGCCATCGAGGTGACGGACCTGGATGACTCCGTCACCAAGGAGGAGGTGGTGGCAGCAATCGCAGCCATAGGGGGCTGCGAAGTCGCAGCGGTACAAGGCGGGGGCATCAGGCCCGGGCGCGGCGGCATGGGCACCATTCGCCTAGAGTGCCCAGTCGCCGCTGCCAAAGCCGTCCTCAAAAAAGGGACGGCTCGCCGTTGGCTTCAGCTCGGGTGCAGTCCGGGCCCTTGAAGACCAGCCTTTAAGGTGTTATAAGTGCTTCGGCATCGGACACACCCGAGCTCTCTGTCCGTCCACAATAGACAGGACGGACAGCTGCTACCGCTGCGGCAAGGAGGGGCACAAAGCCGCCTCCTGCAATGCCGCCACGCCGCACTGCACGGTCTGTGCCGCCAGTGGCCGCCCTGCGGGCCACATAATGAAGGGGAGGAACTGCAGTCCTCCCCTTAAGAAGGGGAAAGTACAGGCGCCGACCCGGCCTGTCGTTGCCACCGCCGTCCCAGTGGCTGGGACCTCAGCGGCTTTGGAGGAGGGGGGTGCGATGACCGACTAATGGGTAGGGTCGAACATCGCATCCTCCAGGCGAACACCAACCACTGCAGAGCGGCCCAGGATCTGCTGGTGCAGACTGTGGTCGAGTGGTTGGTGGACGTGGCGGTGGTCGCCGAGCCGTACTCGATACCTGGCCGTTGGCTGGGTGATCGAGACGGCTTGGTGGCGTTGGTGTCGCGGCCTGCCACAGACTCCCCTCCCCTCTCGCTTTTAGAGAGGGGTCCGGGATACGTGGCCGCCGCGTGGGGAGAAATAGCCCTGGTCGGGGTCTATTTCTCCCCAAACCGCCCTCTAAGGGACTTCGAGAATTTTCTCGAAGTCCTTACGGCAGTCGTCGGGAGGGCGGCACCACGTCAGGTCGTCGTGTTGGGCGACCTGAACGCCAAGGCGGTGGCCTGGGGCAACCCAGCGGCGTCCTGCAACGTCCGGGGGCACGCCGTCGAATTTTGGTCGGCTTCGTGCGGCGTGTCCCTCCTGAACAGGGGGGATGTTCACACGTGTGTGCGGCAACGGGGAGGGTCAGTGGTGGACGTATCGTTCGCCACCCCCGTTCTAGCCGCCCGCGTCGTGAACTGGCGGGTGGAGATGGTGGAGACCCTGTCGGACCACCGATATGTGCGGTTCGACATCTCCACCCAGAGCCCGCGGGGGATGGCCCGCTCGGGCCAATCTCCCTTCCCGCGGTGGGCTCTCACCCGCCTGGACCGGGAGTCAGCCCAGGAGGCGGCGTTCCTCGAGGACTGGCTCTCGCCCCCTGTGGAGGGCACGGACGTGGACGCCGCAGCGGCTCGGCTGCGGGGGTCCCTGACCGAGGTGTGCAACTCCAGCATGCCTCGGTCTCGCCGTCCGCCTCCCCGTCGCGCCGTTTATTGGTGGACGGTGGAGCTGGCGGGGCTCCGGGCCGCGTGCGTGGAGGCCAGGAGGGCCTACACGCGGAGTCGGCGGCGCACCAGCCGATGTCAGGCTGAGGAGGACCGCCTCTACGCCTCTTACCTAGAGGCAAAGACGGTCCTCAAGTCGGAAATGTGCGCCGCCGAGGACTCGGCAAAGGCCGAGATGCTGGAGGGCCTCGACAGGGATCCGTTTGGGAGGCCGTATAAGCAGGCGCGGAGCCAGCTGCGCCCTTACGGTCCCCCATTAGCGGAGACCCTAGAGCCGGCGTTGCTGGATGGGGTGGTTCGGTCACTGTTTCCGCGCAGGACCGACTTCACCCCACCAACGATGAACCCCCCGCTGGGGGAGGTGGTGGCTTCGCCGGAGGAGGAGGTGCCTCCAGTGTCGGTGGAGGAATTTCGCGCGGGGGTTCTGTCCCTCCGCGCGAAGAAGACGGCCCCTGGACCAGATGGCGTCCCCGCACGGGTGGTGGCCATCGCAGCGTCCTTCATGGAGCAGAGGTTTCGGGACCTCTTCAGCGCGTGCCTGACGGCTGGGAGGTTCCCGAAGATCTGGAAGGAGGGGCAGCTTTGCCTGCTCCGGAAGGAGGGACGCCCGGTGGACTCCCCCTCGGCATACCGGCCCATCGTTCTGCTCGATGAGGTCGGTAAATTGTTCGAGGGGATCATCGCCACCCGGCTAAATAGCCAGTTGCGGGAGGTAGGGCCAGACCTGTCGGACGCCCAGTTCGGGTTCCGACAAGGGCGTTCGACGGTCGACGCGTTGGCCTTACTCAGGGGCCAAGTGCGGGAAGCGGTCGAGGCTGGGGACGGAGTGTTGGCGGTGTCGTTCGACATCGCCAACGCCTTCAACTCTGTGCCCCACTCGACCACATTGGAGGCACTCCGGTATCACGGAGTGCCCCAATATCTGCGGGCGATCCTGGCCAACTACCTGGAGGACCGGGAGGTCCTCCTGGCGGACAGGACGGCCAGGATCAGGCGCTACGGCGTGGAATCCGGTGTTCCACAAGGCTCGGTGCTAGGGCCCCTCTTGTGGAACATCGGATTCGATTGGCTCCTGCGGGGCACCCTCCTCCAGGGCACGAGTGTCATCTGCTACGTGGATGACACTCTCCTCGTTGCCCGGGGGAGGGACTTTCGGGAGGCGGCCTGTCTGGCCTCGGCTGGCGGATCCTTAGTGGCAGGTAGGATCCGCCAGCTTGGTTTGAGGGTAGCGCTGAACAAGACCGAGGCCGTGTTCTTTCACGGGCCTCGGCAGCGCTGCCCTCCAGACGCCCACATCGTCGTGGAGGGCGTCCGAATAGGGGTCGGGGCCCAGATGAAGTATCTGGGCCTCGTGCTGGACAGCAGGTGGCGCTTCGGCCCGCACTTTAGCGGGCTGTCGACGCGCCTGCTGAAAGCCGCGGACGCCCTCTCATGGCTCCTCCCAAACCTGGGAGGGCCCAAGGAGCGATGCCGGCGCCTCTATGCCGGCATCCTCAAGAGCATGGCCCTGTATGGGGCACCCATCTGGGCGGACTCCCTCCATAGGAGGGAGAATGCAACCGCCATCCGCAGGCCCCAACGGGCCATTGCACAGCGGGTGGCGAGAGCCTACCGCTCAGTGGGCTTTGCGGCGGCGTGCGCTCTGGCCGGCACCCCTCCATGGGAATTGGAGGCATGGGTGCTCGCCAGAGTGTACGAATGGGCGGCGCGGCGTATGGCGCTGGGTGAGCGCCCTGCCGCGCAAGAGCGGGATGCCGTGCGGCGGGAGGCGAGGGACGCAATCGTCCTTCACTGGACACGGGACCTCGCCTCCGCCACCTTTGGACGCCGGACGCTGGACGCGCTCGGTCCAGTCCTGCGGGACTGGCTCGAGCGCCCCCACGGTTTCCTCTCGTTCCGTCTGGTGCAGGTGTTGTCCGGGCATGGCTGCTTCGGAACGCACCTGCATCGGATTCAGAGGGAGGAAACCCCGGCGTGCCACGAGTGTGGAGCCGCGGAGGACACGGCGCAGCACACCCTCGAGGTGTGCCCAGCCTGGGCTGAGCTGCGCCGTGCCCTGACAGATGTGGTCGGGCAGGACCTCTCACTTCCCAGTGTGGTAAACTCCATGCTGGGGAGTGAGGAGGCTTGGGCGGCGGTTGCCTCCTTTTGCGAGAATGTCATGTCGCAAAAGGAGGCGGCGGGAAGGGATAGGAAGAGAAGAAGAAAAGAAGGGAAGGGGAAGGGGAAGAGCACCCCTCCAGCCCCAGCCGTCTCCGCCACCACCCCTGCCGGTCAGTCGTCGACTGGCAAGGGAAAGGGGAAGGGTTCGCCCCCAGCCGGTGCCAAGAGGAACCTATTTCCTCCCAAGACCGCGGCCGTCGTGGTGACGCTCACCACAAAGGCCGCGGAGCGGGGTGAGACGTACGCGTCCATAATGGTGCGGGCGCGTGCAAATGCCGATCCCACCAAATTGGGGATCGGTAAAGTCTCATGCCGCCGGACACAGGCTGGGGCCCGAATCTTCGAGTTCCCGGGTGCCGAGGGTGGGAAGAACGCTGACCTCTTCGCAGCAAAGCTGCAAGAGGTCATTGCGGACGACGCGAAGGTGGCCAGGCCGGTTAAGTCGGCGGCCTTCGAGGTGACGGACCTAGACGACTCCGTCACCAAGGAGGAGGTGGTAGCGGCGGTCGCAGCCATAGGTGGCTGCGCAGTCGCAGCGGTGCAGGGCGGGGGCATCAGGCCCGGGCGCGGCGGCATGGGCGCAATTCGCCTGGAGTGCCCAGTCGCCGCTGCCAAAGCCGTCCTCGAGAAGGGACGGCTCGCCGTCGGGTTCAGCTCGGCGGCGGTCCGGGCCCTTGAAGTCCCGCCGCTGAGGTGTTACCGGTGCTTCGGCATCGGTCACACCCGGGCCCTCTGTCCGTCCAGTGTCGACAGGACGGACAGCTGCTACCGCTGCGGCAAGGAGGGGCACAAAGCCGCCTCCTGCGAGGCCACCGCACCGCACTGCGCGGTGTGTGCCGCCAGTGGCCGCCCTGCGGGCCACATTATGAAGGGGAGGAATTGTATTCCTCCCCTTAAGAAGGGCAAAGCGCAGGCGCCGACCCGGCCTGTCGCTGCCACCGCCACCCCAGTAGCTGGGACCTCGGCGGCTGTGGAGGAGGAGGGTGTGATGTCCGATTAATGGGTAGAGTCGGACATCGCATCCTCCAGGCGAACACCAACCACTGCAGAGCGGCCCAGGATCTGCTGATGCAGACTGTGGCCGAGTGGTTGGTGGACGTGGCGGTGGTCGCCGAGCCGTACTCGGTGCCTGGCCGTTGGCTGGGTGACCGGGACGGCTTGGTGGCGTTGGTGTCGCGGCCTGCCACGGACTCCCCTCCCCTCTCGCTTTTAGAGAGGGGTCCGGGATACGTGGCCGCCGCGTGGGGAGAAATAGCCCTGGTCGGGGTCTATTTCTCCCCAAACCGCCCTCTAAGGGACTTCGAGAATTTTCTCGAAGTCCTTACGGCAGTCGTCGGGAGGGCGGCACCACGTCAGGTCGTCGTAATGGGCGACCTGAACGCCAAGTCGGTGGCCTGGGGCAACCCGGCGGCGTCGTGCAACGTCCGGGGGCGCGCCGCCGAATTTTGGTCGGCTTCGTGCGGCGTGTCCCTCCTGAACAGGGGGGATGTTCACACGTGTGTGCGGCAACGGGGAGGGTCAGTGGTGGACGTATCGTTCGCCACCCCCGTGCTAGCCGCCCGCGTCGTGAACTGGCGGGTGGAGATGGTGGAGACCCTGTCGGACCACCGATATGTGCGGTTCGACATCTCCACCCAGAGCCCGCGGGGGATGGCCCGCTCGGGCCAATCTCCCTTCCCGCGGTGGGCTCTCACCCGCCTGGACCGGGAGGCAGCCCTGGAGGCAGCGTTCCTCGAGGACTGGCTCTCGCCCCCTGTGCAGGGCACGGACGTCGACGCCGCAGCGGTTCGGCTCCGGGGGTCCCTGACCGAGGTGTGCAACTCGAGCATGCCTCGGTCTCGCCGTCCACCTCCCCGTCGCGCCGTTTATTGGTGGACGGCGGAGCTGGCGGCGCTCCGGGCCGCGTGCGTGGAGGCCAGGAGGGCCTACACGCGGAGTCGGCGGCGCACCAGCCGATGTCAGGCGGAGGAGGACCGCCTCTACGCCTCTTACGTAGAGGCAAAGACGGTCCTCAAGTTGGCAATGTGCGCCGCCGAGGACTCGGCAAAGGCCGAGATGCTGGAGGGCCTCGACAGGGATCCGTTTGGGAGGCCGTATAAGCAGGCGCGGAGCCAGCTGCGCCCTTACGGTCCCCCATTAGCGGAGACCCTAGAGCCGGCGTTGCTGGATGGGGTGGTTCGGTCACTGTTTCCGCGCAGGACCGACTTCACCCCACCAACGATGAACCCCCCGCTGGGGGGGGTGGTGGCTTCGCCGGAGGAGGAGGTCCCTCCAGTATCGGTGGAGGAATTTCGCGCGGGGGTTCTGTCCCTCCGCGCGAAGAAGACGGCCCCTGGACCGGATGGTGTCCCCGCACGGGTGGTGGCCATCGCGGCGTCCCTCATGGAGCAGAGGTTTCGGGACCTCTTCAGCGCGTGCCTGACGGCTGGGAGGTTCCCGAAAATCTGGAAGGAGGGGCAGCTTTGCCTGCTCCGGAAGGAGGGACGCCCGGTGGACTCCCCCTCGGCATACCGGCCCATCGTTCTGCTCGATGAGGTCGGTAAATTGTTCGAGGGGATCATCGCCACCCGGCTTAATAGCCAGTTGCGGGAGGTAGGGCCGGACCTGTCGGACGCCCAGTTCGGGTTTCGACAGGGGCGTTCGACGGTCGACGCGGTGGCCCTACTCAGGGGCCAAGTGCAGGAGGCGGTTGGAGCTGGGGACGGAGTGTTGGCGGTGTCGTTCGACATCGCCAACGCCTTCAACTCCGTGCCCCACTCGACCATATTGGAGGCACTCCGGTACCACGGAGTGCCCCAATATCTGCGGGTGATCCTGGCCAACTACCTGGAGGACCGGGAGGTCCTCCTGGCGGACAGGACGGCCAGGATCAGGCGCTACGGCGCGGAGTCCGGTGTTCCACAGGGTTCGGTGCTGGGGCCCCTCTTGTGGAACATCGGATTCGATTGGCTGCTGCGCGGCACCCTCCTCCAGGGCACGAGTGTCATCTGCTACGCGGATGACACTCTCCTCGTTGCCCGGGGGAGGGACTTTCGGGAGGCGGCCTGTCTGGCCTCAGCTGGCGGATCCTTAGTGGCAGGTAGGATCCGCCAGCTTGGTTTGAGGGTAGCGCTGAACAAGACCGAGGCCGTGTTCTTTCACGGGCCTCGGCAGCGCTGCCCTCCTGACGCCCACATCGTGGTGGAGGGCGTCCGGATAGGGGTCGGGGCCCAGATGAAGTATCTGGGCCTCGTGCTGGACAGCAGGTGGCGCTTCGGCCCGCACTTTAGCGGGCTGTCGACGCGCCTGCTGAAAGCCGCGGACGCCCTCTCATGGCTCCTCCCAAACCTGGGCGGGCCCAAGGAGCGATGCCGGCGCCTCTATGCCGGCATCCTGAGGAGTATGGCCCTATACGGGGCACCCATCTGGGCGGACTCCCTCCACAGGAGGGAGAATGCAACCGCCATCCGCAGGCCCCAACGGGCCATTGCACAGCGGGTGGCGCGAGCCTACCGCTCGGTGGGCTTCGCGGCGGCGTGCGCTCTGGCCGGCACCCCTCCATGGGAATTGGAGGCATGGGTGCTCGCCAGAGTCTACGAGTGGACGGCGCGGCGTAGGGCGCTGGGTGAGCGCCCAGCCGCGGAAGAGCGGGAGGCCGTGCGGCGGGAGGCGAGGGATGCCATCGTCCTCCACTGGGCACGTGATCTCGCCTCCGCCACCTTTGGGCGCCGGACGCTGGACGCGCTCGGTCCAGTCCTGCAGGACTGGCTCGAGCGCCCCCACGGTTTCCTCTGGTTCCGTCTGGTGCAGGTGTTGTCCGGGCATGGCTGTTTCGGAACGCACCTGCATCGGATTCGGAGGGAGGAAACCCCGGCGTGCCACGAGTGTGGAGCCGCGGAGGACACGGCGCAGCACACCCTCGAGGTGTGCCCAGCCTGGGCTGAGCTGCGTCGTGCCCTGACCGACATAGTCGGGTTGGACCTGTCACTTCCCAGTGTGGTGAACTCCATGCTGGGGAGTGAGCAGGCTTGGGCGGCGGTTGCCTCCTTTTGCGAGGATGTCATGTCGCAAAAGGAGGCGGCGGAGCGCGCGCGGGAGGATGATCCTCTCGCGCCACCGCTCCGCAGGCGAAGGAGGGGTGGGAGAAGGCGGTTGTACGACCGTCGCCTCCCACCCTCAGGTGGAGATTAGCGGGTGACAGGCGCGGGGGCGCCTTCGCTCGCATTGCACAAATCGCCACCACCGTCGGGCGGGAACGGCCGAGCACTCACGGTCGTTCCCGGGCCCCTCCACTTAGGAAGGGGCGTGTGGGCCCCGCTGTAAAGGCGGGCGGTCGTCGGTGGGGGACTGGACGTAAAGGCTGTGCCGGTTTCCCAGTCCCCCTCCAAACAGACGATGCGGGAGTGCCGCTGGGTTATTTTAGTGGGTATGCCGGAGTAGCCGGAGAGTCCCACATAACCCGTCCATCCCCCAATGGGCGGGTATGCGTAACGCATTTTTTCCCAGGGCAAACAAAAAAAAAAAAAAAAAGGTTAGTTTGGGGAACCACCCCACAGTGCTTGCGTCCACGTCGCGTTCCCCGGAAACGTCCCAGTTCTGACCACCGTAACGGAGTGGCAGACTGGGTACGGCTAAAGTGCACTGTGCTTCGTAGCTACCTATTGCGTTGAGAGTTACGAATTTTGCGTTGTTTGATATGCCAAAACCTGTGCGGGATGCCCTCGGGCATTTTGTAAAAAAAGGCCCTTCTCAGGGCCAACCCAAAGGCCCTTCTCAGGGCCAACCCAAAGGCCCTTCTCAGGGCAAACCCAAAGGCCCTTCTCAGGGCCAACCAAAAGGCCCTTCTCAGGGCCAACGCGACGCAGCCTTAGCGTCGGAGGAAGGCAGGACCTTCTACGGAGGGAAGGCGGGCGATTTGTCTGAATCCGACAACGAGTCCGTATTGTCGGATGCCAGTTCAATGGTGATTGATGCTCGATCGCGATCGGCATCGAGGAAGCGGAGCTTCTTGAAAGTCGTGTCCGATGGGTCCTCGGGCTCAGGTTCAGCGAAGGGGCCTGGAAGGAGGGTCAAGTCTAGAAAGGCGACGACAGCGGCAGACACCCACGACGTGGGTTTAGCCGACGCCCAACGCGAGTTGGACCTGGCAAGGCGGGAGCAGCTCCAGCAAGAGCTGGAGGAGCGGGTTGCGGCCCAGGAGGAACGGGCGCGCGTCGCCCGTGCAAAGTCCGGGTACGGGGCGTCCCGCGTCCTGTACGCGGACCACTCCTTGGCCGAACTCCAGAGGATGGCCTTGGAGGACGAGGAGGCGATCGTGGAGGTCGCCGCCAAGTCCTCGCATCTGAAGGGGACTTTACAGAAGTCCCTCAAATGCCGGGCCGCGAGTCTTCGCGAAATCGTCGCGGAGCTGATGGACCGCAAGGCCAGCGATGAGTCGCGGCAACTGCAGGCGAAAGTAGATCGCCTGCAGTCGGAGGTCAGCCAGCTGCACTTAAAGCTGGCTGAAGCCACGGCCCGGCCATCGCAAGCCGAGCCCGGACCTGCGGCGGAGGGTCTTTCCTCCACTCCCGGCCTTGAGGATGTCCTCCGCAGGGTCATGGCGGAGGAGAGGGCGTTCGTTCGCTCCTGCCTAGCGGGCATCGAGGACCGGCTCCTACCGGAGAAACGCCTCCGACCTCCGCTTGCGGCAGACAAGAGGCGAGAGGAGCGAGTGGAAACCTCCCAGAGGGAAGACGCCCTACTCCCTTCGACCACCCCGACCAACCAGCAGGGCTGGACGAAGGTGGTCGGTAAGGGCAAGGGAAAAAGGACGGCAGCTGTCGTCCCTGCCGTTCCCGCCACCACCACTCCCAGCCATTCGCAGCCGACTGGCAAAGGGAAGGGAAAAGGGAAAGGGAAGGGGAAGAGCACCCCCCCAGCCCCAGCCGTCCCCGCCACCACCCCTGCTGGTCAGTCGACTGGCACGGGAAAGGGGAAGGGTTCGACCCCAGCCGGTGTCAGGAGGAACTTGGTTCCTCCCAAGACCGCAGCCGTCGTGATGACGCTCACCACGGAGGCTGCGGAGCGGGGCGAGACGTACGCGTCCGTGATGTTGCGGGCGCGTGCCAATGCCGATCCTACCAAATTGGGGATCGGTAAAGTCTCGTGCCGCCGGACGTAGGCTGGGGCTCGAATTTTCGAGTTCCCGGGTGCCGAGGGCGCGAAGAACGCGGACCTCTTTGCAGCGAAGCTGCAGGAGGTCATCGCGAACTCGGCGAAGGTGGCCAGGCCGGTGAAGTCGGCGGCCATCGAGGTGACGGACCTGGATGACTCCGTCACCAGGGAGGAGGTGGTGGCAGCGATCGCAGCCATTGGGGGCTGCGAAGTCGCAGCGGTGCAGGGCGGGGGCATCAGGCCCGGGCGCGGCGGCATGGGCACTATTCGCCTGGAGTGCCCAGTCGCCGCTGCCAAAGCCGTCCTCGAGAAGGGACGGCTCGCCGTCGGGTTCAGCTCGGCGGCGGTCCGGGCCCTTGAGGTCCTGCCGCTGAGGTGTTACCGGTGCTTCGGCATCGGTCACACCCGGGCCCTCTGTCCGTCCAGTGTCGACAGGGCGGACAGCTGCTACCGCTGCGGCAAGGAGGGGCATAAAGCCGCCTCCTGCGAGGCCACCGCACCGCACTGCGCGGTGTGTGCCGCCAGTGGCCGCCCTGCGGGCCACATTATGAAGGGGAGGAATTGTATTCCTCCCCTTAAGAAGGGCAAAGTGCAGGCGCCGACCCGGCCTGTCGCTGCCACCGTCACCCCAGTAGCTGGGACCTCGGCGGCTGTGGAGGAGGAGAGTGCGATGTTCGATTAATGGGTAGAGTCGAACATCGCATCCTCCAGGCGAACACCAACCACTGCAGAGCGGCACAGGATCTGCTGATGCAGACTGTGGCCGAGTGGTTGGTGGACGTGGCGGTGGTCGCCGAGCCGTACTCGGTACCTGGCCGTTGGCTGGGTGATCGGGACGGCTTGGTGGCGTTGGTGTCGCGGCCTGCCACGGACTCCCCTCCCCTCTCGCTTTTAGAGAGGGGTCCGGGATACGTGGCCGCCGCGTGGGGAGACATAGCCCTGGTCGGGGTCTATTTCTCCCCAAACCGCCCTCTAAGGGACTTCGAGGATTTTCTCGAAGTCCTTACGGCAGTCGTCGGGAGGGCGGCGCCACGTCAGGTCGTCATATTGGGCGACCTGAACGCCAAGGCGGTGGCCTGGGGCAACCCAGCGGCGTCCTGCAACGTCCAGGGGCACGCCGTCGAATTTTGGTCGGCTTCGTGCGGCGTGTCCCTCCTGAACAGGGGGGACGTGTGTGCGGCAACGGGGAGGGTCAGTGGTGGACGTATCGTTCGCCACCCCCGTTCTAGCCGCCCGCGTCGTGAACTGGCGGGTGGAGTTGGTGGAGACCCTGTCGGACCACCGATATGTGCGGTTCGACATCTCCACCCAGAGCCCGCGGGGGATGGCCCGCTCGGGCCAATCTCCCTTCCCGCGGTGGGCTCTCACCCGCCTGGACCGGGAGGCAGCCCAGGAGGCTGCGTTCCTCCGGGACTGGCTCTCGCCCCCTGTTGAGGTCACGGACGTGGACGCCGCAGCGGTTCAGCTGCGGGGGTCCCTGACCGAGGTGTGCAACTCCAGCATGCCTCGGTCTCGCCGTCCGCCTCCCCGTCGCGCCGTTTATTGGTGGACGGGGGAGCTGGCGGCGCTACGGGCCGCGTGCGTGGAGGCCAGGAGGGCCTACACGCGGAGTCGGCGGCGCACCAGCCGATGTCAGGCTGAGGAGGACCGCCTCTACGCCTCTTACCTAGAGGCAAAGACGGTCCTCAAGTCGGAAATGTGCGCCGCCGAGGACTCGGCAAAGGCCGAGATGCTGGAGGGCCTCGACAGGGATCCGTTTGGGAGGCCGTATAAGCAGGCGCGGAGCCAGCTGCGCCCTTACGGTCCCCCATTAGCGGAGACCCTAGAGCCGGCGTTGCTGGATGGGGTGGTTCGGTCACTGTTTCCGCGCAGGACCGACTTCACCCCACCAACGATGAACCCCCCGCTGGGGGGGGTGGTGGCTTCGCCGGAGGAGGAGGTCCCTCCAGTATCGGTGGAGGAATTTCGCGCGGGGGTTCTGTCCCTCCGCGCGAAGAAGACGGCCCCTGGACCGGATGGTGTCCCCGCACGGGTGGTGGCCATCGCGGCGTCCCTCATGGAGGAGAGGTTTCGGGACCTCTTCAGCGCGTGCCTGACGGCTGGGAGGTTCCCGAAGATCTGGAAGGAGGGGCAGCTTTGCCTGCTCCGGAAGGAGGGACGCCCGGTGGACTCCCCCTCGGCATACCGGCCCATCGTTCTGCTCGATGAGGTCGGTAAATTGTTCGAGGGGATCATCGCCACCCGGCTTAATAGCCAGCTGCGGGAGGTAGGGCCAGACCTGTCGGACGCCCAGTTCGGGTTTCGACAGGGGCGTTCGACGATCGACGCGGTGGCCCTACTCAGGGGCCAAGTGCAGGAGGCGGTCGGGGCTGGGGACGGAGTGTTGGCGGTGTCGTTCGACATCGCCAACGCCTTCAACTCCGTGCCCCACTCGACCATATTGGAGGCACTCCGGTACCACGGAGTGCCCCAATATCTGCGGGTGATCCTGGCCAACTACCTGGAGGACCGGGAGGTCCTCCTGGCGGACAGGACGGCCAGGATCAGGCGCTACGGCGCGGAGTCCGGTGTTCCACAGGGTTCGGTGCTAGGGCCCCTCTTGTGGAACATCGGATTCGATTGGCTGCTGCGCGGCACCCTCCTCCAGGGCACGAGTGTCATCTGCTACGCGGATGACACTCTCCTCGTTGCCCGGGGGAGGGACTTTGGAGAGGCGGCCTGTCTGGCCTCAGCTGGCGGATCCTTAGTGGCAGGTAGGATCCGCCAGCTCGGTTTGAGGGTAGCGCTGAACAAGACCGAGGCCGTGTTCTTTCACGGGCCTCGGCAGCGCTGCCCTCCTGACGCCCACATCGTGGTGGAGGGCGTCCGGATAGGGGTCGGGGCCCAGATAAAGTATCTGGGCCTCGTGCTGGACAGCAGGTGGCGCTTCGGCCCGCACTTTAGCGGGCTGTCGACGCGCCTGCTGAAAGCCGCGGACGCCCTCTCATGGCTCCTCCCAAACCTGGGAGGGCCCAAGGAGCGATGCCGGCGCCTCTATGCCGGCATCCTCAAGAGCATGGCCCTATATGGGGCACCCATCTGGGCGGACTCCCTCCATAGGAGGGAGAATGCAACCGCCATCCGCAGGCCCCAACGGGCCATTGCACAGCGGGTGGCGAGAGCCTACCGCTCAGTGGGCTTTGCGGCGGCGTGCGCTCTGGCCGGCACCCCTCCCTGGGAATTGGAGGCATGGGTGCTCGCCAGAGTGTACGAATGGGCGGCGCGGCGTAGGGCGCTCGGTGAGCGCCCCGCCGCGCAAGAGCGGGATGCCGTGCGGCGGGAGGCGAGGGACGCAATCGTCCTACACTGGACACGGGACCTCGCCTCCGCCACATTTGGACGCCGGACGCTGGACGCGCTCGGTCCAGTCCTGCGGGACTGGCTCGAGCGGTCCCACGGTTTCCTCTCGTTCCGTCTGGTGCAGGTGTTATCCGGGCATGGCTGCTTCGGATCGCACCTGCATCGGATCCGGAGGGAGGAAACCCCGGCGTGCCACGAGTGTGGAGCCGCGGAGGACACGGCGCAGCACACCCTCGAGGTGTGCCCAGCCTGGGCTGAGCTGCGCCGTGCCCTGACCGATGTAGTCGGGATTGACCTCTCGCTTCCCAGTGTGGTGAATTCCATGCTGGGAAGTGAGGAGGCTTGGGCGGCGGTTGCCTCCTTTTGCGAGAATGTCATGTCGCAAAAGGAGGCGGCGGAGCGCGCGCGGGAGGATGATCCTCTCGCGCCGCCGCTCCGCAGGCGAAGAAGGGGTGGGAGACGGCGGTTGTACGATCGTCGTCTCCCTCCTTCTGGTGGTGATTAGCGGGCGACAGGCGCGGGGGCGCCTTCGCTCGCATTGCACTAATCACCACCCACGTCGGGCGGGAACGGCCGAGTACTCACGGTCGTTTCCGGGCCCCTCCACTTAGGGAGGGGCGTGCGGGCCCCGCTGTAAAGGCGGGCGGTCGTCGGTGGGGGACTGGACGTAAAGGCTGTGCCGGTTTCCCAGTCCTCCTCCACAAAGACGATGCGGGAGTGCCGCTGGGTTATTTTAGTGGGTATGCCGGAGTAGCCGGAGAGTCCCACATAACCCGTCCATCCCCCAATGGGCGGGTATGCGTAACGCATTTTTTCCCAGCGCAAACAAAAAAAAAAAAAAAAAGGTTAGGTTAGTTTAGTGGGTATGCCGGAGTAGCCGGAGAGTCCCACATAACCCGTCCATCCCCCAAATGGGCGGGTATGCGTAACGCATTTTTTCCCATCGCAAACAAAAAAAAAAAAAAAAAAAGGTTAGGTTGTATCATCGGGTGCCTTCCTACCTTCGCCACATCGTTGGGGCTTACCTGGCAGAGAGGTGTGTCACCTACGTGGGACGGGATGGCGGACAACGGCACCCAATGTCGTGCGGTGTTCCGCAGGGCTCAGTCTTGGGCCCGCTCCTGTGGAACATCGGTTACGACTGGGTGCTGAGGGGCGAACTCCAGACGGGCGTGGACCTGACGTGTTATGCGGACGACACGCTGGTCACGGCCCGTGGGAGTTCGCACAGGGAGGCAGCGTTGCTGGCGACGGCGGCGGTCTCACAGGTGGTGAGCCGCATCCGGCGCCTCGGCCTGGAGGTGGGCCTCAACAAATCGGAGGCCATGATGTTCCATGGTCCCCGGAGGGCGCCACCCGCCGGATCACACATAGTGGTTGGGGGGGTCCGGATCACTGTCGAGCCTACCATGAAGTACCTGGGATTGGTGCTCGACAGCCGGTGGGACTTCGGACCTCACTTCCGGCGGCTGGTGCCCAAGCTGATGGGCGCGGCTGGGGCGCTGTCAACGCTGCTTCCCAATCTGGGGGGCCCGAGCGCAGCCTCTAGGCGGCTGTACGTGGGGATCGTGCGATCGATGGCCCTGTACGGGGCCCCGATCTGGGCGGCTGACCTGACGGCCGGTAGCATAGCTGTTCTGCGGAGACCGCAGAGAGCTATGGCCGTCAGAGTTATCAGGGGGTATCGCACGGTCTCCTACGAGGCGGCTTGTGTACTGGCCGGATCCCCGCCCTGGGACCTCGAGGCGAAAGTACTCGCGTCACTGTACCGGTGGCGCGAGGAGATGCTGGCACAAGGCGAGAGGCCGATGCAGCAACACATGGGGCTGCGTCGGTCGCAGCTTCGCGAGGCCCTGGTGGCGGAATGGCGGGACAGGCTATCGCGCCCAACCGCCGGCCTCGTCACTATCGAGGCGGTCCGGCCGGTACTCGAGCGTTGGCTCGGGAGGAGGCACGGCTCCCTGTCGTTTCGGGTGACGCAGGTACTCTCGGGGCATGGCTGCTTCGGGAAGTACCTGTGTCGCATAAACAGGGAGCCGGACGCCCGGTGTCACCACTGCGTCGACTGTCGGGAGGACACGGCGCTGCATACGCTGGCAGTGTGTGCCGCTTGGGAGGAGCAGCGCCGTGCCCTCATTTCTGACCTGTCGCTGCCGGCCGTCGTGAATTCGATGGTTGGCGGCGAAGAGTCCTGGGACGCGGTGGTTTCCTTCTGCGAGACAGTCATCTCGCGGAAGGAAGCTGCGGAAAGGGAGAGGGAGATCACATCCTCTCACCCAGCCCGCAGCAGACGCACCGGGCGTCGGCGGAGGGTGGATAACGCCCTCTTCCAGCCCCCCTAAATGGGTCCAGGGGCGACGGACTCGGGGGGCGTCCGTCGCCCACTACACATCTGGACCCGAGGCGGCGGCGCGACGTGTTCCACGCGCGCCCCTCTTAGACGTTGCGGGGGGAGTTTAACACCTCACTCCCCCCCGCTAATGCGAGGAGGCCCGCAAACATGGGCCAGCACCAGCCGGGGGTTGCGGAAGTATCGTTTGTTCCCGCGACCCCCGGCGCAGGTGTGAGATGGAACACCGGGGTGGTTTTTAGTCAGTAGGAGTCTGACAGACCCCTCCGCCTCCCCCAAGGCGGAGGACATCCATGCAGGATTTTCCACCCCGAAAAAAAAAAAAAAAAAAAAAAAAAAAAAAAGCTTAGGTTAGGTTAGGTTGGGGATTTCGGGAGGCGGCCTGTCTGGCCTCGGCTGGCGGATCCTTAGTGGCAGGTAGGATCCGCCAGCTTGGTTTGAGGGTAGCGCTGAACAAGACCGAGGCCGTGTTCTTTCACGGGCCTCGGCAGCGCTGCCCTCCAGACGCTCACATCGTCGTGGAGGGCGTCCGAATAGGGGTCGGGGCCCAGATGAAGTATCTGGGCCTCGTGCTGGACAGCAGGTGGCGCTTCGGCCTGCACTTCAGCGGGCTGTCGACGCGCCTGCTTAAGGCCGCGGACGCCCTCTCATGGTTCCTCCCGAACCTGGGCGGGCCCAAGGAGCGATGCCGGCGCCTCTATGCCGGCATCCTCAAGAGCATGGCCTTATATGGGGCACCCATCTGGGCGGACTCCCTCCATAGGAGGGAGAATGCAACCGCCATCCGCAGGCCCCAACGGGCCATTGCACAGCGGGTGGCGAGAGCCTACCGCTCAGTGGGCTTTGCGGCGGCGTGCACTCTGGCCGGCACCCCTCCCTGGGAATTGGAGGCATGGGTGCTTGCCAGAGTGTACGAATGGGCGGCGCGGCGTAGGGCGCTGGGTGAGCGCCCCGCCGCGCAAGAGCGGGATGCCGTGCGGCGGGAGGCGAGGGACGCAATCGTCCTACACTGGACACGGGACCTCGCCTCCGCCACATTTGGACGCCGGACGCTGGACGCGCTCGGTCCAGTCCTGCGGGACTGGCTCGAGCGCCCCCACGGTTTCCTCTCGTTCCGTCTAGTGCAGGTGTTGTCCGGACATGGCTGTTTCGGAACGCACCTGCACCGGATTCGGAGGGAGGAAACCCCGGCGTGCCACGATTGTGGAGCCGCGGAGGACACGGCGCAGCACACCTTCGAGGTGTGCCCAGCCTGGGCTGAGCTGCGCCGTGCCCTGACAGATGTGGTCGGGCAGGACCTCTCACTTCCCAGTGTGGTAAACTCCATGCTGGGGAGTGAGGAGGCTTGGGCTGCGGTTGCCTCCTTTTGCGAGGATGTCATGTCGCAAAAGGAGGCGGCGGAGCGCGCGCGGGAGGATGATCCTCTCGCGCCACCGCTCCGCAGGCGAAGAAGGGGTGGGAGAAGGCGGTTATACGACCGTCGCCTCCCACCTTCTGGTGGTGATTAGCGGGCGATAGGCGCGGGGGCGCCTTCGCTCGCATTGCACAAATCGCCACCATCGTCGGGCGGGAACGGCCGAGCACTCACGGTCGTTCCCGGGCTCCTCCACTTAGGGAGGGGCGTGCGGGCCCCGCTGTAAAGGCGGGCGGTCGTCGGTGGGGGACTGGACGTAAAGGCTGTGCCGGTTTCCCAGTCCTCCTCCAAATAGACGATGCGGGAGTGTCGCTGGGTTATTTTAGTGGGTATGCCGGAGTAGCCGGAGAGTCCCACATAACCCGTCCATCCCCCAATGGGCGGGTATGCGTAACGCATTTTTTCCCAGCGCAAACAAAAAAAAAAAAAAAAAAAAAAAAAGGTTAGGTTGGGGAACCACCCCACAGTGCTTGCGTCCACGTCGCGTTCCCCGGAAACGTCCCAGTTCTGACCACCGTAACGGAGTGGCAGACTGGGTACGGCTAAAGTGCACTGTGCATCGTAGCTACCTTACTGCCTTGAGAGCTACGAATTGTTGGAAAATGCCTAAACCCGCGCGGGATGCCCTCGGGCATTTTGTAAAAAAAGGCCCTTCTCAGGGCCAACCCAAAGGCCCTTCTCAGGGCCAACCCAAAGGCCCTTCTCAGGGCCAACCAAAAGGCCCTTCTCAGGGCCAACGCGACGCTGAAGCGTCGAAGGAAGGTCGAGCCTTCTACGGCGGGAGGGTGGATGAATTGTCGGACTCCGACAACGAGTCCACTGCGTCAGATGGCGCGATGGTGATCGAGATTGCTCGATCACGATCGGCTTCGAGGAAACGTTCCTTCCTCAAAGTCGTGTCGGATGGCTCCTCTGGCTCGGGCTCGGCGAAGGAGCCAAAAAAGAGGATCAAGGCTAAGAAGCCCACGACAGCGGCAGACACCCACGATGTGGGTTTAGCCGACGCCCAGCGTGAGCTGGACCTGGCACGGCGGGAGCAGCTCCAGCAAGAGCTGGAGGAGCGGGTTGCGGCCCAGGAGGAACGGGCGCGCGTTGCCCGTGCAAAGTCCGGGTACGGGGCGTCCCGCGTCCTGTACGCGGACCACTCCCTGGCCGAACTCCAGAGAATGGCCTTGGAGGACGAGGAGGCGATCGTGGAGGTCGCCGCCGAGTCCTCCCACTTAAAAGGGACTTTTCAGAAGTCCCTTAAATGCCGGGCCGCGAGCATGCGTGGCATCGTCGCGGAGCTGGTCGACCGCAAGGCCAGCGACGAAACGCGGCAACTGCAGGCGAAGGTAGATCGCCTGCAGTCGGAGGTCAGCCAGCTGCACATGAAGCTGGCTGAAGCCACGGCCCGGCCATCCCAAGCCGAGCCCAGACCTGCGGCAGAGGGCCTTGCCTCCTCCCCCGGCCTTGAGGATGTCCTCCGCAGGGTCATGGCGGAGGAGAGGGCCTTCGTCAGATCCTGCCTAGCGGGGATAGAGGACCGGCTCTTGCCGGCGAAAGTCGTCCGACCGCCGCTTGCGGCGGACAGAAGGCGAGAGGAGCCGGTGCCTAGCTCCTCGAGGGAGGACGCCCTTCTCCCTTCCACCACCCCGACCAACCAGCAGGGCTGGACGAAGGTGGTCGGTAAGGGGAAGGGCAAAGGCAAAAGGACGGCACCTGTCGTCCCTGCCGTCCCCGCCACCACGGAAAGGGAAGGGGAAGGGGAGGAGCGCCCCTCGAGCCCCAGCCGTCTCCGCCACCACCCCTGCTGGTCAGTCGACTGGCACGGGAGGGGAGAAGGGGAAGGCGAAGAGTTCCACCCCAGCCGGCCCCAAGAGGAACTTGGTTCCTCCCAAGACCGCAGCCGTCGTGATGACACTCACCGCGGAGGCTGCGGAGCGGGGAGAGACTTACGCGTCCGTAATGATGCGGGCGCGTGCCAGTGCCGATCCCGCCAAACTGGGGATCGGCAAAGTCTCGTGCCGCCGGACTCAGGCTGGGGCTCGTATTTTTGAGTTCCCGGGTGCGGAGGGTGGCAAGAATGCGGACCTCTTCGCAGCAAAGCTGCAAGAGGTCCTTGCGGACGCGGCGAAGGTGGCCAGGCCGGTGAAGTCGGCGGCCTTCGAGGTGACGGACCTGGATGACTCCGTCACCAAGGAGGAGGTGGTGGCAGCAATCGCAGCCATAGGGGGCTGCGAAGTCGCAGCGGTACAAGGCGGGGGCATCAGGCCCGGGCGCGGCGGCATGGGCACCATTCGCCTAGAGTGCCCAGTCGCCGCTGCCAAAGCCGTCCTCGAAAAGGGACGGCTCGCCGTTGGCTTCAGCTCGGGTGCAGTCCGGGCCCTTGAAGACCAGCCTTTAAGGTGTTATAAGTGCTTCGGCATCGGACACACCCGAGCTCTCTGTCCGTCCACAATAGACAGGACGGACAGCTGCTACCGCTGCGGCAAGGAGGGGCACAAAGCCGCCTCCTGCAATGCCGCCACGCCGCACTGCACGGTCTGTGCCGCCAGTGGCCGCCCTGCGGGCCACATAATGAAGGGGAGGAACTGCAGTCCTCCCCTTAAGAAGGGGAAAGTACAGGCGCCGACCCGGCCTGTCGTTGCCACCGCCGTCCCAGTGGCTGGGACCTCAGCGGCTGTGGAGGAGGGGGGTGCGATGACCGACTAATGGGTAGAGTCGAACATCGCATCCTCCAGGCGAACACCAACCACTGCAGAGCGGCACAGGATCTGTTGATGCAGACTGTGGCCGAGTGGTTGGTGGACGTGGCGGTGGTCGCCGAGCCGTACTCGATACCTGGCCGCTGGCTGGGTGATCGGGACGGCTTGGTGGCGTTGGTGTCGCGGCCTGCCACGGACTCCCCTCCCCTCTCGCTCTTAGAGAGGGGTCCGGGATACGTGGCCGCCGCGTGGGGAGAAATAGCCCTGGTCGGGGTCTATTTCTCCCCAAACCGCCCTCTAAGGGACTTCGAGGATTTTCTCGAAGTCCTTACGGCAGTCGTCGGGAGGGCGGCACCACGTCAGGTCGTCGTGTTGGGCGACCTGAATGCTAAGTCGGTGGCCTGGGGCAACTCAGCGGCGTCCTGCAACGTCCAGGGGCGCGCCGTCGAATTTTGGGCGGCTTCGTGCGGCGTGTCCCTCCTGAACAGGGGGGATGTTCACACGTGTGTGCGGCAACAGGGAGGGTCAGTGGTGGACGTGTCGTTCGCCACCCCTGTGCTAGCCACACGCGTCGTGAACTGGCGGGTGGAGATGGTGGAGACCCTGTCGGACCACCGATATGTGCGGTTCGACATCTCCACCCAGAGCCCGCGGGGGATGGCCCGCTCGGGCCAATCTCCCTTCCCACGGTGGGCTCTCACCCGCCTGGACCGGGAGGCAGCCCTGGAGGCAGCGTTCCTCGAGGACTGGCTCTCGCCCCCTGTGGAGGTGACGGACGTGGACGCCGCAGCGGTCCAGCTGCGGAGGTCCCTGACCGAGGTGTGCAACTCCAGCATGCCTCGGTCTCGCCGTCCGCCTCCCCGTCGCGCCGTTTATTGGTGGACGGGGGAGCTGGCGGCGCTACGGGCCGCGTGCGTGGAGGCCAGGAGGGCCTACACGCGGAGTCGGCGGCGCACCAGCCGATGTCAGGCTGAGGAGGACCGCCTCTACGCCTCTTACATGGAGGCAAAGACGGTCCTCAAGACGGCAATGTGCGCCGCCGAAGACTCGGCAAAGGCCGAGATGCTGGAGGGACTCGATAGGGATCCGTTTGGGAGGCCATACAAGCTGGCGCGGAGCCAGCTGCGCCCTTATGGCCCCCCACTAACGGAGACCCTAGAGCCGGCGTTGCTGGATGGGGTGGTTCGGTCACTGTTTCCGCGCAGGACCGAATTCACCCCACCAACGATGAACCCCCCACTGGGGGGGGTGGTGGCTTCGCCGGAGGAGGAGGTCCCTCCAGTATCGGTGGAGGAACTTCGCGCGGGGGTTCTGTCCCTCCGCGCGAAGAAGACGGCCCCTGGACCGGATGGTGTCCCCGCACGGGTGGTGGCCATCGCGGCGTCCCTCATGGAGGAGAGGTTTCGGGACCTCTTCAGCGCGTGCCTGACGGCTGGGAGGTTCCCGAAGATCTGGAAGGAGGGGCAGCTTTGCCTGCTCCGGAAGGAGGGACGCCCGGTGGACTCCCCCTCGGCATACCGGCCCATCGTCCTGCTCGATGAGGTCGGTAAATTGTTCGAGGGGATCATCGCCACCCGGCTCAATAGCCAGTTGCGGGAGGTAGGGCCAGACCTGTCGGACGCCCAGTTCGGGTTTCGACAGGGGCGTTCGACGGTCGACGCGGTGGCCCTACTCAGGGGCCAAGTGCAGGAGGCGGTTGGGGCTGGGGACGGAGTGTTGGCGGTGTCGTTTGACATCGCCAACGCCTTCAACTCCATGCCCCACACAACCATATTGGAGGCACTCCGGTACCACGGAGTGCCCCAATATCTGCGGATGATCCTGGCCAACTACCTGGAGGACCGGGAGGTCCTCCTGGCGGACAGGACGGCCAGGATCAGGCGCTACGGCGCGGAATCCGGTGTTCCACAGGGCTCGGTGCTAGGGCCCCTCTTGTGGAACATCGGATTCGAATGGCTCCTGCGGGGCACCCTCCTCCAGGGCACGAGTGTCATCTGCTACGCGGATGACACTCTCCTCGTTGCCCGGGGGAGGGAATTTAGGGAGGCGGCCTGTCTGGCCTCAGCTGGCGGATCCTTAGTGGCAGGCAGGATCCGCCAGCTTGGTTTGAGGGTGGCGCTGAACAAGACCGAGGCCGTGTTCTTTCACGGGCCTCGGCAGCGCTGCCCTCCTGACGCCCACATCGTGGTGGAGGGCGTCCGGATAGGGGTCGGGGCCCAGATGAAGTATCTGGGCCTCGTGCTGGACAGCAGGTGGCGCTTCGGCCCGCACTTCAGCGGGCTGTCGACGCGCCTGCTGAAAGCCGCGGACGCCCTCTCGTGGCTCCTCCCAAACCTCGGAGGGCCCAAGGAGCGATGCCGGCGCCTCTATGCCGGCATCCTCAAGAGCATGGCCCTTTACGGGGCACCCATCTGGGCGGACTCCCTCCACAGGAGGGAGAATGCAACCGCCATCCGCAGGCCCCAACGGGCCATTGCACAGCGGGTGGCGAGAGCCTACCGCTCAGTGGGCTTTGCGGCGGCGTGCGCTCTGGCCGGCACCCCTCCCTGGGAATTGGAGGCATGGGTGCTCGCCAGAGTGTACGAATGGGCGGCGCGGCGTAGGGCGCTAGGTGAGCGCCCCGCCGCGCAAGAGCGGGAGGCCGTGCGGCGGGAGGCGAGGGACGCCATCGTCCTGCACTGGGAACGGGACCTCGCCTCCGCCACTTTTGGGCGCCGGACGCTGGACGCGCTCGGTCCAGTCCTGCGGGAATGGCTCGAGCGCCCCCACGGTTTCCTCTCGTTCCGTCTAGTGCAGGTGTTGTCCGGACATGGCTGTTTCGGAACGCACCTGCACCGGATTCGGAGGGAGGAAACCCCGGCGTGTCACGACTGTGGAGCCGCGGAGGACACGGCGCAGCACACCCTCGAGGTGTGCCCAGCCTGGGCTGAGCTGCGCCGTGCCCTGACCGATGTAGTCGGATTGGACCTCTCACTTCCCAGTGTGGTGAACTCCATGCTGGGGGGTGAGGAGGCTTGGGCGGCGGTTGCCTCCTTTTGCGAGAATGTCATGTCGCAAAAGGAGGCGGCGGAGCGCGCGCGGGAGGATGATCCTCTTGCGCCGCCGCTCCGCAGGCGAAGAAGGGGTGGGAGACGGCGGTTGTACGATCGTCGCCTCCCTCCTTCTGGTGGTGATTAGCGGGCGACAGGCGCGGGGGCGCCTTCGCTCGCATTGCACTAATCACCACCCTCGTCGGGCGGGAACGGCCGAGCACTCACGGTCGTTCCCGGGCCCCTCCACTTTGGGAGGGGCGTGCGGGCCCCGCTGTAAAGGCGGGCGGTCGTCGGTGGGGGACTGGACGTAAAGGCTGTGCCGGTTTCCCAGTCCTCCTCCACACAGACGATGCGGGAGTGCCGCTGGGTTATTTTAGTGGGTATGCCGGGCTAGCCGGAGAGTCCCACATAACCCGTCCATCCCCCAATGGGCGGGTATGCGTAACGCATTTTTTACCAGCGCAAACAAAAAAAAAAAAATAAAAAAAAAAAAAAAAAGGTTAGGTTAGGTTGGGGAACCACCCCACAGTGCTTGCGTCCACGTCGCGTTCCCCGGAAACGTCCCAGTTCTGACCACCGTAACGGAGTGGCAGACTGGGTACGGCTAAAGTGCACTGTGCATCGTAACAATCAACTGCCTAGTGTGTTACGAAATTTGCTTTGATCGGAATGCCGAAACCATTGCGGGATGCTCTCGGGCATTTTGCCAAAAAAGGCCCTTCTCAGGGCCAACCCAAAGGCCCTTCTCAGGGCCAACCCAAAGGCCCTTCTCAGGGCCAACCAAAAGGCCCTTCTCAGGGCCAACGCGACGTACCAGCGTCGAGTGAAGGCAGGGCCTTCTACGGAGGGAGAGTGGACTCATTGTCGGACTCCGACAATGAGTCCATTGCGTCGGATGCGATGGTGATCGAGGCTTCTCGGTCGCGATCGGCATCGGGAAAAAGGAAGGCGTACCTCAGGCACGGGTCGGATGGATCCTCGGCCTCGGGTTCCGAAAATAAGAAACCGAAGGCAAAGAAGTCGACGACAGCGGTAGACACCCACGATGTGGGCTTAGCCGACGCCCAGCGCGAGCTGGACCTGGCTCGGCGGGAGCAGCTCCAGCAAGAGCTGGAGGAGCGGGTAACATCACAGGAGGAACGGGCGCGCGTCGCCCGTGCCAAGTCCGGGTACGGTGCGTCCCGCATGCTGTACTCGGACCACTCCCTGGCCGAACTCCAGAAGATGGCGTTGGAGGACGAGGGGGTGATCGTAGAGGTCGCCACCAAGTCGTCCCACCTAAAAGGGACGTTTCAAAAGTCACTAAAATGCAGGGCAGCAAGTTTACGTCAAATCATCGCGGAGCTGGTCGACCGCAAGGCCAGCGATGAGTCGCGGCAACTGCAGGCGAAAGTGGATCGCCTGCAGTCGGAGGTGAGCCAGCTTCACCTGAAACTGGCTGAAGCCACGGCCCGGCCGTCGCAAGCTGAGCCCAGACCTGCGGCAGAGGGCCTCGCCCCCTCCTCCGGCCTTGAGGATATCCTCCGCAAGGTCATGGCGGAGGAGAGGGCGTTTGTTAGAGCCTGCCTGGCAGGCATCGAGGACCGGCTCTTGCCGGAGAAAGTCGTCCGGCCGCCGCTTGCGGCGGACAGGAGGCAAAAGGAGCCGGTGCCTACGTCCCAGACGGAGGACGCCCTTCTTCCTTCTACCACCCCGACCAACCAGCAGGGCTGGACGAGGGTGGTCGGTAAGGGGAAGGGCAAGGGCAAAAGGACGGCAGCTGTCGTCCCTGCCGTTCCCGCCACATCCACTCCCGGCCAGTCGCAGCCGACCGGGAAAGGGAAGGGGAAGAGCGCCCCCCCAGCCCCAGCCGTCTCTGCCACCACCCCTGCCAGTCAGTCTGGCAAGGGAAAGGGGAAGGGGAAGAGTTCCCCCCCAGCAGGCGCCAAGAGGAACTTGGTTCCTCCCAAGACCGCAGCCGTCGTGATGACGCTCACCACGGAGGCTGCGGAGCGGGGCGATACGTACGCGTCCGTGATGTTGCGGGCGCGTGCCAATGCCGATCCTACCAAACTGGGGATCGGTAAAGTCTCGTGCCGCCGGACGCAGGCTGGGGCTCGAATTTTCGAGTTCCCGGGTGCCGAGGGCGCGAAGAACGCGGACCTCTTTGCAAAAAAGCTGCAGGAGGTCATTGCGGATGCGGCGAAGGTGGCCAGGCCGGTGAAGTCGGCGGCCATCGAGGTGACGGATCTGGACGACTCCGTCACCAAGGAGGAGGTGGTGGCAGCAATCGCAGCCATAGGGGGCTGCGAAGTCGCAGCGGTACAAGGCGGGGGCATCAGGCCCGGGCGCGGCGGCATGGGCACCATTCGCCTAGAGTGCCCAGTCGCCGCTGCCAAAGCCGTCCTTGAAAAGGGACGGCTAGCCGTCGGCTTCAGCTCGGGTGCGGTCCGGGCACTCGAGGACCAGCCACTGCGGTGCTACAAGTGCTTCGGCATTGGCCACACCCGAGCCCTCTGTCCGTCCACTGTCGACAGGACGGACAGTTGTTACCGCTGCGGCAAGGAGGGCCACAAATCCGCCTCCTGCGTGGCCACCGCGCCGCACTGCGCAGTTTGTGCCGCCAGTGGCCGCCCTGCGGGCCATATAATGAAGGGGAGGAATTGCAGTCCTCCCCTTAAGAAGGGCAAAGTTCAGGCGCCGACCCGGCCTGTCGCTGCCACCGCCGTCCCAGTAGCTGGGACCTCAGCGGCTGTGGAGGAGGAGGGTGCGATGATCGATTAATGGGTAGAGTCGAACATCGCATCCTCCAGGCGAACACCAACCACTGCAGAGCGGCCCAGGATCTGCTGATGCAGACTGTGGCCGAGTGGTTGGTGGACGTGGCGGTGGTCGCCGAGCCGTACTCGGTGCCTGGTCGTTGGCTGGGTGATCGAGACGGCTTGGTGGCGTTGGTGTCGCGGCCTGCCACGGACTCCCCTCCCCTCTCGCTTTTAGAGAGGGGTCCGGGATACGTGGCCGCCGCGTGGGGAGAAATAGCCCTGGTCGGGGTCTATTTCTCCCCAAACCGCCCTCTAAGGGACTTCGAGAATTTTCTCGAGGTCCTTACGGCAGTCGTCGGGAGGGCGGCACCACGTCAGGTCGTAGTGTTGGGCGACCTGAACGCCAAGTCGGTGGCCTGGGGCAACCCAGCGGCGTCCTGCAACGTCCGGGGGCGCGCCGTCGAATTTTGGGTGGCCTCGTGCGGCGTGTCCCTGCTAAACAGGGGGGATGTTCAGACGTGTGTGCGGCAACAGGGAGGGTCAGTGGTGGACGTGTCGTTCGCCACCCCTGTGCTAGCCACACGCGTCGTGAACTGGCGGGTGGAGATGGTGGAGACCCTGTCGGACCACCGATATGTGCGGTTCGACATCTCCACCCAGAGCCCGCGGGGGATGGCCCGCTCGGGCCAATCTCCCTTCCCGCGGTGGGCTCTCACCCGCCTGGACCGGGAGGCAGCCCTGGAGGCAGCGTTCCTCGAGGACTGGCTCTCGCCCCCTGTGGAGGGCACGGACGTGGACGCCGCAGCGGTTCAGCTCCGGAGGTCCCTGACCGAGGTGTGCAACTCTAGCATGCCTCGGTCTCGCCGTCCGCCTCCCCGTCGCGCCGTTTATTGGTGGACGGTGGAGCTGGCGGGGCTCCGGGCGGCGTGCGTGGAGGCCAGGAGGGCCTACACGCGGAGTCGGCGGCGCACCAGCCGATGTCAGGCCGAGGAGGACCGCCTCTACGCCTCTTACGTAGAGGCAAAGACGGTCCTCAAGTCGGCAATGTGCGCCGCCGAGGACTCGGCAAAGGCCGAGATGCTGGAGGGCCTCGACAGGGATCCGTTTGGGAGGCCGTATAAGCTGGCGCGGAGTCAGCTGCGCCCTTACGGTCCCCCATTAGCGGAGACCCTAGAGCCGGCGTTGCTGGATGGGGTGGTTCGGTCACTGTTTCCGCCCAAGACCGAATTCACCCCACCAACGATGAACCCCCCACTGGGGGGGGTGGCGGCTTCGCCGGCGGAGGAGGTCCCTCCGGTATCGGCGGAGGAATTTGGCGCGGGGGTTCTTTCCCTCCGCGCGAAGAAGACGGCCCCTGGACCGGATGGCGTCCCCGCACGGGTGGTGGCCATCGCGGCGTCCCTAATGGAGCAGAGGTTTCGGGACCTCTTCAGCGCGTGCCTGACGGCTGGGAGGTTCCCGAAACTATGGAAGGAGGGGCAGCTTTGCCTGCTCCGGAAGGAAGGACGCCCAGTGGACTCCCCCTCGGCATACCGGCCCATCGTTCTGCTCGATGAGGTCGGTAAACTGTTCGAGGGGATCCTCGCCACCCGGCTTAGCAGCCACTTGCGGGAGGTAGGGCCGGACCTGTCGGACGCCCAGTTCGGGTTTCGACAAGGGCGTTCGACGGTCGACGCGGTGGCCCTACTCAGGGGCCACGTTCAGGAGGCGGTCGAGGCTGGGGACGGAGTGTTGGCGGTGTCGTTCGACATCGCCAACGCGTTCAACTCCGTGCCCCACTCGACCATATTGGAGGCACTCCGGTACCACGGAGTGCCCCAATATCTGCGGGCGATCCTGGCCAACTACCTGGAGGACCGGGAGGTCCTCCTGGCGGACAGGACGGCCAGGATCAGGCGCTACGGCGCGGAGTCCGGTGTTCCACAGGGTTCGGTGCTAGGGCCCCTCTTGTGGAACATCGGATTCGATTGGCTCCTGCGGGGCACCCTCCTCCAGGGCACGAGTGTCATCTGCTACGCGGATGACACTCTCCTCGTTGCCCGGGGGAGGGACTTTAGGGAGGCGGCCTGACTGGCCTCAGCTGGCGGATCCTTAGTGGCAGGTAGGATCCGCCAGCTTGGTTTGAGGGTGGCGCTGAACAAGACTGAGGCCGTGTTCTTTCACGGGCCTCGGCAGCGCTGCCCTCCTGACGCCCACATCGTGGTGGAGGGCGTCCGTATAGGGGTCGGGGCCCAGATGAAGTATCTGGGCCTCGTGCTGGACAGCAGGTGGCGCTTCGGCCCGCACTTCAGCGGGCTGTCGACGCGCCTGCTCAAAGCCGCGGACGCCCTCTCATGGCTCCTCCCAAACCTGGGAGGGCCCAAGGAGCGATGCCGGCGCCTCTATGCCGGCATCCTGAAGAGCATGGCCCTATACGGGGCACCCATCTGGGCGGACTCCCTCCACAGGAGGGAGAATGCAACCGCCATCCGCAGGCCCCAACGGGCCATTGCACAGCGGGTGGCGAGGGCCTACCGCTCAGTGGGGTTTGCAGCGGCGTGCGCTCTGGCCGGCACCCCTCCCTGGGAATTGGAGGCATGGGTGCTCGCCAGAGTGTATGAATGGGCGGCGCGGCGATGGGCGCTAGGTGAGCGCCCCGCCGCGCAAGAGCGGGAGGCCGTGCGGCGGGAGGCGAGGAACGCCATCGTCCTGCACTGGGCACGGGACCTCGCCTCCGCCACCTTTGGACGCCGGACGCTGGACGCCCTCGGTCCAGTCCTACGGGACTGGCTCGAGCGGCCCCACGGTTTCCTCTCGTTCCGTCTGGTGCAGGTGTTGTCCGGGCATGGCTGCTTCGGAGCGCACCTGCATCGGATTCAGAGGGAGGTGACCCCGGCGTGCCACGAGTGTGGAGCCGCGGAGGACACGGCGCAGCACACCCTCGAGGTGTGCCCAGCCTGGGCTGAGCTGCGCCGTGCCCTGAATGCTGTCGTTGGGCTGGACCTCTCACTTCCCAGTGTGGTGAATTCCATGCTGGGGAGTGAGGAGGCTTGGGCGGCGGTTGCCTCCTTTTGCGAAAATGTCATGTCGCAAAAGGAGGCGGCGGAGCGCGCGCGGGAGGATGATCCTCTCGCGCCGCCGCTCCGCAGGCGAAGAAGGGGTGGGAGACGGCGGTTGTACGATCGTCGCCTCCCTCCTTCTGGTGGTGATTAGCGGG